>CM073778.1:91227746-91641279 GCA_037158775.1 Hetaerina titia | reverse complement strand
CACATCAATGCCACCAAGATTCTCAGGCGTTACCACATTTCAAATTTTTTCGTGATAAATCTCTCATTAAGCGTTAGGCGTCAAACAATTTTTTTAAGGAATCGGGAGGCTTCGTTTGGGGCACATACAACTAACTGTCTGTCGGAAGCTTTGATTCCTAAGCCCGGTCGTCAATTTGAATCGAAATGCCAGGGCCGAGACCTCCAAAAAGAGTCAATGCCAACCGAGCTTCCTTGGCCTATTCCCGAAGAAGACGAGTCGGTTCAGCTTACCGCGCTTGATCCAATAATGTTATTTAATGAGGCACCATCGAGCCAAGTGGTCGGTCAACACGGCGAGCCCGGTACGGTCGCCCGGGACAGCGGCCTTCCCTAAACGGCTAAACCCTTTCTCCACATGGGGAAGCCACCCCATCCCCCAATACCCTCCCCTCCCTCCCTCTCTCCTCTCCCTCCTCTATGTTTTCTCTCTCTAATCGTGGCTTGCATGAATATTCCACTTTGCGATGCAGATCCGCCGCAGGTGAGCCTTCAGCTGGGGAGTTCACTCAACCCGAACGAGATCAAGGAGGGCGACGACGTTTACTTCGAGTGCCAAGTGAGGGCCAACCCACGAGAGCACAAGATTATATGGAGGCACCAGGCAAGTGAGACCACCTTCCTCCTCCCGCCTCCTACCGCCCTCCCCGCACTGTGAACATTGAAACTTGCCGAAGAAGGTTTTAATCCGTGGGAAACAAAAGGCGAGAACCCAAATGCAGAGTTTATGCACTGTAGAGTCTGCACTAACAGAAATGCAGACAGGCGGCACACAAATGAGCATTTGAGAATTTTGTCGATATCCTGTCATGGGACCATACTAGATATTAGATATTTACGATTAGTACCCTGCTAGGGTGTGTGGCATGGGATGAGTACACAAAAGACTAATTTTGACCCTACCGCGGTCGAATAATGTTATTCTTATACATTATCGTTCATGGAAAAAAATGGCATCTATCTGTTCTTCTCTTCACTTAATCCCACTAAATTTATTACCATTATCTCGCTTGTCGTAATACAATGGTGGTAATAATATATTTTCAACATCACTGCTAAAGAGACGTCCTTACAGTTTATGATAGAGAGTTAATCAGTAAACTTCGCTCCGTGAGTGATTCCAGCCACGCTGCTCTCAGTTTTTTGTTAGCTTGTTCACATATTCCCCCTTCTATGTGTTTCACCCAGGAGAGATCGTGAGTGAGAATAACGCATGGGTATTCAATCATGTCTGCACATTCCATTTCGGTGTTCCCGATACAGTAGGCGTTCGGTGAGAATTTCTCTTTTTCCAATGAGTCGATAGATATTATTATTTATATTTCGTTACAATTAGGCTAATGGCCCGGTGGCCAAGGTCTAGTGATGCATGCACCCTTATAATGCGCAAGAAGAGCATATGTGAAGCAAAATGCAATTTTAAAAATGCCACTTAAATATTCTCGACATTCCCAACCGTGCCTGTGCCATCACGCATGTCCAAGGTGCACCTCAAATGCTACAAAGCGACGCATCCTTATGTCACCACACACTTATACAATCCAACTTCTCACGTCTTCCACGTCACGTATATAACACTATTTTTAGAAATAAATCAATTAAGTAATCACCGACAGATAAAGTTTCCCACCCAGTCCTTTGTCCTGAGGTTGCTTCACACATATATTCTTAAAATTCCTAAAATTTTATGGAAAGGGCTCAAACAACCCTCTAGGTAGCTGGTTTCATTCAACGATACTCCTGTTTAAAAATTAATATTTTTTCTTTGTTTTTCGTGTTCTTATTTTTATTTTAAAACTGTAGTCGCTCCTTACATCAACAATCCCACGCTTCATCATTTTTAATTATTGTGTGCATTACACCTAACCTACTTCTTTTTCTTCCATTTTTCAAACTCTCCAATTACAGAATATAACCAAACGATCAGCTCACTCGTCACATTTTTACAAGGATATTGAAAACTAATTGTTAACCACGTTGACACGCGATACCTATCAGGTTTTCGGATATCTACGGTATGATATGATAAAAGAAATTTTCTTCGAGGGTTTAAAATATTCTGGCGCAAAATTAAACAGGGGAGACACTATGACGATAAGGGCAAACAACTGATCACTTACATATCTGGCTGTCTTCCGATCAAGGCATTGTGCCTGACCTGAGAGTAAGGGTCCAGGGGCAGATGCTACCTGACTGGTACGATGCAAAATAAAGCAAAACTCATTAGAAAAAGTGACATGTTAATCATCAGCTACGAAGCGATAAAAAAGCATTAAGTTTCAATGGAAATATTAAAGCACAGAATCCAAGCATAGAAACATTGCTATGGTTACCGCGAAGCATCGAAATCTGAAAAATTTAATTCTAAACGTTATATATTTACTTGGTTAAGTGTCAGCGATAGATTTCCTTGATGGAAATTATTCCATAACGCAATCAGGAAAGGCGTGACATTACTAGGGGAAGCACTTAATCGAAAAGGATGGCATTTTATGGCATAAAAGATTCAATTTCATAACTCAGCAAAACTAGTAACTCAACTCACTAAACCAAGGTTTAAAATATTTCTAAGCGTTTCAATTATTTTGCAGTATTAAAATGTAATCATTTGCATGCAAAGATAATCACCATCAAGAATTTCTAGTGAGTATTCTGTAATGGACTTTCTTTATTCAACTAAAATAAACATAGTGATGTGTACTTCAAGGAAGAGGAGTAATTAAAATTTAGCAAATGCTCGGCCCCGTTCGTTGAAATAAAAATATGTGTGTATATATATATATATATATATATATATATATATATATATATATATATATATTTCAGGGAAAGGGATTGCTCCCCCTACCCTGATATGAGAATTTCACACGCCGTCGGGCTTAGTACTGGGTGAACTCTACCATCACCTACTAAACCGACCTTCGGGTTGATTACTGTGATTACGGTATATATACGGTATATATATATATATATATATATTAAGTCCCCCCGTTATTTCTCTTGTAAACCATTTACAGAAATTCCGCGCACGAATCAGGACTTCTGTTCCTTTTATTCCGGAGCAGATACAAAATTAAAAAAATAAATATTTCACGCTGTGAGAACGTGGTTTTAATCAAAACGTCCAGAGAATTTCACGCCAGGGTACGGAAACAAAATAAAATAAACACGCATGCACGAGCATTTTTCCGGAGTTTCGCTGCCCCAAGTGGCATCACTTCGACGCCCACCCCCCTCTACCCCCATCCCCATTCCACCCCCACCCCTTTCCCGCCCCACCCAAGTGATCCCGAAACGAAATGCACCCACTCCTCTCGTCCTCCCCTGGAGGTTAGTGCTATCTGTTTCCTTTTGAGCATTAATTCTTTTTTTCCACGGCCTCTTTCCCACCACATTCTCTCCTCCCCAATTCATCCCCCGCCCCATGACGTGCCCCTCGCAGACTAATGGGTGTCCTCGGACGCAGTTTCTTCTATTGCCTCGAAATGAGAGCGATATTCTGAAAATTTCTCGATCGTCTCAATGGACCTTCAACCCACCCCTTAAAATTCTGAACACCGATGAAACCCCGCCGTCCTCCACAGCCCTCGCGGTATTGAGTAAATACGAAAGCACTCAGCTTATGGGTAAGCCCCTCTCACTTCCCATCTTCCCCACAAAATATGTCCACTTTTACCAGCCAACATTTTACAGTATGCGAGAGCGATCAAATGTTTTATTCGCATAATTCACATTTTATATCATTAGATTAAAGTGAAATGCATGCGCGACAAAGTGTCATTGATTTGACTTTAATGTATTTGATGTTTTCAGGCTTAACTTTGCGGAAATCCGGTATCACTGAAGTAAAAAAAACAATGTACGTATCTTTCCACCAAATTTTCATTTGGTACAACAAGTTTCAACGCATAGGCGTCACCCTCAGGTAACAAGTAACCATACAGGACGGGTTTAATAAATGAGTGGAGCTGAACACGGGAAAGAGGTGGCTGTGTATGTGTGCGTGCCTTTAATTTTTTTTCAAACACGAAATCCCGCCATACGGCGAACAAATATTCATTCATATGGAAGTAGATATAAGGAAAAGGGATAGGAGCAAACATAAAATCTATTTGTTATGTCTATTTCCATTGGAATGAATATTTGTTCGCCAAGTGGCCAATGTGGCTCGTCTCTTCTTCTGACTATGCGTGCCATGAAACGCACTGTTCCTATCCTTCATGATATTTGATGATTGCTAGCTTACTGTCCTTTCCTCTAGCATGTTGTCTACTTCTCCTTTGGTGGGAAAAACAGCCTAACGCCATCTCTTGGCCAGACAATCGGGGCACTTGGTTACATACAAGACCAGCAGATATCAGGGTACATTACGTTTCCTCGATAGCTCAAGCGGTTAGAGCATCGGCCGAGCAAGTCGAAAGACCCGGTGTTCAAGTATCGGTCAAGAAAATATTTTTACACTTTTGGTCTGCTTCCCCACCTCTCCTGTGTTCGTCTTTTATTTCATAAATATTCACCAACCAATATATTAACAATAAACACAGTATCAACCCGAAGGCCGGTTTGGTAGGTGACGGTAGAGTTCACCCAGTTTGGTAGGGAGGCCAGTTCCTTTCCCTGTTGTGGTTTCCCAGGAAGATCTAGTACCCGAAAAATCACATGGCTTGGGTGGGTTTGCAGGGGCCCGGTGTGTCTTTCCCGGGAATCAAACCCGGGCCCTCCGGTCAGTAGTCCAACGCTCTACCCCCTGGACTACCGCGACCCACACATACACACACACACATATATAAATATATATATATATATATATATATAATATTATATATGTATACATCATTATTTTCTTGGGAATCATAATTGAGGTGGTTTCCGGTTGCCTTCCTCAATAGTGTTTTTAACGTGACACCATCACTTAATGGCCGCCCCACTGGGGTCAGACGCCATTGCAGCCGCCTCACTGAGGAACAGACGCTGCATGGACTACATTTCGTCTGGCTCCTAACCTTCGACCTATCTGGCATGGGTGACCCTTCCAGGAGTAATTATTATTACTCCCGCCAGCACAGCTCTAGGGGTCATCGGAACACACAAGCCCTTCCACCTTTTTTTTTATTAGTTTTAGATTAGTTTGCTGGGTGGGGAGTCACAAAATGTTTATTTGATAGTTGTGTCCATCCAAAAACCTACCTTAACCGGTAGATTACCTAAAAAAATATGTATACAACCGACCTGCATGAGTATCTTTGTACTTGAGGATGACTACAGTGTTTCGTCAGCGCCAGCCGTTGGTATCACGGTACGCTGCGTAGAAATATTATTTGGCTCAAAAAAATCGTCAGTCAATGCTAATGTAATGGTTCAGACACCTTAGGGAGAGAGTGTATAACACAGCTAGGAGATTTCAGATAGATTTTAAATGTTTGAAGAATGGGGACAATCAATTTCTTAAGGTGGTGGACCCCGAACTCCTGTCACTGCTCTTGCTGAAGAGAATATTAACACCGTTGCTGTAGCTGTGACAGATGATCGTCTAAAACCATTCAAAGTTTTAGCAACAATATTATTTCACCAAGTGCCGCCCGCACTTTAGTGACAGATATAATACGCATAGCACGTATTTGCGTACGAGACAAATAGCGAAAAGGTTCATTTATCGTTTCGTTGATGGGCTGATTCTTGTCTTTTTCTAGAGATCGCGAATTATGAAGAGGAGAGGAGACTGTTGAAATCGATCAGTTCGGAAGTGTCTGGTTTCTTTTGCATTTTCTACAGGATGACCTCTGGGAGTATGGTGTTTTAATGCTCCCCAGGTGTCTGATAATAACATGCAAAAATCGGGATTTCTCATTTTAAGACAAGAAAGTTTTTAGGCATAACAGGCTCACTGCTTTTTTTAAAGATATTTTAGTATCCTGCAAGGCACGGTTAGGGTGTGTGGCAGGGGGTGAATACAGACCAGACTAATTTTCACCCGAATAATTTTACCCCTACCTTGTTTGGACAATGTTATTCTGATCCCTTATTGTTCGCAGGAAAATTGATATCTTAAATCTATCTGTACGTTCTCGAATTTAACTGGCATGATCTCTCCCACCGTAGTATTCAATTTTGCAAAATGAAATTTTTATGGCCTCCGTTCGCGTATTTATTGGACAGGGTATCATAGAAATGTGTGATATAAATAAAAGACAGCGATTTTCCTTTCTCATCTGTAAATAAAATTAGCCAAAAAAGATCACTCCCTTATTTTGTCGGTCCCGGTGGCGGTGGGGTAACGCCTACCAACCTAGAGGACGCGGGTTCGATTCCAGCCTAGTTTGACTTTTCTCCACCTAGGGTGCCTAGGTGTTTGTAGTTGTCTATTGTTACATTATTTGTTTCAGCCAGATGTAAATACCAAATGCTGTTGTCGAATTAACGTGAAATAAAGAGATATTCTCGTTGCACTAAATCAACTCCGACATAATATCGCACTAGATGATTCATTTTCAACATCATCACTGTTAAAGAGACATCCTTCTAATTTATGCAACAGATTCAATGTGAAATTTAACCTTCGCTCCATGAACTGATTCCCAGCCTAGTTGATCTTATGTTTTGCATATGCTACTAAGTTTATCATGACAACGTTTTAAAAATATCGAGTATACCTTATCTACGCTGCACGCGATCCGATTCGGCAATCAATACAACTTTGTGTGAATCCCATTTATACTTGCAGCATATTCTATAAATGAGGCCTAACCAATGAAAGATAACATTCCTCTTTGGCCTTTTCATCACATTTATTCACATCACTCTTCTTACACTTGGAGTACCTTTCATCAAAGTTAACCAAATGCATTCGTATTTGACGGTATTTAAACACACGTACGTTGATGCTCGAAGGACAAAACGCGGGTGAATGAAAGGGTGAGAGACACCCGGTCTTAACTCCGGGATCCCCGGAAGCATTTCTATCAATCCATCTGCGCCGTATCAATTACGGCGGGGCACTCGAATCCCCGGTCAAGGTCATACGCCTGGAGTCGTCACCATGACGGCGAATCCCACAAACGACGAGGTAGAATACGCAATGGTGATCACTTCTGCACCCGAAAGGATCTCCAGCTAAATCAACACCCACAGTCTACTGCCTCCGTCCCCCCTCCACTCCCCTGCCCCGAACTGTGGGCACTGGCGGCCCACGCCACCACAAGTAGATGTTATCTTTCGCTAGTTACGGCTAATTTTGAATATGCTGCAAGTGTATTATGGGGCCCTTTATGAAGTTGGATTGATTTCCGAATTAGATCGCGTGCAGCGTAGAGGAGTTGATTTGTAAAACATTGCTATGATAAACTTAGTAACGTATCCAAAATATTGCTGCAGCAAGGTTGGGAATCACCCACGGAGCGAAGTTTAACTACAGATTAAATCACTTGTATAAGGACGTCTCTTTAGCAGTGATGTTGAAATGGTATTATTACCCCCATCGTACTGCGGTTGGAGAGATCATGTCAATAAAATTTGAGAGACCAAGTGTTGAACAAATACGCAATAGAAAGGATCAGAATAACATTGTTCGACCGCGGTAGGGTCATGTTCGGGTCAAAATTAGTCTGGTGCGTATTCACCCCCTGCCACACACCCTAGCGGTATCTTTCAGGGTACTAAAATATCTTTAAAAAAAACAGCGGGCCTGTTATGCATGTATTTTCTCTCCGATTCTGCAACCGCGCCCACAATTCCAAATGTCTCTAATCTCTTCTCGAGAGTCAAAGGAAATCTCAATCAGGCGTTCAATTGAAGACACTGCAGAATATCTGGACTCTCGGGATGACATCATTTCATGAATCCCTCAATGCCATTGTTGCCGAGTATACCTCGCAGAGCAGAGGAGGAATGGATGACGACGCTGAAGCTTTCCAGATTTCTCAAAGTCCGTTAACCTCTTCATTAGACGAAAACGCGAAATTCCCTCCAATATTTTTATCTCTATGGAGATGAATCAGCAGCGGCTGTATTTTTTCCATTAATAAAATAAGAGTTTATTTGTTAAATTGCTGCGGCAAACCGTCATCATTTAATGACTAACCTTCGCCTCAAAGCAAGAGCGCTCCCTATAACTCAAGAACCCCATCGGGCATTTCAAGTGATTTCCTTCCTTGGCTTTTCTAAGAACGCCAAGGATTTCAGATACAGTCTCCAAAAAAAACAAATATTGGCATCAATATGCATGTAGTTGGAACGATTAAATCAGTCTCACACGAGAAAATATTTAAGTAAACATTGTCTGCGCAATTAATGCTTGAACTGGTGCAATCTTGCGACCATGACGCAGACCACCAGAGGCGCTAGTAGACCCAATGAGCCGTTTGTGCTTGGCGCATCGTCGAGCTGTGCGCATGGTGCCAGTAATGTTAGTTTCTGTTGTCCTTGTTTTTACTGTTTGTTGAAAATGCAAATTGACGAAATCACAGAGCAATGAATCAACATCAAGTTTTTTAGTGAAGTGCGGTAAAAGTTATCAAGAAATTATTGAAATGTTGACAGCTGTTTACGGTGATAATGCTCTGAAAACATCCGTTTTCAAGTGGATTAAGCGTTTAAAAGATGGAGCACGACGCCACGGATGATGCAAGGCCGGGACGACCTTCGACCAACTGTGTTGACGACAGCATTGATCGTGTGCGATCCATCGACCTAATCGATCATCGAAAAACTGTCTGAATGATAGCTGATGAACTGAATTTAGGAAAATCAACCTCTCAACAGTGTACACTATTTTAACCGAACATTTGGGTTTAAAAAAATTCAATCAACATCCGTGATCATCCGCCTTATTCGCCAGATATCGCCCCCTGAGACTTTTTCCTATTCCCAGAATGATGAGGAGACATCTCTGGGAAGACACAATAGGGCAAGAAACGACGATAAAACCAGAAAGCCTAACTGCCGAGGAATTCCAAGGTTGCTTTAAACAGTGGAAAAGAAGAAGATGGAATAACGGCGAAATGGCAACGAATGAAGAGTACTTTGAAGAAGGGGACAAAATCGATGTGGACTAAAGTTTGCAAAATAAAGTTTTTAATATGCTCAGTTCGCGTATTTATTGGACAGCTTGTTATGAAAATTATTAATATTATTAGGTAATCTACTAATGTACTGGTTAAGGTAAGTTTTCGGATGGACACAACTATCAAATAAACATTTTTTAACTCCAAACAAAACCCAATCCAGCAACCTACTCCACATCAGGTCTCTCTTCATCTCTGTGTACTTTTTTCCTCCCTTCATCCCGTCCAAAATTCCTATCCTGTTCCTCCCCTTTCCTCGTTTGCCTAACATTCTCTCCTCTATTACAGTCTTCAACATCCCACTGCCGCTCAATACGCCTTTCATCCAATTTTCCTGCCTCCATAGAATTTCTCCCAACAAACCCCTCTCCTCACCCACCATCCCTAGAATTTCCTCATTCGTTTTCCTTTCGGTCCATTTCACCTTCTCCATTCTTCTCCACACCCACATTTCAAAAGCCTCCATTCTACGTCTATCCTCCTGCTTCAGCGACCACGTCTCCGCGTCGTACGCTCCATATCAAATTTTTTCCCAGTATTTTCTTAACCTCCCTACTCAAAGTCCCCGTCATCAACTCCCTCCTATGTGATATGTGTAAAAATGTGATATTAACAAAAGACTACGATTTTCCTTTCTCATCTGTAAATAAATATTTGCCAATTTAGATCACTCCCTTATTTTGTCGGTCCCAGTGGCGGTGGGGTAACGCCTACCAACCCAAAGGTCGCGGGTTCGATTCCAGCCCAGATTAGTTTTTCTCCACCTAGGGTGTTTGTAGTTGTCTATTTTTATATTATTGTAAAAAGTCAGATGTTAAAGACGAATGCTGTTTTCGGATGAATGTGAAATAAATAAATATATTGTGCACTAAAGCAACTTCGATAAAATATCGCACTAGATGATTCAAGGATACCAACCACGAACAAGGACAACAAGAAGTCGTTCAATCCTTCGCCATTCATTCTGCTCATTTTTCCCCCCGTGAATAGTTTTTGAGGTAAAATTCTTTCTCTTAGACAGGGTGTGTTATAGTGTGTCTTCCTTTGTCAGTGAAATATGCCAAACCCTCTTTTGGTAAGCGATGGCACCAATTAAAATCTAGGTTGTGGAGAATTTCGTTGAAAACCGCATTTAGCGCAAAGAGAAGTACCGTGGTTAGTGAAGGACCGTGACACAGCAAAGGGGTCGAGTCGCGGGGTTCTGCCTGTCTCACACCAATCGGAGCCGATGATGGGCACGCCCAGCCCGGCGAATATCGCTTTGAAAGGCGGATTCTCTGTGGTCATAAAGGTTTGCCGACTGGTAACACGTCGAAATGACTAGAAAGAAAGGGTGCAATGCTATTAATTACGTGAATACCGCTTTTTGGTTCATTAATAACGTTATTTTCAGATTTACGGTATGATCACAAAAGGTTTCACAACTACTTTTGAATGTACATGTTCTACGCATTCATGTTTCTGAAAAACCTCACAAACTTCACACAAAATGGATGAAGGCGACCTCGTGATGATTTTAATCTAAGCAAAAACTCTGTACAACTACACATGAATTGCGTTTTGTGTTTTTTATACTTTATTTATTGAATATTTGACGAAATGCACGAATAAAAATATCTTCTACATCTACATAAATACCCTGCGAGCCACCAAAAAAGGGTGTGTGGCAGGGGGTGTAGCACCAGGAGGAAAGATTAAGGGATGAGAGAGTTGGGGTTTTTCAAATAGGGGGGCGCTGGAAGCTGTAAAAAATTTTTTTTTATATATCCACGCGCAGTCCCTAACCTGTACGTTAATACTTATTGTGTTGAACTGACTCCTGGGGTATTTCGACCACAAGCATTCTGGTCTCTTATCGTTCCAGGAAAAATGACATTTTAAAACTGTCAGTCTTGCAGTCTATCTCTCTAATCTTACATTCGTGATCCCTCCGATCGTATTACGTTGGGGTTCGTATTATATTCTTGATGTAAATTATAATAAGACAATATATAAATTAATCTTTTATTGCGATATACGAATTGCACAAGTACTTAATGCGAATTTTAAAAAAGAAAAATTCGCAATAATGATACAAAGAGTGTCTTTCCTTCGAAGTGTGCTCCACAGATAGTTACACATTTTTCCTCTTTCTACTCGACATTTGTGAATACCTCCCAGTAGTAAATCTTTCCCTTTTTGCCGCAAACCATTCATAGCGCCATTTTTTCATATATTTTGGCGGTTTTCCGTGTCCGTTATCTGCAACATCGAAGTCACCACTTTTGAACGTCCAAAACCATATTCCACACGTATCTTGCAATGGAGAATGTCCACCATAAGCTTCTCGAAGTAATCAGTGCTGTGCCGAAGTAATCAAAGCCGTGTGATTCAACAGCCGTTTTCTTCAAATGAATACAATATATTAATGCCGTCCTCCAATTATCTTTGTTTGGTATAAATTTTTGACATATTTGAAGACAACGACACCCAACACTATGCGAAACACTTTCAATTTATCACTCTTGCGCGCGTCTGACGCATCTTGTTGATGGCACAACAAAATAGCACAGGTGTCAATTCTTTATATGAAAAACTGCATTTGTGCACCATCTGGTGTTTGCATTCCGGGTGTCATATTGTACACCTGGTAAATACATTAATCATCATAATTATACCGATAATTAGTTATTGCTACAGATTCTGGTTATGAGCTTCTTTGAGATTTAAATTGGAGGTGAATATGTTAGGGATTTGGTTATGCCGACAATTCCGATGAATATGCTGTCTTGGAGGCGACATTATGGTGAGGAAAATATGTTGAAAATGGCGATAAAGAGTAATTACAACGGTGCTTAAGTTAAATAGTTGAGCTGCTTGTCAACTTTAATGTCTACTCAATTTTTATTCCCCCCTCTCTGGGATATATTTTTAATATTTTACACAGAAATCAATTAAAATATTTCATGAACTTCGGTGGATCAAAATTTGGTTCTCCGATTACCACGTAGTTACCCAACTGCATACGTTTTCCCTACGCTAGGTGGAGTGGAGATGAGGCATCTTAATGAATTATCTTCTAGTTTTATTCGACCATATGGCCATCGTGTTAACGCGAGGGGATGTATGAGAGGTATCACTGCGAAATAACGGTGTTGAAATATTTCAAACACGAAATTCTTAAGAGAAATTATTTCGCCAAGGTGGTGAAAACTAATTCAAAATGGAGGTAAACGCGTTTTTAGCCTTCAACAAAGTACCACATAGTAAACTACTTACAAAGCTAGAAGCATATGGCATAGATAAAAATATCCCGAGTGGGATTAAATATTTTTTTAATGTTCGGATTCAGAGAGTAGTTATACGTAGATGGAGTTAGCTCAAATGCAGTAGAAGTTACTTCAGGTGTTCCCCAGGGAAGTGTCATCGGACCTCTTTAATTCCTACTTCACGTTAACGATATTGAATCTATAGTCACCAGTAAGATGCGATTATTTGCCGACGATCCAGTAGTTAACCGTGATCCTGAGAACACAGAAGCATTATTAGATGACATTAATGCTATACAACGCTGGTGCGACACTTGGTAATTAGGATTAAACTTAAAAAAGTGTTAGTGATAACTTTTTGGAAAAAGAACAATTCCCTCCCGAACGCCTACTGCATCGGGAACACCGAAATGAAATGTGTAGTCTCAATTAAATACTTGGGCGTTACCCTCACTCACGATTTCTCCTTGGTGAAACACATACAAGGGGGAATATGTGGACAAGCTAGAAAAAAATTGTATTAATTAGAAGAGTTCTAGGTGAAATCTAAATGTGATGAAATGGTCAGAGAGAAATGTTATCTTTCGCTGGATAGCTCTCATTTAGAATATGCTGCAAGTATATCGGATCCTCACAAAGTTGGATTAATTACCGAATTGGATCGCGTTCAGCGTATACCAGCTAGATTTGTAAAACTCACCGAGCGAAGGTTCAATTCCAGATTAAATCTCTAGCATAAATTGGAAGGATGTCCCTTTAGCTATGATATTAAAAATGTATTTATGTCCTCATGGTACTACGATAGGAGATCTCAGGTCAATAAAATTAGAAAAATTAAGCGCAGAACAGATAGATTTAAGGCTTAAGACTTGGAGCATTATAACAGGGATGGCGAACCTTTTGGCGCTTGTCATCCACCACTTATATACGTAATAATAGTTTACTCTATACGCGTGTCAACCCATTAAATGGTCACCGCGGCACCCTCCCAGCCGTGCCTGTCAAAATAATTGCTCTGAGTGCCACTGAAGGCACGCGTGTCATAGGTTTGCCACCCCCGTAACTGGGTGTTTACCTCTGAAAAATGCAAAGAAACTGCAGAATATATCGCGACTGTAACTTTTTAACAGAGCCATTAGTTAGTTAGTTTTTAGCACCCTCCAAACCACGTAAGAGTAAGGTGTGTGGCAGGGGGTTATTACACACCAGACTAATTTTGACCCAAAATACTTTTTCCCCCTCGCGCGATAGGACAACGTTACTCTTGTCCGTTATTATCGTTCGCGAAAAAATGACATCTTAAACTATATGCTCAACACATAATCTCTCTAATTATGTTGACATGATCTCGCCTGCCATCATCTACAAATGAGAATTATAAGAAAACAATTGCAGAGCGTAAAAATCATTCACCTCGACCGCGATGATTTTTGCACTTTCGGATTGTTGTATTTTAATGTGCACTTAGCGGATGACTCCATTAAAAATTAATCGTCGCGGCCTCTCCTGCTGTAGTTTCTTGGAAATTGTCAATGCATTTTTTTGATAGATGCGCAAGATCCGTGAAATACCTGAAGTTAATTTAACATACAAGGCAACCCATAAAGTATAGCCAATATTCGTAGTTAAGTGTTAAAAGAACATTTAATAATTTAATAAATGGATTCTACCTTTACAAGAGCCAGAGAACATTTCTTTTATTTCAGTTCAATCTTAAATCATTGCAATAGTTATGATTTCCACATTCAGAGAGAGAGAGGTGAGTCTGCAAACGAGTGAAAAATTACACAAACAAATTGTTTTAATTAGATCGACCCAAAATGAACAATCTGCCGGAAAATGTTCACTCAAAAGAAACGATCTTCCACTGTTCTTTCCCGAGGAAAAAAAGGCACCGATTCATTCTTCCCGATTGATGAACCGTAAAGAAAAAGAGTATTTCCACAAGTAATTCACTAGTATTTCCAGTCTTGCAGTTTCCAGGGTTTGCATGTGTGTGTTGGTTTTGAATGCGGTATTTCTTTTTCCTTTTTTGGCTGGTGACCTAACACCCCCCGCCACACGCCCTTGCGGCGGCTTGCGGGGTATTATGTAGATGTAGTTGTCTAGTGATACGCCCTGGGGATTGCATTACGGGGTATGTCCCAAAATTAAGAATAATGAATTATTGCCACCAATGCAGATGGTTGGAGTGGGGTGATTTGTGTTTGGGAAGGTAATGGGAGATCTTGGGAAAGTAACGCGACACACGTCAGTTAACTGTGGGCATTCATAGCATGCGAATTGCTGCTAGCTGGACCCCTGTCACGTCACGAATTCACAATGCCACTTCCCATGGCGTAATGACATGCGATGACATTTTGTGTTAAACTTGGAAAATTAGCTTTGGAGGTCATAGCCATGGTTAAGGATGCTTATGGAGATGGAGAAATGTCCCAAGTGATGGTATACTGCTTGCGCAGAATTTTTTGGGAGGGTAGAGAAGAGGTTGAAGATGAGGGATGCCCATGAACGACACAGTGTGATGAAAATATGCAAAAAGTGAGACACATACTCAATTCTGATAGACCCCCAAGTGTCAGGATGTCAGCAGAAGAGTTCAATATTCAGAAAACCAGAGTGTATTGTATTTTTACAGGCGGATTTAGCCTTGAAGAAGGTGCGTTCCAAGATGGTCCCCAAGGTGCTGTCGGAAGACCGCTTGTGTGACAATCTTACCTTGGACCTCTTGGACCACGGTGAAAGTGACCCAAAGTTTTTAGCATAAATGGTTACTGGTGACGAGACATGGACCTTTGAGTAAGACCCAAGTGCAACCCCTTTGAGTACCATTTTGGACCACTGGATTATGTCAAAGAGGTCATGGTGACTAAACAGAATTCCCGTCGACGTATTCCAAGAAAAGTTCCATGAAGCGTGGTAGAGGCGCTGACGTCGGTGTGTTGATACACAAGGGTACTGTTTCGAAGAGTTTTATTAATGTTTACTTTGAATTGGAATAAAGTTTTCCCCGTTTTATTCTACTTGTTTTTTGGGACAGACCTTCTATATTTATCTCGGAAAATTTTTCACGTCCTGCTTTACAAAACACGGCGTATAAAAAGGGTCCAAAAGCGATATCCTGAAAAAATTAGTCCAGCGCCAGTCACTTTTAGGGACCTTCAATTTCCCCGTCTTTTTGTTCTTTCGCGTACAAAAAAAAGAAGAATGAATTGCCCCTTTCCACGGCCGCAGGGATGAGCAAGGGAGAGGGGATTGCTATTCCCACCGCGCTAAAAAAAAACATTCCTCCTGGTGAGTGGGTGGCAGAACGAGAAAAAAAAACTTTATCCAATTTCCTCCTCCAAAGGCTCTGGCACATCCATCTCACGTTTTTAAGTCTCTCCTTTTGGAAGCGGCTGGAAAAAAAAGGATTTCATTCCTACAGCCCCGAAACTTCCTCGCCATAATCGTTTTAATTTCCTAGGTAGGAGTTGTCCGGCATCACTCTCTGGGTGCCGTTTGGCGATCGCTCGCCGTTCTTCGGAAACTGCATTTACCATTCTCGGCTCGTACTTCTCTCATTAATCCCCTTCATCGTTGCCCTCCCTTGTCCACACACACACGGCACCCTTCCCTTGTTTAGAGAGTTCCCCCGGTCGCAGTGTTGTGACCCTCGCGTTGGGTAATCTTTGAATTGAGAGAGTCCGCACCACGGCTCGGCCATTAGCCACGTCTGGCCGCGTTCCGTGTCCCCTTCACAGCACGACCCCTTCAACCTGATTCATGTTTCGACGAAAATGGAACCGTTTGTTTCCTTGCCCAAGAGAAAACCCTCAGCACATTTTCCCTTTTCAATTTCAAACGTTTTCCGACAACATCCCAAAAACATATAGTACTTTGATGGTCGGATAAAAACGTCTTTTTTTCATAAGTGTGCGCATCCTCTTGCCTCTCTCATCCCAAGCGAAAACGCATTCCCACCAAAACTCCGTTGCCAATTTCATGCCTTTGCGATACAGGTGCAGATGAAAGGTGGAATTTTGAAAACGATCGAACCACGGTTTTCGGGCACACCAAAGTCAAAATTTCTCGACGCTTTAGGCGATGTAAATAAATATTTCCCTAGTCACATCGCTTTATTCGCATCGCATCCATTTTACCAACCAGGTACAAGGTTTGCATTAAAAGTAGCGGGAACAATTTTTTCCTGAGGTGACCCTCCGTCGAAGAGCACTCGCACCGCGCAGACTCTGTGGCTGGGGATCCGACCTTGAACAAGCGCCAATCGTCTTCGAGCGCTCATTTAAGCTAGATCGTGTTTTTAGTGGTCCTCTGTCGAGTGACTCAGCGCAAGGCCAAAATGCAGCGAATGATTGAACAGCGGTGCGCCATCAAATTTTATGTTGGACTGGGGAAATCGGCTACGGTGACTTAGTGCATGATATGTTCACGGATGAAAGTATGTCACAAACTGCAGTTTTTAAGAGGCACAAGCTCTTCAGAGATGGCCGAGAGTGTATGGAGACGAGCCCCACGCTGAAAGGGCGTCGACGTCAAGAACCTACGACAACATCCAATGGGTGCGCGAAGTGCTGAATGCAGATCGTCGGTTAAATATGCACATGATCGCAGATATCATATTCACATTGATAAGATGACAGTGCACACATCATTATAATAAAAATATGGCGATGCGTTGAAAGATCTGCGCGGAATTCGTGGAATTCGAATGGAGGAAGATGGAAAAAATGAACTGGACGGAAAAGAAGAGGAGCGGAAAAGAGTTTGGCGGGAGAAATGAGGAGAGGAAGTGAGCGAGGAAAATTGGAAGAGACGGAAAAATTGGAGTGAGGGAATAGATTAAGAGGTGTTGGAGAATCGACGGCTGATGTTATGAGGAAGAATGCCCAAGAAGTGGCAAAGAGGAGGTCGAGCATGAATTGGAAGCAAAGCAAGGAGGAGGTGAAGGGAGCAGAGGAGAAAACATTTAGACTGTGTTTTGTGAAAATAGACAGGGGTTTTTGACTGCCAGAAGTTACTATGATGAGTCACTTAAAAAGATAAAACCATGGACACATTATTCTACTTCTGAAGAGTATGGCGTTTCTTCGGGGGTCTTATATTAAACTAATCTTTTAAGTATAACATATCTCCTTTAGACTTTCAATTCTGCCAGCACCTGGGTTTTCTGGGAAACATATTCCGGGAATATGGACAAGCCAACAAATAATTAGGATTTATTAGAAGAGTATTGAAGAAATGTGACGAAAAGGTTAAAGATAAATATTATCATTCACTGGTTGTGCTTCATTTAGAATATAACCGTTTTCGTGAAGATGAAGCACCTTTAGTAGATGACCTAAACGCTATACAACGCCCGTGCGACACTGAGCAATTACAATTAAACTTAAAAAAGTGCGCAGTCATAAATTTCTAGAAAAAGAGCAATTCCCACCCGAACACCTACTGCATTGAGAACACCGAAATGGAATGTGCAGACTCAATTAAATCTTGGGCGTTACCTTCACTCACGACCTCTCCTGGGTGAAACACATACTAAGGGGAATATGTGGACAAGCTAACAAAAACTATGATTAATTATGAGAGTACTGGATAAATGTAATGAAAAGTTCAAAGAAAAATGTTATATTTCTCTGGTTAGGCCTCATTTTTAGAATATACTGCGAGTGTATAGGTTCCTCACGAAGTTGGATCGATTGCCGAATTGGATCGCGTGCAGCGTAGAGGAGCTAGATGAGTAAAGCATTGCTATGATAAACTTAGTAGCGCATCCAAAATATTAGAGGAGATAGGCTGGGAAGCACTCAATAGAGCAAAGATTAAATTACAGATTACATCTCTTGCATAAATAGGTATGAGGTCCTTTAGCTGTGATGTTGAAAATGTATTATTACCCCATCTTACTACGGTAGGAGATATCATGTCAGTTAAATTGGAGAAATTAAGGTTTGGAAAGATATCTTTGAGATGTTATTTTTTCCACGTCCGATAAGAGATCAGAATAATATTCATCCAACCAGGGTAGGAATAAAAATATTTGAGTCAAAATTAATCTGGTGTGTATGCACACTCTAATATGAGCCTCCAGGGCACTATATGAATACATTTTTTTTAATAATAAATATAATACAAATAATGACCCCCCTTATGTATGATGAGCTGCTAGCGAAAAGAAGAACATTAAACTAATATTCAATTAACAACGACATATAGATATTTCCCCATACCACGATTGCTTACTCTTAATTTGAATCCTTTTATTTCCTGGAAAAATGGCATCTTAAATCTGTTCTAAACTTAATCTCTCTCATTTTTCTGACATCAATCCTCATTTAATCCGACCATCCACCATCCGACTGACCATCGGACCCGACACTCCGACCATCACCATTTTTGTAAAAATCAATTCCTCTCCTCGTGAAATCATCTTTTTTCTAACGGAATCCATCTTCTTTTGTGATACAATAATAACTTGACTTTTTTGGTCAAAGACTCTATCGAGATAGGGTAATTTTTCCATCTTCTATAGTTTATGAACTCATATTATAACGTATAGCTTAGTACCCTTAGTCTTTCTCTTTCATCGTAATCTCTTATCCCGTGCTTATCATACTGACATTTCCGCTCGCTCAGCAATGCTTGCAACCCCATGGCTGAAAGGGTAACCAACGCTTAATGAATCGCAAACGAAAGTGATTTAATGAATTTTCTACCGATTTTCATTTCTACTCTCTAGTTCTTCCCATGTCTCTCTAATCATTTCCTCCACATCAATATATGTCCAATAGCAACTGTAGTAATGTTTATCCCTTTCCTACTCTTCCTAACGCTGCCCATTCCTCTTTCCATCCTCCAGACGCAACTGAAAAGATTGAAAAATGTTTAGAATGCGAATAAGTCACCTATATAAGTCATCTAATTCCATTTCTCTGCGATGCGGTAATTACATGGGTTGTTTAATAATTTCTTATATATCTAAGATACGCCGCTCGTAGTATCAGAAAAGGTTTTATTTTAGTAATCATCATTTGTCCATATACGGCTGCTTAAGTTTCAGCTATGTACAACTCGTGGGTTAATTTTCTTTATCCATTGAACCAACAAACTTTTGTGAGCTTAGAGAAATGGAAAAAATTAATTTCGCGCGGCTGAACACCGAAAGAGATGAGAGTGAAATAGGCTGATGTGCACGCCACACGTGCTCCTGTATTCGCGGATGTTTTCAATTTGTCAAATGAGTTTCAACGTGTCAGTACATCCACAAATGATGAACAACTTTGGAGTCATCCAGTGGAAGTGAGTTCCTGCAGAAATATTGGCAAAAGCGAAGCTATGGTTATCAGTGATCGACGAATAAAACATCGCGAAATAGCTGAGGCCTCAGGCATATCATAAGGTACAGCTCTAACATCACCTACCAATACTAAGGTCGGTTTGGTATGTGTTGGCAGAGTTCACCCAGTACTAAGAACGACGGCGTGTTGAATTCACACATTAGCAGGGTATTAAGGGAGGCCAGTTCCTTTCCCTGTGCCGGTTATGGTTTCCCATGAAGATCCGGTACCCGAAAAATCACATACTCGTAGCTTGGGTGGAGCTGAGGGTGCCCAGAGAGGCTTGTCGGGGAATCGAACCCGGGCCCTCCGGTCAGTAGTCCAACGCTCTACCCCTGGACTTCCGCGATCCACATTATTTTGTTAGAAAATAATAATAAAGCATAAATTAATACTTATATACGTGATACGATTACGTATGTATCCCACATCGGATACAGTCTTTATTATATGAGCCTGAATAAATCTAAATGAATCTAGACTGATGGACTCGAACCCGGGCCCTCCAGTCAGTAGTCCAACGCTCTACCACTGCACTACCGCGACCCATATATATATACACGTGTGCATTGTTGAGTGAATTGGAGGTTCAGTGCGATAAATATGGGATGAGAATCAATATTAATAAAACAAAGGTTATGCGATTTTCCAGAAAGAAAAAGGCTAAGCTAAATATTAAAATAGGCGGGGAAAAAATAGAGCAGGTAGAACAGTTTACATATCTCGGAAGTGTTTTGGACCAATACGGTCAAAGTGGTAGGGACGTAAGGAGAAGAATCTAGGCAAGGCAAGGAGTCTTTCTCAAGGCGGAGGGAATTAATGACTGAGACGTTGAGTAGGGATGTTAAGACTAGACTCGTAGAAACTCTGATATGGAGCGTAGCTATGTACGGTGCGGAAACGTGGTCGCTGAAGCAGGAAGACTTATATAGGAGGATTTTGAAATTTGGGTGTGGAGAAGAATGGAGAAGGTGAAATGGACCGAAAGGAAAACAAATGAGGAAGTACTAGAGATGGTGGGTGAGGAGAGGGGTTTGTTGAGAGATATCCTATGGAGGCAGGAAAAATGGATGAAAGGCGTATTGAGCGGTAGTGGAATGTTGAAGAGGGTAATAGAGGGGAGAATGTTGGGCAAGCGTGGTAAGGGTAGGAACAGGATAGGGATGTTGGACGGGATGAAGGGAGGAAAGAAGTACACCGAGATGAAGAGGGACCTGATATAGATTAGTTTGCTAGGTGGGGAGTCACAAAATATTTATTTGATAGTTGTGTCCGTCCAAAAACCTACCTTAACCGGTAGATTACCTAATAATATACACGTGTATATAGAAGGAACCTTCCTTCTCTACCTTGAGAAAAATGGCTTGGACCACCGTAAATTCGAAAATTAGTGAGTTTCTCTTCTTTTTTGTGAGTTTCTGTGTTTTTGTCTTTGTCCGCTAGTGCTAACTTCATATACATTATTATTTACATCCGTGAGATTTTCACATAAATAATATATACATACACACACACACACAAGTAGGTACACTCACTTGGATATTAACTACCAACAAGCTACGGAGATAAATGGAGAGAAATCTACAATTAGGAGTCATTCTTCTATTCTTCGGTGGTTGCGCTCTCCGCGAGACTTCCACCGAATATTGTTTGTTTCCTCTTTATTTACTTTTTCCAATTTCCCAGAGAATCTCCGGTGACCTGAAAGCCATGAGCTTTCCATTTGGAAGACTTTCAATTAATCAAAAACGGCGGTGGAGGGGAGCGGAGGATAAAAATGAGTTTCGTTGGCGGGTAGAATGCAAAACGACAAAGATGGCGTTTCAGTTCACGCATCTCAAAAATGAAATGTAACTTGAAGCAGCAGAACACGCCGGGAAAAAGGAACTATCAATCTGAAGAAAAGGAATCGCATTTATTTCATTGGGCGCCCTCGGCCCACAAATAACGAAGCCTCCTTCCTCTGCGCCGCGACGCTGACGCTGCCCAGCGGAGAGGAGCTTAACTTCTCCCATTGTGACAGCTAAGGGGCGGGGGGCGCTGGTTGACTGACGCGAGCGCCGCCACGCCTTCCCTCCATGAACTACTCGCCACCACGCCCACCACCCCAAGGCGTGCGGGAAAATTGAGTGCCTGCTTTGATGTCGCGAAAAATGAAAGGGTTCCCGGCCGCGCCCCAATCAATCTCCCATCCCTCCCTTCTCGATGAAATGGGCGACTTGATCCGCAAGCACATATTTATTCCATTTACTGTCTACAGCGAATGAATGTTAGGGGGATAAGTGAACGCTGACTTTATTTGAATTTTTTTTAAGCTTCTCGTCATTTGCAATCGCATTTTCTTTTCAAATAAAAGCAAAAAATGCGATCCTTTTACAGCCAAGACTCAAGGATTTTGGGACTCAGCTGCTCTGACTGGTCCAAGATCTAAACTCCTTCTCCACTTTGTAACACGCGAACAGACCCGACGGTTGGAAAATATTGCAGGCATACGAGGTACTTCCCTTCCAGGAATGTTGCAACGTAAGGCGTTTCTCTCAATTGTTATTTTTTTACGCCACGGAGTGTTTAAATTCTGTTTTAGTTATTTTAGATATTTTTAAACATATTTGTATCCTGGAAGCCACCACTATGGTGTGTACACCGCCAGGGGATGAATACACACCAAACTAATTTTGCCCCGTACAAAAGCCTACCGCGGTCGGACAATGTAATTCCGATCCCTTACCGTTCGTAGGAAAATCTGTTTTAATCTTTGTTCCTTAAGATCGTAGTGCATGTGGTGTTATCTCAAGTAATATAGCATCCAAAAATGTGCGAAGTGATTTGGGTGACATTCTTAGAAAATTTCTTAATTAGAGTGTCAATTAAATAGCTGATTTTTCTGCATTATTTACATTTGCAAAACTATACATTTTTGTTGGCTTCATTACATCTCTCTTTATCGGAGATAGCCGAGTTATTATGTATTTCCATAGATTGGCAGAGTCGGTCAAATTTAGAAAACGGCTCTCGGTCGATTACTCTGCGCACATTTATCGAAATAAATACATTTAAATAGTGAAATATTGGATATCGTACTAGCATTCGTCCGAATTAAATTCATATTTCATGCTATCCAGGCATGCTAATAATAAGTTCAAGAATCCCTAACGATTCCAATAATATAGCAGGCGAACAGAGTTCATTTTTCGTTGCACGCTTGCATTAATTGTGCGATTCAAAGCAATCATAAACGAAGACTCACTTCATGCGTAGTGAATAATTATCTTTCAGGACGCCTACGAACAAATAGTATCACTACAGAGGCGAAAAAATATCAATAAATTTCTATATGAAATTAGTAGTTAATTGTAAATAACTCTGCAGTCAACAAAGTATGAAACCTTCATACTCACACAGCCTATAAATTCGTGGCGTTTGTGAAAAGTCTTGAACCAAGTATAACGCAAATCAAAGTCAAATCGCGAGGAATCAAACAAATTTAGCATAGGTGCTTAATTAAAATAATAGAACTACATCGACGGAGAACAAAACAAACAACAAGAGGACGAAAAATAAATAACTACGTCGCATTTTGCTATCCATGAATGAAAAATATTTGATTATTCCCTGTGCTCAGAATCAAATACGTATCAATAATTTACCAAACAGTCGCCTTATATTTGGAAAACTGAACAATATGTTCAATTTCAATGTACGAGGTATATACGATAAATAAGGTTTCTTATATTTAAATATTGTCAGACCCAGCTTGTATGCATACTGCGCCACCTATTGATTGTTTCCATAGCCGCCGAAGTTACTTTTTTGATTCAGTAATCGTTTGTCTGTCGGTGTATACAGATAGCAATGTCCGTGGAAATCGTTGCTCACGCCCGTTGCGAAGTAAGCGTTTCGATTCGATCTTTGTGTGCAAAAGGATCGATCATCACCTGCTGGAATTCATGGGGAACTTGCCTAGTTAATGGACAAACAGTAATGAGTGAAGGAACTTTTAGACAATGGTGTCGTGACTTCAAAGATGATTGCTCAAATGTGGACCATGTACAGCGGATTAGAAGTCCCAGTAGCAGACCGATGAAATCCTGCAACAAGTTGACCAAGAAGTGTGATCTTACCGTCCAACATGAAGAACTAAGGATGCTGCGTGGACGAGGGTTCATGGACAACTTACGAGAGTCCCGACTTCGCACCTAGCGACTATTTCCCATCCTCTTGCTCTAGAAACAGTGGCTCGGTGGTCGACCGTTCGAAGACGACGAGGAACTCAAGACCGCTCCAGTCGACTGGTCCAATTCCCAGGTGCTCTACTTCTACGTACATGCAGAGGTATTACAGAAGCTATCTGGGGCAGCATCACGAAAACTTCTTAAAAGTGAACAGAAATTGCGTAGAAAAATAATGTAGACCTATAGGAAATTAAATTATCCACGAAAAACTTTCTCAAACGTATACATTTTTATTATCATATGAGTAAATAATAACAATAATAACTTCACTGGTCACTGTTAGCAGCATGTAAACATTTAAAACACAACTCCCTCTTTCTCTCCCCATCTCATACTATCGAAAAAACGAATATGATACGATAATGATGATTGTAATATATTTCTGGCAGCTAGAAATAAATGATCCACCTCAAAGTTGTCCAAGAAACTTAGGACTCTGTTTGTGAATGACTAGCAATCAAATTATTCTATCAACTTAGACATAGTGGAAAACTTCACGGGGACGTAAGGAGCAGAATTGCACTAGCCAATGAGGTTTCCACAAGGAGGGGGAGTTGATTACAGGGATTTTGGGTAAGGATGTTAAGAAAAGACTCGTAAAAACTTTGATATGGATGGTAGTTATGTACGGCACGGAAACGTGGTCGCTGAAGCAGGAGGATTGACTTAGATTGGAGGCTTTTGAAATGTGGGTGTGGAGAAGAATGGAGAAGGTGAAATAGACGAAAAGGAAAACAAACGAGGTAGTGCTAGGTAGGATGGGTGAGGAGATGGAGATATCATCAGGAGGCAGAAAAGATGGATGAAGGGCGTATTGATCGGTAGAGGGATGTTGAAGACTGTAATAGAGGGGATACGTCAGATAGTGTTAGGCAAACGAGGTAAGGGCAGGAACAGGATAGGGATGTTGGGTGGGAGGAAAGAAGTACACAGAGATGAAGAGGGACTTGATGTAGAGTGGGCTGCTGGATTGGGTTTCGTTAGGAGTTACAAAATAATTATTTGGTAGTGGTGTTCATCTAAAGCCTACCTTAATTGATAGATTACCTCATAATAATTGCTCTTTGCTGTAATCGCTCTGGTTCATAATTAAAGCCTACTTCGTAAGGGTCGTGCTTTGTATTATCATACGATAAGTGAGACATAAAGAGGGAAAACAATGTCTCATTACTTTTCATTCATATGTCATCACTGTTCATTAGATAAAAAGACACAACATGTGGGTGAGAACCATCCCGGGAAGGTCATTCGGGCCTTGGAGGGCAAGAACAGTCTTCTGGTAGTGGAACGCACACTCTAACAGTCAGCCACTAGAATCGATCTGCTGCTCAGTCGACGGGGGGCCCTCTTTGGGTTCTCATGCCATGGCTCCGGGCCACAAAAAGATATATGAGGTCAATAAAATATTCAGACAGCAATATCCCCAGGGGTCGATGGGAAACCTGGGGAGGGCCGAGCGAGTTTTAAAAAACTGAGACCCGAAACACGTTCCCCACATTTGCTGCTGTCATTATCATTTCTCATAAAGGCTGCCTTCAACCAAATGGTCCAAAACACCACAGCAGCACTCATCTAGAAGTCCTAACAAGCTTGCGTGCAGGATACAGTTTTATTTTCGTGACAGTCATAACAGCATTTAATTCTGAATTTCAAACGCAATTCATAAAATATGTACGGCGGTATACCCTGGCCTACACAAAACCGAATCCACCCGAGTCGACGATACCCGGGTGGGTGTTCATGAGGGATCACGTCGCATTGGATTCTGTGCGTCGAAGTCTAAGGAGAGGTCTCAAGGATTCAAGAATAATACTACACGCAACAGAGCAGTCATAAAAGACGAGACGAAAGGCTGAAAAACATCCAAAAACATTCACTACAACTGTGGACTTGATTTTACTTTCCTTTTACTTTAATTAAACCTTACATACACAAAATACAAATACATTACACTCAACCAAACTGATGCCGTCGTTTGTTTAAGAGTTAACGGACTAATGTCCATGACGAAGACATAAGAGGCTGTCCATCCCTGGTGAACATTGAACTGCGCTTGAAAATTGACTAAAAAGTTCGTGAAAACCGGGGTTCTACGAAATCTGAAATCTTCAGAAAGTTTTCCACTGATTTCTACGACTCTTTTGCATGAAAATACGACTGAAAAGTTAGGCTAGTACATGTTCTGTGCCCGTCTCGATGAGGAACTTCAAGATGACGTCATCGGTTGGCTGCGATTTCAGGCGGCAGAATTTCATTCTGAAGGAATTTAAAAACTAGTTCAGAGATGTCGCAAACGTTTGAGTCTGATTGGCAAATATGCATAAAATAGTAGAGATATATGTGTTAAAATTAAATGAAATAATTTGCTTTGTAACTACACACACTTTATTTAAAAAACACGAACCAGGTTTAGACGTTGAACGTCATCATCAGACCTGATATGGTCGAAACCTGGGTCCTGTTTTTCAAATAAAGTGTATGGAATTACAAAGTAAATTAATTCATTTAATTTCAATATGCTATGCAAATTCTATAAAGTTACGCCTGAGACAACTAAAGAGATACATATAGTTTTGAGACGATGAAAATTGAAAATGTTCTGTATATATTCCAGTTTAAATTTTACAGCACAACGGAGGTTACTTTTTGGACAGCTCTCGTGTATTTGAGGCCGTCAATTCCTGGAATGTCACTGACCTTGCTAAGAGAATCTCACTCACACAGAACATAGTTTTGTGTCCTGATATGTCATCAATCTCCAGATTCACACTTTTCTGCCACAGCTTGAACCATGGAATGCTTATGAATTCTACTCCTCAGAGGAGCACTGCGTGGAGTAAACGGGCCCCCATCATCTCCTTAAGTTTGCCTACATTAAGGGTAAAAGAGCAAAGAAATACGAGAACTGGTTTGAGAGATCCGCAGACGACAATTATTTGTTTTCGCATAAATGGTGTCCATATAAGTATATTTTAGATATTTTCAGACGTTTTAATGCCCTACAAATTACCGCCAGGATGTGTGGCAGGGGGTAAACCAGACTAATTTTTAACCGAATGACCCTACCGTGGTCGAGTAATGTTATTCTCATCCCTTATCGTTCGTCGCATCTTAAATCTATCTGTTCTACACTCAATCTCTCTAATTTTATTGACATGATCTCTCCTACCGTAGTAAGATTGGGGTAGTAATACCTTCTCAACATCACTGCTAAAGAGACCTCCTTCCAATTTATGCAAGAGATTTAATCTGTAATTTAACCTTTGCTCCTCTAGCAATTCTCAGGCTAGCTGCTCTATTATTCTCCAATATTTTGGATACGCCACTAAGTTTACGCACCATAACTTTAAGGTCTTAAAGTAATTATTTAAACTGAACTGTCATTTTGCATAGACGCCTCTCAAACATTCCCGACTCCTTTACACTACTCACACGCCGGAGTCACGACACTTGCATCACATGCAAGGGGAATTTATAGTTGCCTTCATCATTAAATGTGCTTTGTCCACCTACTCCTGATAGCAATGATTTGAGCATAAATATTGAGTTTTCACTATTTATTTTTTTTAATTCGCAACCTGTTTTCGAATTTCGTTAGTATTCATAAAGTGACATGCATAACCGAAATTTAATTTGAATTTAATTAAAGTCAAAATTTTTTCTACTATTTTACTATGGTGATATATGTGTGTGTGTGTGTGTGTGTGTATATATATATATATATATATATATATATATTCTCTCCAAGTCTCCGCCAGGGTGTGTGCCAGGGGGTGAATACACACCAGATTAATTTTACCCAAATATGACGCGACCGCAGTCGAAGAATGCTATTATCATCCCCTATCGTTCGTGGATAAAAACACAAATTAAATCTATCCATTCTACACTGAATAACATCCTCAGATAAGTAGCCCGCCTCAAATTTATTCGCGGCAATTTTAACCTGTATTTACGTAAGCCAACGGTCAACCAGTGGATGCTCCCATATAAATTCTTCCAATAGTGTCGTGGCATTGCTACCTTGTTCATTACAACTTCCCACAAACCTAGCTGCTTTTCGCCGCACTCGAACTAGTTCCAAAATTAAGCCTCGTACTTCAGGAGGACCCCATACGCTTCTTGCAGCGGCGGACACTCAAGGTGAGGCCTAGCTAACGCGAAATGAAAAAACTCCTTGACCCTTTCATTACAATGAATCCCAACTCTTTATTAGTTATTCCGCAGATTTCACGAATGTGTTTTCCTCAGCATATATCTGTAGTTATCCTTTATTTTTTATTTTTTTATATTTATATTACTATTTTACCGATTCCACGTTTGTTACGTTTTCTCCCTAATGGTGTAAGTTTTTTCGGGTTAAATACACCGAAACACATCTATTCATATTAAATTTTAGCTCCCATGACTCGCTCCACTTTTCAATTGCATTTAGGTCGTAAGCTAATGATACTCTTATCTTCATGAATAGATATTTCCCTATGCATCACGGCATCGGCAAACAAACGGAGGCATGGCACCGATAACCGCGAAAAATGTATGCCTGGGTCACGGGCGGATAATAGTGACACAGGGTGTACGCCGAGTGTAGAATAGAAATACGAGAGGGAGTCTTTCGCCCGTGACTGAGCCAGACCGCTGCGCAAGCTGTAGAGATGTTTGCCGCTGAAGCTTTAAATGTTTAAGGATATAAATTCAAAAAACCAGCATTTTATACGTTCTTATGAAGATAATACTAAAACTTATGGAAATTCCTGTATGTTTATTCTTATTTCCGCCCTCTTGGCTGTTCCACCCTTGGCTTACCTTTGCCTTTTTGGAAATCCGATTTGGACAATGCTACATTATCTACATAATCCGTTTAAAACAAAAAAAATATTAGCAATATAGTCACCTTCGTTTTAACTTAATAATGGCTTAAAACGTCCTGAATCACTGTCAGCCACTGACTGACCGTTGTCTGTCAATAAACCCTCGAAGTGCACAAGATTTTCTGTAACACAAAAGCCTTATCTTCCCTCATGGAGTTTTTTTACAACCTATTCACCACAAAGGTAAAGGGATACAGATACATTTAAGACGTTATTTTTTCCCAGGAACGACAAAGGATCAGAATAAAATAAAGTTTGTCCCACCGCGCTAGGAGGTGTTTTGTGTCGAGGGTAGTCTGGTGTGTAATCACCCCCTGCCACACACCTTTGTGGTGCCTCGCAGGGTACTAAATAAACTGAACTAAACTTTCAGACGCCTTCTCCTTCCCTAACTCTCCCTCTCACTTACTCCGCAGGGTCATCAGCTGGCGCAGAACACGAGTGCGGGCGTGATCGTGAGCGGCTCCAGCCTGGTCCTGCAGAGGGTGAGGAGGCAGCAGTCGGGGGACTACCGATGCGCCGCCGCCAACTCCGAGGGAGACTCGACCAGCGACCAGGTCCACTTGAGAGTCCAGTGTGAGTCGAGAACACACGCGGCCAGTGCCCATTTAGCCTAGACGAACGATTCGAAGGACAATAATAGAATCCCTAAGATCACGGGATGAAAATCATTACGAAAACCAATTAAAAAGAAAAAAGACAATTGATTTTTTTGTGAATAATACGGATTAGCAGTGACATACATGTGTTTTACAAACCACAAACGGAGGGGCGATAATTTGGATAATGTCATCAATCATCGTCAGTGAAACACTTAAGTCGCATTAGACACTCGTGTCTCTCTATTCACTGCTGCTTCCTTCAGGCCAGCATATGATCCGAAGTCCATCTCGTGCTCCAGGTTCTTGAAGTAAGCAGCTTTGGGTCGTCCTTTTGGTTTCTTTCCCGCAACTTTTATTTCAAGTATGTATGTTCTTAAATAATTGGTTATTGCCTGATTAAATGTCCGATTAATTCTGCACTTATTTTTTCCTATTGTTCTTAAAAGAGATATCTTTCCTTTCACACTTCTGCTTACACTTTTTCATTTCTTTCCATCCGCCTTATTTTTGATAGTTTCCACCAAGTCCACATTTCCATTGCCTCAATCTCTTTTCTCTCCCATTTCCCGATTGTCCACGTGTCTCACATCCATGCAACAATACACTCCAAACGAATCTTTTGATGACCATTTTTCTGGTTTCAATGTTTATATGGTTATTGACAAGTTCATTCTTGTTTTGAGACGCTTATTTTGCCAAGGCTATCATCCTCTTAATCTTAGACTCAAATGTATTTTTGTTGTAAACACATGTAATACTCCCCTGGCAGCAAATAATTTAACTTGATCCAAAGGTTGTGTTGTCTATTTTTATGTCAATTAAAATTGGCAACATTCCACCATATCACGCCCGAAACGTCTCTCTTTATTCTTTCTATTTTAGTTTTGACCATTTCTTTTCTAAAATTTCAAGCAACTGCGGGTGATGCCGCGGACGATCACTTTTGAAGGGGTCATCCGCTAATTGTGCACTACAGTGCAACAATATCAGAGTGTTAAAAAAGTCACTCGCCTTGACCGGGACTCGAGCCCGATTCCCTCGACGTCCGGCCGAGTGCTTTAGCCAGTGAAGCTTTCAAGATTCTTACACTCCTAGGCATAACTTGCCAAAGCACTCGGTCGAACGTCGAGGGATCCGGGTTCGAATCCCGGTCAAGGCGAGGTATTTTTTTACACTCTGACATTGTTGCATTGTCATTTTTTTTCTCTTTACATTGCCATTATCGTGGTGTTCTTCTTTATTTTCAATTGTAATTATTTATGTTTCTGAGTAGAATTTTATTACACCATTAGTATACTACTCAAGTCCCAGCTAAAATGTAAGAAGCATAAGAAAACAAGAGACGAGCATAAATATCGAATAAAACCGATCCCGGCCGAAGTAAATTTAAGGCGTGCGCCACTTGTGAATTGCCGGCCACGATGCGTAAAAATGAGGAGAGGGCAAAACAATTCAATGCTTCATTGAGATCAAAAATGTCACCAAATGACAAGAGAGGAAAAAATATTTGAGCATGGAAATTTAGAAAATTACGAGTTAAGATCTATGTTTAAAAAAGTGAAAAGTCTTATTATAAATGGTTCAACCTTGTGTGGGAAAAAAACATATACAGATTTCAGTACTCTTTATGACACCATCTCACTTAACTCCACACAAACAACGTCTATCGTTGATGGCAAAACTCTTAAGTAAAGTAGACACAAAGTATAAAGATGGAAATAACACCTTTAAAACAGAGATAAAATAAACGCTAGAATCCTCTCGGTGATGAAGGAAATGCCGTACCCAGAGCTAAACTTGATGGCACGTGTTACGTTACGGAAATTGATTCCGTAGTCACTAGCAAGATCAGTTTATTTGCCGAGAAAGAAGTAGCTTCCCATGACATCCGTGATCCTCATGACAAAGCAGCTTCATCGAATGACCTTAATGCTACACAACGCAGGTACGGCACTTGGCACTTAGAATTAAACTTCAAAAATGGATATTGATGAATTTTTGAAAAGACAGCAATTCCCTCCGGAACGCCTATTTGCATCGGGAACACCGAAATGGTAGGTGTAGACTCAATTATCTAGGCTTTACCCTCACTAACGGCCTCTCCTGGGTGAAACACATACGAGGAACATGTGGAGAATCTAACAAAAATTAGGATTTATTAGAAGAGCACTAGATATTGTAAAACGTTGTTTTGATAAACTTAGTAAGGCATCCAAAAGATTACAGGAGCAATGCTGGGAATCACTCAATGGAGTGGAGGTTAAATTACAGATTAGATCTCTTGCATAAATTGTAAGGACGTCTCTTTAGCAGTGATTTTGAAAATGTATTATTACCTCCATCCTTCTACGGTAGAAGAGAAATCATGCCAATACAATTAGAGGGATTAAGTGAAGAACAGATAGATTTAGGATGCCATTAATTTCCACGAACGATAAGGGATCAGAATTACATTTTCCGACTGCGCTAGGGTCATATTCTGGAAAACGAATAACTCCACAGAATAAAGAGCTAACGAAATAGGCATAGGGAAGAAGGTGGTGAAACATGAAAAACTCAAAATAAATAGTGCAGAATTTAGTCTCGCTCTGACCTCATGCCGAACAAGGAATGTTAAAAAAACGAAGCATACACACTATTATTTCATCAGACGAAGCAACTGCCATATGCAAATATGAGCAACCAGGTCATGTGTAGATGATTCATAAAATCCCCGATATAAGTTGGAGAACAGCTGCAGCAGTAAAAAGAAAAAGTATTAAAAGGTAACAGGCGTCTGGAGAGATGAGGTCTGTTCAAAAATCTCCCGAACTTTTTTTATCACAAAAAATACTTTGCTAACAAATTATTTGTGCTGGTCCCCTTCAAAGTAGTCTCCCTCCAACGTATACGAGCTAGTAAAACTAACATTAAGAAAAAGGATAATCATTCAGTGATCATGAATTTTCACAAAGTAGAACCTCAAAATCATCGAACTCAACAGTGAACTAAATGTTTGCTATTTTAAGGATTTGAGCCCGAGAAATATTTCTCTTATGACTAATATGATATCCTCACTTCATTTACGTGCCAACGACGACTCGCGTCTTAAACCAACCACTTTATGAATACATTTTTGACAACCCTGAGATCATAATTATCTAACACAAGCGTAAATGATACGAATTATATCTGAATTTTGTGGAAACTCGACATGTTCTTTCCTTTTCATCGACCTTCCACTCCAATGAGAAGGGGATTCGCTGAATTCCGATGAAGTTCCTCCTCACATATAATTGGCATCGGGAGCTTTAGAGGGCAGACGAGAGCGCCGCTTCGTTAGCTTCGATCCCGACCAACTCACAGCCGAAGGAGTACTTGGAGAAGCAAGGGGTGGATGGAGACGAAGAGAGGATCTCCGATACGAACTCCTCCCTCCCGGGCGAATCAAACGCCTCGGGGCATTTACAGAAAAAGTTTCGAGTTTCGTCCTTAGGCCCTTGACTGATGGTGCATCATCTGCAATTGGGTCGCAATAGGGTCTCGTTTCTAGCTCAAAAAGGACGGCGCTTCGTGCATCGAGGAGACTGAAGGAGCAGTATTTCTTAAGTCTCTGGGCTTATTTGTTTTTCAAATCACTTTAGTCAGCGTCCAGCTCGGCTGTACGCCCTGCATTTCAAGTTTGGAGTTGGCACAACTCGTACTTCGATATTTTCGGTACGATTAACCCAACTGGAGTCGCCTTCTCTGCGCCAATCATCGATAAAGATCAAAAGACCACCGAACAATGGCGACGAAACCTGTTCAATTTCTCTTAATTAACAAGATCTTATAAAAAAACATTTTAGCCAATACTACTCAACTGTTTTACGCTCTACTCCTAATTCGTAAAACACATTAACAAAACACATCAGGCATTAGAGTGAATGGAAAGTATTTATATAGTAAACCTGAGTTCCTCCATAGGACTGATGAGCATTTTGAGAGTCCAGTGTGTGAAAACACATAATTCCGTAGCTTTAACTGATTTTCTTATTCTCTTAATAGAGCTTTCGAGAAAATACCTCATAGTAAACTACTCACACAACTACAAGCATATGGCATGGATAAAAATGTCCTGGGTTGGATCAAAGACTTCTGGAATGGTCGGGTACAAAGAGTAGCATAGATCGATTTAGCTCAAATGCAGTAGAAGCCACTTCGAGTGTTCCACATTGAAGTACTATCGGGCCTCTTTCTTGTTTTACGTTAACGACATTGACTCCGTAGTCATCAGTAAGATACGTTCATTTGCCGATGATGCAGTGGTTTACCGTGATATCCATGATCCTGGGAACACAGCCGCTTTATCAGATGACCTCGATGCCATACAACGCTAGTACGAAAGTTGGCAATTAGAATTAAACTAAAAAAGTGCGTAGTGACAAATTTTTGGAAAAAGAGCAATTCCCTCCCGAACGTCTACTGCATCGAGAGCACCGAAATGGAATGTGTAGACTCCATTAAATACCTAGGCATAACCCTCACTCACGACCTCTCCTGGGTGAAACACATCGGGGAGTATATGGACAAGCTAACAAACAATTAGGATTTATTAGAAGTGTAATGGGGTAATTGTGATGAAAAGGTTAAAGAGAAATATTGTCTGTCGCTGGTTAGGTCTCATTTAGAATATGCTTCAAATGTATGGAATCTTCACGAAGTTGGATTTATTGCCGAATTGGATCGAAAGCAGTGTACAGGAGCTAGGTTTGCAAAACGTTTTTATGAAAAACTTAGCAGCGTACCCAAAATATTAGAGCAACTAGGCTGGGATTCATATAATGAAGCGAAGGTTAAGTACAGATTGAAGCTCTGGCATAAATTGGAAGGACGTCTCTTTAGCAGTGATGTTGAAAATGTATTATTATCCCCATCGTGCTACGGTAGGAGAGAACATGTCAATTAAAATTAGAGATGTTAAGTGTAGAACAGATAGATTTAAGATGTCATTTTTTCCAAGAACGATAAGAGATCAGAATAACATTGTCCGGCCGCGGTAAAGTCTTATTCGGGTAAATATTAGTCTGGTGTGTATTTACCCCCTGCAATTCACCCTCGCAGTGGTTTGGAGGGTTCTAAAATATCTAAATATACCACTAAGAGTTCAAAGTTATTGAACCACAAAATGTATTCCTATAGTCTATCACAAATCCCGTTTAATAAACTTAAAAGAGCAACTACAAAAGCATATATTTTAGACTACTCGACTGATGCCATTAACTCTTTAAAGTAAATATTCTTATTGGAATATTTGCGCTGATAACTAAGAAAATATCGGATTTTGTATTCGGAAGATTTCAATAGCTGTAATATTTTACTTTTACAAGGTGAGTATAAAAACAAAACCCAAATCTCTGTTCACTTTGCAATTTGCGCACCCGAGATTCAATGAGGAATCATAAGGTGGTGTTTATGCTCGACTTAATCAAAAGAAACAGTCTTAAAGATGTTTCTCTAATGAATGTTCATTGAATAAATGTTTTATTCAGTGAATTCTTAGTTATAATTGTTCTTAATTAAGAACAACAACCCTTAACTCGTAGGCTAGTGAGGCTATATTTTTTAATTCATCAATAGGCGAAAGTAAAAATGAGGAATATGCATAAAAGGGAACTAGAGTGCATTTTATTTTCTGAAAAAGTATGAACTAGTATCATGAAAAAACTCAACGGACTGATACCGTTTACATTTGCAAAAATGAAAACTCTTGAAAGGCACGGAAATAAGCCAAAGCCAACTATGAGGTTTAAACAGAGAGCATTACTTAATTGCGATGTGAAGAGTTTTGTCGCTTGGTTTAACTGACATGTCATATGAGAGGCTATGAGTCATGGTTAGTTTTGGCATGAAAAACAATCGAACATCGGGTACAAAGCATATAAGTGTTAGTTTCTTGAAACGATGAAAATCGGGTCTTGGTCGAACGTACGAACACCTGCCCGAATCGATTGGTTCGGTGGCCGGACTCTTTCTCGCCCGACACACCATCAGACTTTGCGGTCAAAGTTCAATCTTCAATCAATCACCCATTAGCATTAATGTTCTAAATCGACATATGTCCACTAGAGGATCAAATGACGTGGGGTGCGAGAATATCAATAACCGAAGAAAAAATTAAAATGTTGTCAATCAACTTGGGTGAAAATTTACGAAGCACGTATGCTTGCCAATCACCTTACATACACATACAAGTGTAACCATAATCATGGTTTGTGTAAAATATATCGGGAAAAGTTTCGGAAAAAAATTATTCATTTCAGAAGATTTCAAAGTGGTCTCAACAGTTGAATACATTCTTTGAACAGAATAAAGGTGAATGAGATGGACGTAGACATGGATTCTGCATTGCACGGTGGGCAATCCTTCGTTTAAATTCAAGCGTATCCTTTGATATAGGCAATGTTACATGTTTATCTGCGATTGCCGTCTGCATACGGCCCAGGATGAGGAAAATTCTCCTCTATCACTGTATCCATGTCGACACATCATACCCAGAGATAGAGAGAGGAAAGCTACTCCTTCAAGAAATAGGATTTAAATCTGTCTGCTAAAACCAGTCTTATTAAAATAAAATACCTTCTCGACTGATTGTGATTTGCTCAAAAGTGATCCACTGCCTGCCTGGGACGACATATTTTAGCTCAATTCGCAAAGAATATATTCTGAATACCTCTAGCATGGAGGCTATATTTTACTAATTTACTAGCTTTTAAAAATATTTTTTCACCTGTTTTAGCGCCTTTCATTAAAGAAAAAAAGGTTTAAAACAGGACAAGGAAATACTTGGAATGTTATTAATTACCTAATAAAATCAAATCCATTCATATTTATCCCGAATTTGGAATTACTGATTCTGATAATATTGAGCAATTATTCCCAAACAACAGCATATTTTCTTTTTACTTATGGGGGATGATATATATTTTCAATAATTTCGATCAAAGCGAAACTATCTGGGCACTTCCAACTAACAGGGAACGTAGGAAAAGGGTTTAAAAATATCAATGAATAATGGTCTTGTGTAATTTACCGGTTAAGGTCGATTTTTGGATGGACAGAACTATGAAATAAATATTTTTGGACTCCTAACAAAACACAATCAACCAACCTAATCTATATCAGGTCCCTCTTCATCTCTGTGCCCTTCCTTCCTCCATTCATCCCGTCCAACATCCCTATCCCGTTCCTGCCCTTTCCTCGTTTACCTAACATTCTCCCCTCTATTACAGTCTTCAACATCCCACTGCCGCTTAATATGCCTTTCATCCATTTTTCCTGCCTCCATAGGATTTTTCTCAACAAACCTCTCCCCTCACCCACCATCTCCAGTACTTCATCATTTGTTTCCCATTCGGTCCATTTCATCTTCTCCATTCTTCTCCACAACCACATTACAAAAACTTCCAATCTATGTCTATCTTCCCTCTTCAGCGACCACGTTTCCGAGCCGTACATAGCTACGGTCCATATGAATGTTTTTACAAGTCTTTTCTTAACCTCCCTACTCATCGTCCCTGTCATCAACTCCCTCCTCCCTGAGAAAGCCTCTTTGCCTAGCGGAATTCTTCTCCTTACGTCCCTACCACTTTGACCGTATTGGTCCAAAACACTTCCGAGATATGTAAACTGCTTAACCTGTTCTATTTTTTCTCCTCCTATTTTAATGTTTGGCTTAGCCTTTTTCTTTCTGGAAAATAGCATAACCTTTGTTTTATTAATATTGATTCTCATCCCATATCTATCGCACTGAACCTACAATTCACTCAGCAATGCTTGCAACCCCTTGGCTGACTGAGCAACTAATGCTTGGTCATCAGCAAACCTAACCGATTTTACGAATTCCCCCCCGACTTTCATTCCTACCTCCAGTTATTCCAATGCCTCTTTAATCATTTCCTCCACATATACGTTGAACAGCACCGGTGTCAATGGACAACCTTGCCTTACACCTCTTCCTAACACTGCCCATCCGGACTCTCTGTTCCCCACTCGCACCTGAGCGGTCTGAGACATGTACAGGTTGCAGATCAGTCTCCTGTCCCTCCAATCCATTCCTATTTTCTGCAATACACGCAATAATTTTTGCCGATTCATGCTAACAAACGCTTTTTCGAAATCTACGAAACAGACAAAGACGTCCTGATTGTATTCTATATTCCTCTCGATTAGTGATGTCGCGTACCTCTCCCCTCCCTAAACCTAAACTGATCATCCCCTAAGTAATCATTTGCCTTACTCTGTATCCTTTTGGTGATGATCCTGAGAATTAATTTAGCTGCGTGGAATATCAAACTTATTTTTCAGTAATCCTCACATGATGTACCCTTTGCCTTTTTCGGAATAGGAACTAACACCGATCTCACAAAATCTTCCGGTCTGATTCCTCTTCCTTATAGATACTACGAATCAGTCCATATAGTCTTCTTCCAACATTTTCCTAAACATTTCAATAGCTCTACAGGAATGTTGTCCACCCCCACAGCCTTATTTGCTTTCATTTCCCTTAATGCCCTTTCTATTTCATCGTCGAGTATGCCTGGACCTAAGTTATTTTCTTCTACGTGATGTTCCTTTTCTATGTCGAACCTTGTCGGCCTAAGTTCTCTACCATACACTGTTTCTATATATTCCTTCCATATCTCTTGGATCTTTTCTGCGTCAACTCTAATCTTACCCAACTTATCTTTAACTAAAAAGAGACGTTTCAGGCGCGATATGTTGGAATATCATGAATAATTAAAATTAGAAATTTTCCACAAAAATAATTTTTTTTTAATTTGACCAGTTTCAATGTAACTAAATCACCTTCTGGTGGATGATGTAGCTACATTTAAACCGGTCGTATTAATAAAAAATTTTTTTTGTGGAAAATTTCTAATTTTAATTAATTATCTTTAACTGTTAGCATAGATCTTGCCTTCTTGCTTCCCGATAATAACTTAACCTTGTTGTATAGCGCACCAATTTCTCCCTTCCTCTGTAAACTTTCTATATCTTCGCATTGCGTTTTCCACCATTCTTCTTTTGCTTTATTTGTGGCCCTTCTCAATTTATTGTTTAACTCTTTGTACTTCATTTTGCCTAACTCTGTGTTTACATTCTTCCATCTTCTTCTCTCCTCCATCTTTGCAATCATCTCATCCGTTACCCATGGTTTCCTTATACTTTTCCCGTTAACGGTCCCCATAGGGTCTTTTGCGGCTTCCGATATCCCCTGCTTGATACATTCCCATTTTTATTCAATAGTAATCAGTCCTTTACCGTCATCCATCATTTTCTCTACAGCCTGCTGATACTTCTTCCTCGTTAATTCATTTACTGCTTCTAAATTCCATTTTTTAACCCGCCGCCCTTGCCTTATCTTCTTGAAACGAACATTACATTTCATAACAACTAAATTGTGGTCAGAGTCTGCATCCGCTCCTGGGAAACTGTGTGAAATTTATCACACTGTTCCTAAACCTGTGCCTAACCATAATATAATCTAACTGATACCTTTCTGAGTCACCTGGCATTTTCCATGTATACCTACGCCTTTTGTGATGTCTAAACCATGTGTTAGTGATGACTAACCCCTGTCTCCTGCAGAATTCAATTGCTTTCTCTCCGCGTTCATTCCTCGTGCCTAACCCATAGTCCCCCACCTAATCACGAGATTTTCCTTCGCCTACCTTCGCATTCCAATCGATTATATCCTCTAACTCATCGTATATCCAATCGACTTCTTCCACCTTATGGTTGCTCGGTGGCATGTATACCTGACTAATGACCAAGTTCGTCGGCTCTGCTTTAATCTCTACGAGTAAAATTCTATCTGTTGCTTGCTCTATGTTGACTACGCTTCTTCCCACCTCTTTATTTAATATTACGGCAACCCCTTGTTGGCTCTCGTCCCCTTGCTGTGTATTGCTCTATATAACTATCACTCTAGTAATCCCCGCTATCCTTCCATTTCACCTCGCAGAGACCTAAAACATCTATATTACCTCTTTCCATCTCTCGCTAATAATTCTCTAATTTGTCTGTCCTCAACATTGTCCGGACATTTCATGTTGCTATTCTAACTACTTTCGTCTTCATCTGCGTCTTCTGCTGTTATTTTTCCCCTGCAAGGGTTTCGTGGGATGACGACCTTGGAAGCCTTACCTCCCCCGCTGCCAAGCACGACACACGGCCCCTTGGGCCGAGTCTCGCCTCGCAGTTTCCAGGACTCAATTCTATTATGTCCATCATAAAAATCTTGGGAATAATAACTGACGTGGTTTCCCGTTGCTTTCCTTAATGGTGTTTTAACGTGACACCATCACTTATATATATATATATTCATTCACATAGGAATAGATATAAGGAAAGGGGAAAGGAACGCACGGACGAACACAGGAGACGTGATAGCGAAGGATAAAGGACGAACACAGGAGAGTTGGGGAAGGCGAAGTCAAGCAGACCACTAATGTAAAAATATTGTCCCAGTCGAGGAAAATATTGTTACATAAGTGGTCTGCTTGATTCCGCCTTCCCCACCTCTCCTGTGTTCGTCCTTAATGCGTGTTCCTTTCCCCTTTCCTTATATCTATTTCTATGTGAATGAATATTTGTTCGCCGCATGGCGGGATTTCGTGTGTGAATGTATATGTGTATATATATACACACATACACACACACACAGTCCAAGCTAATCTTCTGATGAAGAAGGAGCTCAATTCCGTCGAAATTATCAAGAAATAACGTGTGAGTGTTCCTGTTTTGTGTTCTTATATTGAGTGTTTCTGTCAAAGTTTTTTTATTTAACACTCCCATGTTACTTCGAAGAAACCAACTGTATATATATATATATATTATGCATATATATATGTAATATATTTTATTATATATATGTATGTATTTATCTATACGTGTGTATACATGTATGTATATATATATATATATATATATATATATATATATATATATATATATATATATATACATTTTTAGGTTGAAAGTGAAAGTTGAACAAGCACCAGGGGTTTCACGCGTCGAACGCTGTAAGAAAATCAATCCCTCGTCATGCTCACGGCATTTCCGTAATCCAATTTGGCGCCTTCGTAACAACGAAACACGCATTTCGGGCTGTTTGTGTTCGGCTGTCCCTCCATTGGCGAGGGAAACTTGTTTTTCCTCTTATTCCCTTCGAGGAACACTTGTTGGAAGTTCCGGCACGTCCGGAAGACCGGCAGCGGCGATCGCTCGCACTTCATTTGTTCAATCCTGTTGCCTTGGGAGTCTCATCCCAAACTCGCATCGGTGGGGCGCTCCCGAAGGCGCCGATGAGGGAATGAAGCCGTGGAGCGGAGAGCAAGGAATCGACTCCGTGACTGCGCCGATTTTTCTCCGTTACCTCGGACAATTTTTCTGAAACTCTAGCCATCCCGTATTTCCCTTCCCAGTACGCCCGAGGAAAGGGCGAAAGAAGTTGGAATCGAAATAAGGCGAGGAAAAAAGAAACCCTCACTCACGATCTCTCCTGGGTGAAACCCATGCTAGGGGAAATATGTGGACAAGCCAACAAAAAATTAGGATTTATTATATATATAGATATTTAAGAAATAAGACTGGGTAATAGTGATGAAAAGGTGAAACAGAATTATTATATGTCGCTGGTTAGGCCTCATTTAGAATATGCTGCGAGTAATATATGGGATCCTCACTAAGTTGGATTAATTGCCGAATTGGATCGCCTGCAGCGTCGAGGTGCTATATTTGTTAAACGTCGTTATGATAAACTGAGTGGCGTATCAAAATTATTAGAGGAGCTAGGCTAGGTATCACTTAATGAAGCGAAGGTTAAATTACAGATTAAATCTAATTAAATCTCTTTCATGAATTAGAAGGGTGTCTCTTTATCAGTGATGTTGAAATGTATTATTACTCCCATCGTACTACGGCAGGAAAAATTATGTAAATAAAGTTGGGCAGATTAAGTGCAGAACAGATTTTAAATGTCATTTTTTCCAGGAACGGTAAGGAATTAGAATAACATTGTCAGACCGCAGCAGGATTAAAAATATTCGGGTCAAAATTAGTCCGGTGGTACGTCATAATCAGGTGATTATGAAGTCCAACGTCACCTGATGATGATGAGCGACGTCGAAACAGAGGTCGTGTTCTAAAAAAAGTGCTTGTTGAATTACAAATGTGCTTATTTCATTTCAATACGAAAGGTCTTGCTGAAAGGGCGTTAGTGTTAGTGCGGAGATTTCTGCAGAGTTGATCACTACGTATTATAAATTACAGATTCAGGTGTGATGTGGTGGTACCGTTCTACAATAACAAAGACGAAAATTTAATTGTAATTGTTCACCTAATATACTTATTATATATATATATATATATATATATATATATATATATATATATATATACCATATATCATGTATATATTCTTATATACCATTAACACAGAATTTAACCCGAAGGTCGGTTTGGTAGGTGATGGTAGAGGTCACCCAGTGCTAAGCCCGACAGCGTGTTAATATTCACACGTCAGGGTAAGGGGGCCAGTTCCTTTCTCTGTGCCGGTTTAATTTCCCAGGAAGATCTGGTACCCGAAAAATCACAGAGCCTGGGTGGAGCTACAGGTGCCCAGATTGGCTTGCCCGGGAATCGAACCCGAGCCCTCCGGTCAGTAGTTCAACGCTCTCCCCGTGGACTACCGCGATCCACAAATATATATATAAATATATTTTTATAGATAGATGATTTCTTCGAAGTAACACGGAAGTGATAATTCAAAACTTAGACCACAACACACAATAAAACTGAAGTTATCAAGAAATAACGTGTGAGTGTTCCTTTTATGTGTCCTCATATTGTATGTTGCTGTCTAAGTTATATTTTTTTTCTATATACCTGTATGCACTTATTATATAGAAAATCGTAAGTTTTTCGTATCTGTCATTACGATAAATATTAGTTTCCTTGTCCGAGATTTGTCAGCTTTAACGGTCGAAATTTTCATTTCAGTCTTCAACATAATCTCCTTTCTGCTCTATACACTTTTCCCAGCGATGTTCAACAAGTCCCATACCCTTTTTATAATAAGAACTATCTTGCTCCTCAAAATAGCCATTAACTGCCGACATCACTACTTCACGGTTGGAAAAATTTTGACCACCAAGCCATTTTTTCAAGTTTGCGAACAGAAAATAATCTGAGGGGGCTAAATCTGGCGCATAGGGTGCATGAGGTAGCAATTCAAACTTATTCATTAATTTTGGCCATTGCAATAATGGATTTGTGAGCTGGTGCATTGTCTTGATGAAACAATGCTTTCTTCTCAGCCAAATGCGACCGCTTTTTCTTGATTTCTTCGCTCAAACATTGCAATAAGTTTGCATAATACTCAACGCTGATAGTCTTCCTTTTTTTTCAAAATAGTCAATGAAAATTATCCCTCGCGCATCCCAAAAAGCTGATGCCATGACCTTGCCTGCAGATGAAACCGTCTTCGCCTTCTTTGGAGCAGATTTTCCATTTTGAATCAAGTGTTTTGATTGTTCCTTTGTCCGGGTGTTAGGTAATGGATCCATGTTTCATCCATGGCTTTGAAACGGCACCAAAATTCCGCTTTGTTGCTCTAAAACTTTGCTAAACACTCAATTGAAACAACTTCACGACACCGGTTTTGCTCGAGTGTGAGCAAACGTGGTACCCATCTTGCACGCATTTTTCTCATGTCCAAATTTTCAGTTAATATGTGATGTACCGCACTTTTTGAAATACCTACTATGTATGCTAGCTCGTGCACATTCAATCGACAATCTTCCAGTATCACTTTGTGGATGTCCTTCTCCGGTTCTGGAGTGGTCGCCTCATTTGGTCGACCAATGCGATGCTCGTTAATTTCCGGCTTCGTTTTAACTCTGCTACCCAATATTTTACGGTTGTAAACGAAGAAGCAGACTCACTCAGAGTAGAATCCAGTTCCGCTTTTATATTAGTTGGGCTGAGGCCTTTCAAATAAAAGTATTGTATCACATAACGATGACCAAATTTCTCCATTTTCACAAATTCACTGAAAACGTTCACTATTGATGGCTGCCAAACAAATACTAAACAACCTGGCGTCTTCTAACTTGAAAATTATGCTTTGTAGATTGTGTACTTTCTAATACAGTGATTTTTCAAACAACTACCGCCATCTCTAGTTCAGACCGGGTACTTATGGGACCACCCTCTACTGCTGTTGCCTGCTAATGCTGACCACTTGAGTCGAAATTCGAAACACACCTTTGTTGTAGAGCCACACATGCCATAAGATAAGGCAATATCCTTGTCGGCCTTTCTCTAAATCTTAAGAATTTCTGAAATGTGTACCTCCGCGAAAGCAGCATTGCCCTGCTCTTTGGAAATGCAATCACTTAGCGAAAGAAGGTGAGCCCCTTCATCCCAAACTGATTTGCCCTTCCCGGCCATTTCTCCGCCTCTCTCTCCGCCCTCTAGTCGCCCCGGTCTGCGCAAGTGGGAGCGGAGCCTCCGACTTGTGGCCGATCCTCCTGGGAGTCAGTAGCGCCGTGGGGCCGGGGGCCGGTGCGGGGGGGGCCGCCGTGGTGGTGGGGGCCTCGCTGGAGGAGAACCTGAGCGTGCAGTGCGTGGTGGCGGCGGACCCGGCGGACGTGTCGTTCGCGTGGCAGTTCAGCAACTCGGGGGACGGCTTCGAGGTGCCGGCGGGGAGGCACACCTCCAGCGGGAACACCAGCACGCTCGCCTACACGCCACGCACCGACCACGACTTCGGGACGCTCTCATGCGTCGGCGCCAACGCCATCGGCCGGCAGGTGGCGCCCTGCCTCTTCCACGTGGTGCCGGCCGGTGAGTTGCGCGTTGGTTGTGGGCAATTCTCGCATCGGACAGGCGTCCCAGTTGCAGCCCCCCATAAAGGCATAATGCCCGGGAGAACAAGTGACAGTCTGTCGATATACGAAGGGGAACCCAAAAGTAACCGGAGTAGTGCTGTCGTTGGCGAAGAGTAAGTAGCACAAATTTCCTCCGCAGGGTGAGCATAGCACAAAGAGTTTCGCGCAGGAATTGTAATTGGGAACGTTGTGCTATGTCACACCAATTCGTCTTGTAGTTTTGCAGTTTCGCTTGCTCCTGGTTTTTCGTCATGGTGGATTTAAGTGAACAGCACCCCGCTGCGAAACTTTCCTTCCTGCTTGGGGAAAACCGCAGCAGAAACTGTATCCATGTTCAAAACAGCTTACAAGGAATATGCTATGGGAAACACTCAAGTGTACAAATAGTTTTCTCGTTTCAGAGAAGAAGAAGGTGAAAAGTCACTCGATGACCAACCTCGTTCCGGACCTTCCCAGACGACAATAATGGCTTTCTAGAACTCCTAACGACCTGCGCTATGCTCACCTAGCGGAATAAATGCGTACTACGTACACTCTGCCGACCGCAGCACTATTCCGGTAACTTTTGGGTGCCCTCTCGTATTACGTATATCACACCGAAAGGGAAGGAAAGAGATTTCTCGCAGTGTGGAATAAACCAAATGGCAAAATGCCCAATTCGATGAGGCGCTATTGCACCCCAGAAAACAGAGGAACCGACATTTATTTGTACGACTGACAGTGAAAAAAGTCTAATTTGAAATCTTTTAAAGGGAGAGTTAAAGATGAGTATTCTTAGGAATCCGTGGAAATCAGCGATTCCCTCCCGAACGCCTACTGAATCAGGAACTCCGAAAAGGAATATGAAGACTATTAAACACAGGCGTTACCATCATTCACGACCTCTCCTGGGTGAAACACATACTCGTACTTGGGGGAATATGTGAACAATCTCAATAAAAATTAGGCTGAACTAGAAGAGTAATGGGATAATATGATGAAAAGATTAACGAGAAATGTTATCTTTTGCTGGTAGGCCTCATTTAGAATATGCTGCAAGTACTATATGGGATCCTCACGAATGGGATTGATTGCCGAATTGGATCGCGTGCAGCGTAGAGGAGCCAGATTCGTAAAACATTGTTATGATACTACACTTAGTAGCGTATCCAAAATATTAGAGCAGCTAGGCTGGGATTCATTTAATGAAGCGAAGGTTAAAGTACAGATTGAAGCTCTTGCATAAATTGGAAGGACGTCTCTTTAGCAGTGATGTTGTAAATGTATTATTACCCCCATCGTACAACGGTAGGCGAGAGATTATCTTAATAAAATTAGAGATATTAAGTGTAGAAAAGATAGATTTAAGAGGTCATTTTTCCCACGAACGATAGGGGATCATAATAACATTCTCCGACTGCCTTAGGGGTAAAAGCATTCGGGTCAAATTAGTCTAGTGTGTATATTCACCCCCTGCCACACACCCTAGCGGTGGCTTGCTTGGGAACCAAAAAATACAACTTGCGTGCATTGAAGACAGCTGATGATTTCCTTCCTTTAACACCGTTCCCCCCAGGGCCTCCGTCCCCACTGAGCAACTGCACCGTGGGCAACCGCAGCGCGGACTGGACGGAGGTGGAGTGCACCGCCGGCTTCGACGGGGGCCTCCCGCAGGCCTTCCTCCTCGAGGCGTACGACGCGCGCACCGCTCGCCTCCGCCTCAACAGCAGCGCCCACGAGGCCCCCCTCTTCCGACTCACGGACCTCACCCCCGGGGCCTCCCTGAGACTCGTCATGTACGCCGTCAACGCCAAGGGCCGCTCCAAGGCCACCGTCCTCGAGGACGTGTACCTCTGGGACGCGGAAGAGAGGACCGGTTAGTCGAATCGGATTCGTTATCTCATTTCCTCACCTATTCACCGAACAGCGCTCTTTGCTAAGCGCTTTACAGCTTGCTAAGCAAGCTTACAGCTAGCTACAGCGCTTTTACCTAAGATCCTCAGTTCCACAAGTATAATCGTCAAGTACTGGCGGACCCCGGAGCTGATGAAGGCCTTTCCCCCAGCGGCATGGCCATTCTCTCCTCCCTGAAACCTAAAACCCCACCCACTCCTTGATCCTTTACCACTAATCCTGGCCTCCCTATCGTCTCTGGCACTAATTCTCCCACCAGGCGAATCTTTCAATTCCTAGATCATCGATGTAGTCACCTCCCATCCATCATTCATCGTAGATAAATTACTATTTTCTAAGCCTGTTACACTACAACATCATCGGCTCTGATGTCCTCATCGGCGTCACCTCCATTTACATTTCCATTCCCATTGAAGACCGCTTCAAATCTCTGGGCAATAATACCACCTCTCCCAATCCCCGAAATCCAACACCTCCTCCGCCGATGTCCTCATCTGAGAGTCCGAATTCGTACTTCGGAGGGTACGCCTTCGTTTCAGCAACTCCTCCTGCCTGCACTCAGATTAAAGTCTCCGCTATGAGGAGAAGAAAGGCACGCATATCATATGCCTATATTTCCATGGGCCATCCGCACATCCGCAATCCCAAGTTCAATAACCTCTCTTACTTAAGTTTTTACCATATGCGTTTACTTGTAATGTTTTATAGAACTCAGAACTCGAATGTTGTCGTCCGATGTGACGTGGTTGCATATCGTTGAGTGTAATCACTGATAGCTTCTACTCATCCATCTTCGTTCATCTTTTATTCATTGATCTTCGGCCATCTCACCATTCTTATAGGAAGGTGACGCAGTGAAATTAAATGATGAGAGAGGGATATTAGGAAAACAGGTCATTTTCGAATGCGCCGAATAATACAGATGGTGCACAATGGATTGAATTTTATTCTCGATGCGGCAAACAATGGTTCAAATAGCGTGCCTATATCCAGCCGTTCATTTCCCGAGCACAGAATAATAGATGCCCTGTGTACTATATGGTGTAGGCGGATGAAAACACACACACGTACATACACTTGTGTGTGTTTTCATATGCATATGCACCTGTGGTATATCGTGTACATCGGGAACGACTTGAAAATTCCCATGAAGGAACTGAAATCACATCTCCTCTCATTATATTTGCTAAACAACATTATTGATGGTTCTCTTTCTTTTACTGATAGCTTTCATACCGAATAGTTAATGCAACATTAAGATATTCAGCTGAGGCACTTACAGTACAAAAAGTGTGGATATTTACGTTCTGTTATATAAATCGTGGGTACAGTCACCGAATGGAAATAGAAAAATAAATAATCAATATATAAGAGTATATATATATATATACTCTTATATATTGATTATTTATTTTTCTATTTCCATTCGGTGACTGTACCCACGATTTATATAACAGAACGTAAATATCCACACTTTTTGTACTGTAAGTGCCTCAGCTGAATATCTTAATGGTTGCCCATTGTCACCGGTACTGTTCAACGTATATGTAGAGGAAATGATTAAAGAGGCATGGGAAGAACTGGAGGTAGGAATGAAAGTCGGAGGGGAATTCGTAAAATCGGTTAGGTTTGCTGATGACCAAGCATTAGTTGCTCAGTCAGCCAAGGGGTTGCAAGCATTGTTGAGTGAATTGGAGGTTCAGTGAGATAAATATGGGATGAGAATCAATATTAATAAAACAAAGGTTATGCGATTTTCCAGAAAGAAAAAGGCTAAGCTAAATATTAAAATAGGAGGGGAAAAATAGAGCAGGTAGAACAGTTTACATATCTCGGAAGTGTTTTGGACCAACACGGTCAAAGTGGTAGGGACGTAAGGAGAAGAATTGCGCTAGGCAAGGAGGCTTTCTCAAGGAGGAGGGAGTTGATGACGGGGACGTTGAGTAGGGATGTTAAGACAAGACTCGTAAAAACTCTGATATGGAGCGTAGCTATGTCTGCTGATACGCTAGTATAGATAGATAAGCTGTACGGCGCGGAAACGTGGTCGCTGAAGCAGGAGGATAGACGTAGATTGGAGGCTTTTGAAATGTGGGTGTGGAGAAGAATGGAAAAGGTGAAATGGACCGAAAGGAAAACAAATGAGGAAGTACTAGAAATGGTGGGGGAGGAGAGGGGTTTGTTGAGAGAAATCCTATGGAGGCAGGAAAAATGGATGAAGGGCATATTGAGCGGTAGTGGAATGTTGAAGAGGGTAATAGAGGGAAGAATGTTGGGCAAGCGAGGTAAGGGTAGGAACAGGATAGGGATGTTAGACGAGATGAAGGGAGGAAAGAAGTACACCGAGATGAAGAGGGACCTGATATAGATTAGTTTGCTAGGTGGGGAGTCACAAAATGTTTATTTGATAGTTGGGTCCATCCAAAAACCTACCTTAACCAGTAGATTACCTAAAAAAAAAATATATATGTATACATTATGCAGTATGTATACATTGGTATAATTCTGAAATCTTGTACAAAAATACTGGCAGAATACAATCAAACCTCTCGTTTGATAAAGAATAATTTCCTGAGTATACCGAGGGCCATATTCTATAAGACAAAGTAAAAATTCCACAGAATCTCCATTTTTTTAACATCAGTAAAACTGTTTGCCTATTTACCTAATTTTTTAAAGGATTTCAAGTAGGTTCACAATATTTAATTGAGATTTCTAATGCTAAACTGCTTAATTTATCTAAGACCTCTGATAGTATTTATTGGCCAACGGGATAGGTAAACACTGGTATCTCGGAAAAGTAGAACCATGCGTAAAATATTTTGTTCGAGGAGCAGTAATGATACGCTTAACTAATCTAGATTTCGGACAGTCCTTCTTGAGTGATGTGTTCTCGGAACCACGCGAATTTCCCCATTTTTTTACCTTTATCAAGAATAGATTTCCTTCACACCATTTGACCCTTTCACTCTCTCCCATCCCCTACTCCGCTCGACCATCAATCGTCACCTTTTTTCAGCATTCCATAACCTCTCAACAATTTATCCATCCACTTGTTCTGCCTTCTTCGGATTTCCTCTGGCGTGGTCATACAAAAGCGGTATTACCGATCTCCATATAAATTGCATAGTTTCAGACGTGTTATGATGAAATTGAACATAATAATGTCCAAATGATAATACAAGGTCTGTCCCAAAAGTAGTAGGATTGACTCGATTAACAAAACATTTATTTCCAGAATTGATGCATTCACTCAGAAGTCTTCGTAGTAGCACCTTTGAGCGTCCACACACCGTCCGTCTATCCGGAAAAAAATTAGTCAAACTACCTATGGGACCGACCTTGTATATCTACACCGGTATGCAGCACATGAAAACCGGTCTTCTAACAAATCAATATCTAGTGGAGAAGCGTTATCGTTTGACCATTAATACCAATCTCCATGTTGTAACTGAAACCGCGACAGTGCTGGCAATCTCTTCTCCCGAGTCTGCACCGGTGTACTCGGCGACCTTATAATCCTTCATTTGTATCAAATTGAAAAGAAACATTAATTACAAATTGCTCGGGGAAAATTCTTTTCCACTGCAATTACGAGTCTCATATCATTAAAAAATAAGTTTCCGCCAAACGATAATGACTAGATGATGTATAAAAGGGAAACGGCGAATAATTTCTTCGGCGCCAAAAATAGTAATCCTGCGCCCCGAAGCTATTCGATAGAGGTGGTCCAGCGCTAATGCTATGGGCATGTCACTGACATGGAACGCACCTCGTGTTTCCGCCGGCAGAGTCGGTGAGCGCGGCGGGCGGGGACGCCGTGGGCCCCTTGCCGCTCTTGGCTCTCCTCCTCGGGGCCTTGCTGGCCCTCTGCTCCATGACCCTGGTGGCGGCCATGGCCGCCCGCAACAGGCGCCACCGGCACCCGGGGTCCCCGTGCCGGCCCTTCGCGAAGACCCCGCCGCCCCCGGGGGCCCCACCCGGGGGCCTCTCGCCCCAGCGCCTCCAGCAAGCCGGCCTCCAGCAGCAGCAGGCGCCCAAGGTCGAGGTCAACCAGGGCCGGCTGGTCGTGTCCTACGCGTTGAAGGCGGAAGAGAGCGGGACGGACTGGACTCGCCAGGGCCCACTAGTGGAGACTCAGAGACCGGACATCCTGGTGGACGAACATCGACTCGGTAAATGAAAGTCTCTCGGAGATTTTGCCAAGAGTGGACCTCGACTGTAATGAAAGAATAGTGAAAACAATTGAATAAAGTACACGGTTTACCAGGGAAAAAATTATTAATTCACCAAATCATAGCTATATTTTGAAATATATAGTATCTATCATAGAACTTAATGATGCTCTAGGAGTTCAAAGAGGAATTAAAAGTCAACAAGTTTACACCTTTTGCTTAATTTGCTCTATAAATCCTAATTTAAAAATTATGAATCACATGCAGCAGTTTTTTTTTAATTTCAACCAAAAGCTCTGACTGAGGTACAAGGGTCACCTCATGTTGTTCACTGCAATGAGTGAATTTATTCATCAATTAGTCTCCAATGAATTAGAGTAACTCGGGACTCCATTCCCTTACCCTAGAAAACCATTGAGTGCAGAAATGGCTAAAAAAAACCTAATGCAAAGTTACGTAAAGACTTAAATATGGAAATAAAAATGCTGGTAACAAACTAAATCTTTAGTTTCAAACTAATCTTCAAAAGGAACAAGAATGAGCTTTAACAGAAAACTTTTTGAACATAAGTGTGGAGAAATACAGAAAAAATATAAAGGATGACAAAAAAAAGAGTGTTGGATAAAGTGGTGGGATGGTATTGCTGGGGGAAATTTAATAGTACAATAGAACGTTAATAGTAAAATGTGAGAGTAGCTGCAGGTACCTCTGCTGAGCATGTCATGCTATTCAAAAGTGTGGTCACCACCCTTCCCCTTCTCTCCATCCATCTCTCACAGGAAACTACTCATTAGGGTCACTGAAATATGGCCTACTCCATTCCTTACTAGTTTCTTATAACTCTGCTGCAAATCTCTCACTTTATCTATAATGACCACCTCTCCCTTATTGTTCAAAAGAGGCAGATGTGTGCACCATAATTTCAAAGTCCACTAATAGTGTATCATTAACCCATGGAAAATTTCATTTGAAAACTTACCCCAGGAAAACAACTAAAAATAAACATTTGCCTAAAAGAACTCCTAAATATTAAATACATTCATTCAAGAATGGAAAATGTATGAGTAATTATAAATATATATATATATATATATATATATATATATATATATATATATATATATATATATATATATATATTTATAATTACTCATACATTTTCCATTCTTGAATGAATGTATTTAATATTTAGGAGTTCTTTTAGGCAAATGTTTATTTTTATATATATATATATATATATATTCATATATACTTACATATTACTTACTTACATACAAAGGACATTTTAAAAAAGACATAGAGCAAAAGCCAATACTAGGCATACTTTGAAAAAAGCCACCCAGGCGAAAAGTCACTCGACAACTTCAAAATTAACTGAAAACAGGAAAAACGATTAAGTAAAAATTTAATCGTTTTATTTAAATGCTCTAATCTATTAAAAAATTAACAGTCCTAAAAAAAGCACAATCTTACAGTAATCAACATTATTAGGAGCTTCCAAAAATCCACCAACAGATGGCAAAAAATTACTGCAAATAAATTGATGTCAAAATTGTTCTTAATCCAACCCTGAATTCGTACAATCTTTATTAAAAAAATACATACATCTTTCCTTAGTAAAGGGCCAACAACTTTAAAAAAAATTATTGTTGGAATCACGCATGATATTGAAACTCATAGGAAAGATATTCTGCCATTTAATGTAATTGTAATTGTAATTTATTCATTCACCATAAGCATAGAATTATGCATGGCTTTGTCAAAACATGTTTTACACTTCATTTCAGTAAAAAAAACATTATGCAAAATCAAAACAATATGCAAGTACAATACATATAATTTACAACTTTTTGGAATTAACACATTTCAGTTATACATTTTAAATGGTATGCATTAGAAAATCATCTACACTATAAAATAATTTACATGAAAGTAGTTTTTTCACGGCACACTTAAATTTAAAGGAACTTTTGATATTTTTAATATAAGCAGGCAATTTATTGTACATAAGTATCCCCTGATGATCTATCCCTTTAATCGTTTTATTTACTCTGTGCTGACTTACATGAAATGCATTTTGGCTTCTCGTATTATGACTATGAAGGTCACAGTTTTTAATAAACATGTTCTGATTTTTGTTAATAAGACACTGTTTCAAGAATGTTTAGACAAGGATGAGGTAAGATTTCTAGTTTTTCAAAAATAGGTTTACTGGGAGCTCTATTATTAGAATTAGTTATTATGCGAATAATCTTTTTTTGCATTTTAAATAATTTTGGAAGGAAGATAGAGGAGCCCCAAAAGGGAATACCATAATGGAGAAGTGACTGCACATAGCCAAAATATATAGTCCTCAATGCCTTAATGCAAATGATTTCCTTGAGTACACGAAATGCATAACAGATTTGTGCCAGTTTTTGAGATAAATTATTAATATGTTCCTCCCATGAAAGATTAGAGTCAATCCAAATACCTAAAAACTTTGTTACCTTTAGTTCTTTTATGGGGCAACTGTTAATTATTGGATATAAATTTATTAACTTCTTCTTGAGATTAAAGTTTAAATAATGGGTTTTACTAACATTTAAAGATAGCTTATTGTCAGTGAGCCAGTTCATCAAATTATGTGTAGTTTCTGTTACCTCGTTCATTAACTGAGTGGGATTATGGTTATTAAAAATTAAGTTAGTATCATCAGCAAGAATGCTGTATGCAAGTATGCAGAATTTAAGCCATTAATGATGGTCATTACTGGCGATAGGTATGGTGGTTGGATGTGATTTTCCATTGCTGCTTTTTCACTCATCAAATCAAGAGTCATTGATATTCAAGCACTAAATAGTCAGTCAACTAAGGAATTCTAATAATTTCTGAGCTTATTACTGAACCAATATGGGATAAGAATCAATGAAAATAAAACTGAAAAAGGAATGAGGTTCAAAAAAATAATAACACTAAGTTAAGCCTTAATGCTGGAAGGTAGAAACTAGAACAGGTGGATATTTACCCTTATTTAGAATGTTTTAGAAGAATATGAGCTAAGTAGTTAAATCATTCAAAGAAATACATTGAGAAAAAATCAAGGAAAGGGAGTAAACGCCAAGGATTCTGACAATAGTCACAGAAGAAAGATAGGTGTTAAAATTTTGATATGAAATAATTGAATTTGAAATATTATGACCTTACGATATATTTACTGGAGAGATAATAAAAAAGGTGAGATCCATGTAATGTAGACAGTAGTTCTACCAAAAGTTAAACATTTTGATAAGTGTAGTCTACTTTTCAATATCAAAACAGAACTGCAGAAAAATAATATATTGATAAAAGGATCAAATGAAAAGAGGGGAATTTTTTTTATTGGCTGAAAAGAGAGTTGTACAGTTCCCAAAATCCCAAAACTTTGCCACCAACTAAATGAATCTAAAACTTTTAATCTCAAATCTAAAATTTTTGTGCAATTTTTTCAGGAGTAGGAAGCCCTGAACTAAGTTATCCCTTAAGACACTGTGGAGGAATACAAAAGGATCATGGAATTTCAATAACTAATACGCTGCCAACAGACCAAATCATGCATTCTCCTGGAGTCTTCTCAACCAACTGTATGAATGAGCATCTTATGCCAGAAAATTTACAGGTAGGCAAGCACCAAAGTTAGCAATTACCAAAATATATTAGGCCTAGGAATTCCTCACACATATTTAAATATTCCTCTACACTCATGATGGTTGCTCATAAACCATGTTTGACTCATTAGTATGAAATGCCCTGATTTTCTGAATGATGTTTCTTCCTAATACATAATTATAATATTCAAAGCATATATGTATATAAGAACTGGTAAAATTGCATAATTCATAAAAATGCTTGCTTCTTCAAAACCAAGAAGATACTGGGAGCAGAAAAATAGTAGGTTGTTATCACCATCAAAATAGTGTTTAATGATAACAGAATGAGCATATAAAATCAAATAAAAAATATAATTTTAGCAGCACCATCTGCTCTTTAACCATGGAAAATTATCATATTTTTTTTATTTTCAACAAAATCCAGGAATAGAAAGTTAGATCAAGTGCTTCCTCACCATTTGAGTGCAGAAATGATGAAATCAAATGCAATGATGAAATGCCTCCCTGGCCGATTCAACCCATGCTGAACACTCCATTCTATCCATCCCTGTTGTGCTCTTACTCCCTCCTAATTTTCTTCTCCTACCTAAACGTCCTCTTCTACACTACTCAGATTGTCTACCTCATGCACATTCAAACTGAACGTCTTTTATGGGTGCTCATATTTTTTGTTAAGTTGTATTGTTAGCTTTTTTTATGAATTAAGTTTCTATTATTCTCTCTTGTTTTTCCTTTGTTATTTGTCCAATGTTATTGGCGTAATGCTGTTTTTGGATTGATAAATAAATAAATACCTCTCTGGTCTTCCACCAGGGACAAGTCTCCATTCTGGTTGATGTTTCAATCGTCAACTTGAGAGCTGTCTTCAGGGTGAGAGTCCATTATCTCCCTTTTTGGTTGCCTTGCATACATTCACCTCCACGCCAGGTGCAATGTCATTTGTCAGCAAGGAAAGATGCTTTGCAATGCCAAATGCTTTCCACGATTTTGCCTTTTCGTATTGCCATATCCTATTCAAAATGAGATTCAATGCAGCAATTATGGTAGAAAGGCAAAATTTCGGAAGACACGTGGCAGGAACCTATTTTTCCACACTAACCGATCACATTGCACCCGACCTGGAGGGCAAACTCTGGTAGGCAGCCAAAAAGGGAGACACAGCACACTTGCCCTGAGGATAATTACAGAGTCAACCATCAAAACGTCAACCAGAGTGGAGATTTTCACCCAGTGGAAGACCCAAGAGTAATTTCTACACCCAGAAATATGTTTCAGCTTAAATATATTAGTCCTATGAAGAATTTTATGAATATTTTTCAGTTGTTCATGATAAAACAATTTTAAGATCTCTAGGCCTCCCCCGTCTTTCTTCCCCACCATTTTTCCTTCAGTTATGGTAAATCTCAAGAAACTGTGGGAGATGCTGCAACAGTAACTTTTAACGGAGTCATCCACTAACATGCATTTCATTGCAACAATTTCAGAGTGTAAAAATCACTCCCATTGCATTGTGGTCAAGGCGAATGATTTTTACACTCTGATATTGTTGTAATTCAGTTATGGTCTTCAGTCAATTATCATAACAAAGGATGTGTCCAATCAATTTTCCTTTTCTTCTTGTGACTATGCTCCATAAGCCTCTCTTTTCACCCAATCTTCAAAGCAATTCTTTTGTTATATTATCTATCCATGCTATTTCCCCCATTATTCCATATCACTATATTTGCAACACCTCCAATCACCTTTTCTCTGCTTCTCCTATCATCCAAGTCCCACTTGTACATACAAAATTAATATCCAGGTAAAAAATCGTGACAAACTGCTTTCTCAAGTCGATAATAGTACTGTTTGCTGTTAGTAGTTACTTCTGATAGAATTTCCTATTCACCATTCCAATTCTTCTTACAATATTGCTCTTTCTACTATCACTAGGGATAATAATATTTATTGGTCCCAGGACTTTACAAAGTAAAATATAGAACAAGTCAGAGAACAAACAATCAGCTGTTTTAGTGTTCCAAAGACTCCAGAAACTCTTCCACACTATAATAGCATTTATCTATCAGGAAATTCTTGAGATATTTCTTAGATAAACCCCTAGAATGAGCAGATTTTATGCCTGGTGGCAGATAGTTGAAAATTTTGATGGCCACATGAAAAGGACTCTTATTATGAATAACAGAAAAGTTAGAATTTTCAATTCTTTAAAATAAGATTTGCAAGTTTGCCATGGGGGAATTTTTGCCATATTCCCAAAACATCTTTTTTGCATTATAAAAGCTCTAAATAAATCAGGTGATGCTCCCTAAAAAACAATTCCATAGCTCATATGTGACTGAAAGCTGAAATAGTAAACCATCTTTGTAATATTTAAATCAATAATGTTTGTAAAATTTCATAGAATAGATCAACTTATTGCCAAAGTGGTACATGGGTCATTGGTTGGTAGCCATGGGCCAGTTTGATCCTGCTATGTGAATAGCAAAACTCTTTCACCTGTTCCAGGGTGTCTATGCATTGACTTAATATGAGATTTTCTTCACTACTCTCCCCACTGAAGATCAGTGCATTACCTTAATTTGAAACTAGTTTATCTAAAGGTTGTTACTCACTTTATGTTTCCCCTTTAGATTTCAAATGTAATTACCAATAAATGGCAATAAACATGACTTTAAAATTTACCAATGGTCAGGTGGCATTCGGTTCCTAAATGAATGGTCCAACTATGTTCACCGCTTATATATGTTATAATACAGGCCCAACACTAAAACATTGTTCAGCATGGCATGTTTTCAAATGATTCAGATTTATGGTAATTTTTTTAGGGTAAAATTTTAAATGGTAGTGTTTTAAAAGGTTCTTTCTCAATAGATATTTAACTTAAGACTTTCTTTCAACTCTAACTTACTAAATATTAACTGCATAGTTAAGAATTTGGTAAAATATAAGTTTCTCTCAATAAATTTCAGGTTATTTTTGCTTGGTCTTCTATGAGAGAGATTTAAAATTTCATAGATGTCTCAGTTCTTTTAGTTATTCTAGCATTTAAGGCAGGTTTTCGATGGAAAGTGACTAACTCCCACTAAACTTCTAAGATTCCATTAAAAAGACACAACGTGACATCCCTGTACAATAAACCCTTCAATTCTGCATTCATTCTATCTCCCTTCTGCCAATCAAATACCTCTATCCGTTGTTCTGCCAAAATTGCTTACTTGACATCCATTCTCCCTTTTGTCACAGGCTTCAGCATTCCAATTGCCAATCAAGAAGCCATATTTCTACTTCTTCCTCCTTTTGATTTCTCCTAGCAACCCTCTTTTTTCCTATGCCAAGACGCACTTCTTATTTGTTTTATTTTCCATCCTTCTCCATACACACATCTCAAAATCATCCAATCTACATCCATCATTCTGCCTGTGTCCAAGTTTTCACACCATATAAAGCTATGCTCCAAATCAAAGCTTTTATCAATCTTTTCATAACATTCTTACTCAGCATCCCTTAATCCAACTCTGTTTCCCTAATAAAAGCTTCTTTGTTCAATTCAATTCTTCTTCTTATGCCTCTATTAATTTGCCCATCTAGGTCCAAAACTTATGCAAGATAGATAAACTCTTCCACCTTGCTTTAGTTTTGTCCCTTCCTATTCTAACATTGAACTTAGTATTTCCCTTTTTCAAAAACCTCATAACACTTGTTCCATTCATATTGATTCTCGTCCCATACCTATCACATTGAACATTTAATGCAATCACCAATGATTTTAATCCTTTACCTGGCTGGCCAATTAAAGATTGATCATCTACAAATGAAATGGTTATATGAATTCCCTACCTACTTCCATTCCTATCTCCAGGTATTTATTTGCCTCATTCGCCTTTCCTCCATGAACACCCAGGCTGAAAATGGTAAGCAATAATGGACTGTCCTGTTTTCCCCACCCTCCTAACATCCCAGCTCACCTGCATTTGCATCTGAGCACTCTGAGACATGTACAGGTTGTGGATATGACTCCTATCTTCTGTAATACATTAATTATTATTTCCCAATCAACTTTATCTAATGTCTCGTCAAAAGCCATGAAATTAAAAATACACACTGGTTGTACTTCATATTTCTTTCCATTAGTGATGTCATGATTCCCGTGGTATCACAGGTACCTCTCCCACTCCCTGGACCACAATTGACCATCCTCCCAAGTATTCCTTTGCTCTCCTATCCATCCTTTTACAGTGATCCTGAGTATCACCTCAGGTGCATGGTATATCACAATCATGAGGATAATTAGAAAAGTTAGTCCAGGAGGTTAGCATAGTATTATCCAGTAATTGTTTGACCAGTGGGAAGATAATCTATCAGCAGAACCCCTTTCGCATCCCAGAAAATTGAAGCCATCACCTTTCGGGCCGACCATATTGCCTTTGATTTCTTTGGTGGTGGTGAGTCAATATGTTTCCACTGGTTTGACTACTGTTTTGTCTCTGAATCATTGTGGTGGATCCAAGTTTCATCTGTGGTCACAAACTGGTGCAGGGAATCTCGTTGGTTGCCCTTAAAACAGGTCAAACATTGTTCGGAAATTTCCATCATGGTGCATTAGTGATCCAGCAGCATCCATCTAGCAGATAATTTTCCCATATTCAATTCCACTATTAAAATGTAATATGCCTGCTCAGGTGATATTCCTGTAGTTTCAGCAATTTCTTGAACTTTCAGTTGATGATAGAGTGGTCATAGATCTCTTCCAAGAGCACTGATGCATTATGTGTTTACTCATAAAGGACTATTACTATGCTAGAAACTTGTTGCACTAGTGCTGACATCTGATGGTGATTCCTAGTACCTTCTAGAACCTAGAACTACCCTCATATCACTCCATAATCTTAATAAATATAGCTGCCTTTCCTATTTTTAGAAATGGGACCTATTGCTCATTTGAGAAAAATTTCCTGCTAAATTCCTCACTCATGAATGCAACAAATGTGTCAATAACATATTCTTCCTTCCCTGTTCTCCTAAATCCTTGAGTAGTTTTGAGGGATATTATCTATCCCCATAGCCTCCTCACATTTTATTACACCTTTTCTATTTTCCAGTCAAATACATATTCCCGACCCTAATCAATCCTCATTGGCATGTTTTCTTTCTATACATAAATTTACTAGCCTCATGTTTATAGTCAAACCCGTCTATGCATTTTTCCATCTCTCTTAAATCTTTCCTGATAGATTAAAAACATCCCTGCTGTATGTTTGATAGTGTACACATATTTTTCCTTCTTACTTCCTGATAGTCCTTTCACTTCCCTGTACCGGACACCCATTTCACCATTACTCTGCAAATTCTCTTTACCTTTGTACTGCATCTCCCTCCATTTTCTTTCACACTATTAGTTTCTCACCTTAGTTTATTATTATTATTTGTACTTTTGTTCCAGAAAAATATAAATGCCTCTTTCTTGTTTTCATAGATTTATGCAATAAAAATGCATTTTCCTGCAACTGTACCCAGATGAGCAACTTCTAGAGTATTAAAATCCCCAAGTGATGTTGATCACCATTCATTTTGTTCATGTGCTCATTTATGCCTCATTTACCTCTATAATTTTTTTTTCCATTTAATGTACCACACACAAACTCCATTTAGCCTTCCTTTCCACCCTGACTTCGGACTTCATATATCCTTGAATTGTTGCAAGGGTTCGCACATTCAGATGACCACCAGAGCTGGACTGGTAAGAGGGGAAACTGCAGAATACCTTAGTAGGGTCCACTCATGCTGGGTAGATCAAAGCGTATGAGTCTGAGAAAGGTAACCCCACTTACCACACAATTACCATTAAAGTGATCATGCCATGTTAAAAACACCATGAGGAAGACAGTGGGAAACCAGCAGATTTATTATGTTTCACAAGATACCATGAAAAATATTCATGAAGTATTGAACCCTGGCAACTGCAGGGAAAATCCCATTGTGCGAATGACTTCTGGAACCGAGCAGGTAAGGCCTCGATGACAATCATCATCATAAAACATCCCTTCACAGCTTAGTCAATGACAATGGCAAAGAATACACTGAAGGGGATCACAGAAGTACCATAAGGTCCAAATATGTGATAGGATGATGCTGAGGGCAGGGAGCATTTGATATGAAATGAGTTAAATGGAGAAAGAAACCAGAGTGAAGGTTATAAGTAATCTATAATGGTGAAGAGAGGTGTCAACGTGGAACAGTGAGAGTGCTATAAAAACCAGGGAGAAGGGTTGCAAATGGCAGGTGAGTAATGGAATATCAATAGAGGAGATAGCAACAGATCCTACATATTGTTTGGTGGAGATTATCCAGATTTTCATGCTGACAAAAATTAACTGGGAGTAAAAACATTATCTTATAAACTTTCAGAAATAATGAAGAATGCTATTGGATGAAAAAAACTAAGAAAATGTAGGATCAGAATGGCTCAGTACTTGAAGGAAAGGACAGAAATGAGTGTTCAGTTGTGTCCTAGAAAAAAGAACGGCTTATGGACCATTATGGGCTTATAGAAAATAGTAAAGATGGACATGATAAAAGGTTTAGTAATAAAGAGTATGTGGCATATGCTTCAGCACAGGTATAGGCATACATTGAAAACAATGGGGATGTAGGAAAGTATCTAATAGTTAAGATTGTTTTATGATAATATATAGGTTTTTTTTTATACATTTAAATAGTATAACACTTCACATTTACTCAGAAAGCAGACGTGTAGATGCAGAAAGCAAATGTATTTTAATTATGATGGTAGTAATTACCAACAGTAAGTTAAGAATAATAATGACTAAAAGGAATAAAATGATTGAAAAGTAAAATGCAGTAGCAGTAACCATAAATAGAAGTAAATAGATACCAGGATACCACAAACAAAATTATCAGAGTAATTAAAGAGATAGGATCAGAAGAGATAGTTTAATGAATTGTATATGCATAAAAGAATATAAACTATTAATTACAGAAAAGATGAATAAGGGAAAATATAGAATTCAATAAAATGTATGCATATGCATTAACTGGGAGGAAACTTTAGTGGGAAATTGAATATTAAACTCGGTTGAAAAATAATTAGAGTGAAGAAAAGGTAATAAAAAGGGGCAGTATGAGGATATAGATAAACAAATTTCAGAAACTGGGAAAGTATGGTGTGCAATATGAGAAGAGAAGGTTGACTAGAGATAAAAATTTTGAAACAACACCCACTACTTTAGATAAGACAGGGAAGTTATTCACAGAGCAGATCTAGATAATGAGTATGGCAGTAAGTAGCATGTGGGGATAACAAGGTCATCATCAATACTTAAAAATAAATCTTCTCATAGGATCATACGCTGTCGTCAATGCTTTTAACATATATGCCAAAGATATGGTGAGAGATGCATGGGTGGATCTTGATGTGGGAAAGATATTAGGCATGATAGAAGATGAAACATTGGGTGAATGGGATGTCTCGAGGAAGATAAAGAATTTTATTGGCCAAATGGAAGAGTTTTCAATATGAAGAACTGGAGAAGGAATCAACTAACAGCAAAAATTTTTGCGTTGTGAATACCAACAAAGAATTAATTAAGATCCCACAAGGATGTATCATAGTGTCTCAGGAATGTCAAAGACACATCTGTAATATGTAGGCTGTGGCAATTCCTTTAAAATGTAGTCACTCCCTGAATTTTAGAATTAGATGGTAAATATATCATTGCATTATAACTTGTTTATTTAGCACGTTTGGTATTTATTCACAGGCTATCACCACCATACCTCCAGATCGAACCTCATACTCACTTCCGAGAAGAAAGTTAAGTGACCAGGCAAGTTCTTTTGGCACATATGAACTCAATGGAAGCTACATTGAAAAGCAGCTTCTTTCCAATGATGTACCTGAAAGCTGTGTCTGACCACTCCAGCGAATATTTAAGGACCCGCAGTAAATATTGATTTCAGCATTCAAGTGGAATTGTGACACTGTGCAATGATTAACTTTCCTGAGTACTGAGAAACTTTAGGTACCTTTTTTTTACTGAGTACTGCAGTTCTTAAGAGAGAACAACCTATCGTCCAAACATAGACTTTACCCAGATATAATTCAAATGACAAAGAATTAATCCCCACTAGCAGAGATGCCTCTGGACTTTGAATGAACCAAAAGCAAAAATATGCAAGAATTCAACGCTTCCTATCTGTGACTTCCTACAATTGATAAATTCTGTATTTCACTTTTTATTAAAAGTTTCCAAGTGTCTTGAATATAAAAAATAAAAACATGTAACTTTGTTTCAATCAATTTAACCCTTTCAACAGTAGAATTTAACAAAGTTCTTCATTTATAGAGGTAAATAATGTGCATTTGCACTCACTATAGTCTTATGTTGCTCAGTCAAATTCTACAAAAGTGCATCATAAAACTATGAATGAATGTGTTGTGCCTGCCTTGACTCCTATGAACTGCATCCAGTAAGCAATAAGATGAGATTTACGTATTTTTTTGGATTGTCAATGTTTGTGGGATTGTAATTTTGACCAATCAATGGCCATTGGCAACCACTCTACCTAATCTTACTGCCATTTTGTCAAAAAATGAGGTCCATTTCAAGGGGAATAAGATATTTAAATCACACATGTAGCTACTGTGATAGAATTTATTAGATTTGAAATATGTATGAATATACTGAAGCGCAAACAATGATTCTTTTAAAAGGTTTGTCTAAAAAAGATCAATTTTTTTAAACATCTACATCTACATAAATACCCTGCGAGCCACCAAAAAGGTGTGTGGCAGGGGATTAAATTAAAGTTAGTTTTAGTTCTACAAAATATTCAACACACAGAAACATAAAGGAAGGACACTCACAGTATGTATTTGATGTTTCGACGGCCCAACCGTCGTCATCAGAATGGCATTCTCGGGAAGAGCAAAGAGGACGTGCAGGGGAAGAGTGAGGAGAGGAGAGGTAAGGGACCAATAGGAAGCGGACAAGGTGGGGGAGGGGAAATGTAGGTAGCTATCGGATGCATTCAGTGAGCTTGGTTCAGCCCGGGGGATTTAAAAGACTGGAGCACCCAGATCTGGGTGCTCCAGTCTGTCTGTGCTGCCTCTTTGACATAATCCAATGGTCCAAAATGGTACTCAAAGGAGTTATACTTGGTTCATACTACTCCTAACACTACTCAAACACCCTTGTCTTATCACCAGTGACCACCTATTCTGAAAAATTTGGGTCACTTTCACTGTGGTCCAAGATGGTTGGATGTTCAGGGACTAAAGCCACTGAACATCGAACATGGTCATTGAAGCAGGATGTTGGTGTAGACTGAAGGCTTTTGAGATCTAGGTGAGAAGAAGGATGGAAAAGGTAAATGAATCAAAAGGCAAATAAATGAAGCAGTATAAGGCATTATAGAGGAGTAGAGGCAATGATGGGGAGAAATCCAAAGGAGGAAGGAAAGGTGGATGGAGAATTCTTTTGGAATAGAATAGACAAAACTTTTTTAACCTTAAGTGTAAGGAAAGATGATGAGGTGTATTGTTAACAGTGTATTGACATTGACACCCAAGTGAATTGAAAACAGATAAAGTCAAGAAAAACTGCTTTTTCATGAGTTGTGGTTGGGACCTGAAACCAATGTAGACAAAAAGAACATGAAATGACACCACCCCTCCAAAACAATCAAATGAATCACCTACGCACATATATGAAATATAATGGAATACATAATAACATTGGAGTCATTTGAAGATAAAAATTCATTCCTCGGATATTGTAACTGCAAAACAATGTCAATATGCCTGGAGAATCAAGCTGGTTTTAGTTTTTGAGATGATTTGGAATGATTTTCTTAAATGTATTCTTTATGAGGATAACCATTGCCAAATTAGGAAAGTGCTTCATTCCTCCTCCAGAATATTTCTTGATCATATCAAAACAAAGGTATTGTTGAATAAAATTCATTTGTGCGGAAAAATTAAAGAGATTACATTTTCAAATGAGAAAAATTCAGCTTTAAAATTACTAATCAGATATATACAGCCTTGGTAAAGCAACAGTTGGACCTGTGAAACCTTGGGCATGACAGCTGAGAAGCACAAATTGACGGCAACAACTTGATGAAATCTCGTGCTGTTTGTAAAAGTTTTAAGACAAAAGATGGCCAGAGAACAACACAATTGTTGAGGCCATTTCAGCAATGGCATTATGTAAAATACAGATTCAGGTGTGACGTGATGGAACTGTTCCATAATAAGAGAAACAAAACATCTTGCAATTATTCACTTGATAAAGATTTATTTTCAATTAGTTACTAGTAATAATTCAACACAGTATCCAAAATGATGAGTTATTAAATAACAATTCATTTGTCTCACCGCCCATTACTTGTAATAATATTCAATTAATCCTTCTCCCACCTGTCACCACAAGAATCCCATATCCACCCCCTCCATCTTCTTGCCTCACCACATCCCTCACAACAGCCTCATCATAAGGAACCCAGATAAAGAGGAAAAGACCATCTCATTGCAACCAACTGGACTCTTTGTACTGCTTTGTTCATCCTCTGCCTCTACAAGCCCTCAATCTCCACTCCCATTTTTATCTGTTTTTTTTCTCCCACCTTAAAAAGCTTTGGTTTTTCCCACTTACCTCTCCCCCAATCCCTCATAGCACCTGGGGACATCCTGGTTTCCCTAACATCTATGTTCAATATATAAATACTGAACTTTGTACAGTGAGAGCTTCACTTGAAAATTTGGTAGTGCATATTGAACCAGTCAAAAATAAATTTTTATTTCGTCGAAAAATGCCATTATGTCAAAGCCACAGTAGCCCGACACTCAGATAGCTTCCATAATTGGCATCTCAACTTTAATGGAATAGCTGCTAATGCCATTTGAAGTAGCTGATGCCTAATGGCATCTCAGACATATACCGCCCACCACCATCAAGAACACTTACAAGAAACAAACTATTCCACCTGGTCTAGTTTTTCCCCTCCTATTTTAATGTTTAGCTTAACCTTTTTCTTTCCGGAAATTCACATAATATTTGTTTTATTAATATTGATTTTCATCCCATATCTATCGCAATGAATTTATAATTCACTCAGCAATGCTTGCAACCTCTTGGCTGACTGACAAATTAGGGTTTGATCATCAGCAAACATAACTGATTTTATGAATTCCCCTCCGACTTTCATACTTGCCTCCAGTTCCTCCCATGCCTCTTTGATCATTTCCTCCACATATACGTTGAACAGCACTGGTGATAACGGGCAACCCTGCCTTACACCGCTTCCTAACACTGCCCATCCAGACTCTGCTTTCCCCACTCACAACTGAGCAGTCTTACATGTACAGGTTTGTAATTTGTAATTTATTCATTCACCATAAGCATAGAATTATGCATGGATTTGTCAAAACATGTTTTACACTTCATTTCAGTAAAAAAAAACATTATGCAAAATCAAAACAATATGCAAGTACAATACATATAATTTACAACTTTTTGGAATTAACACATTTCAGTTATACATTTGAAATGGTATGCATTAGAAAATCATCTACACTATAAAATAATTTACATGAAAGTAGTTTTTTCACGGCACACTTAAATTTAAAGGAACTTTTGATATTTTTAGTATAAGCAGGCAATTTATTGTACATAAGTATCCCCTGATAATCTATCCCTTTAATCGTTTTATTTACTCTGTGCTGACTTACATGGAATGCATTTTGGCTTCTCGTATTATGACTATGAAGGTCACAGTTTTTAATAAACATGTTCTGATTTTTGTTAATAAGAGACACTGTTTCAAGAATGTTTAGACAAGGAAGAGGTAAGATTTCTAGTTTTTCAAAAATAGGTTTACTGGGAGCTCTATTATTAGAATTAGTTATTATGCGAATAATCTTTTTTTGCATTTTAAATAATTTTGGAAGGAAGATAGAGGAGCCCCAAAAGGGAATACCATAATGGAGAAGTGACTGCACATAGCCAAAATATATAGTTCTCAATGCCTGAATGCAAATGATTTCCTTGAGTACACGGAATGCATAACAGATTTGTGCCAGTTTTTGAGATAAATTATTAATATGTTCCTCCCATGAAAGATTAGAGTCAATCCAAATACCTAAAAACTTTGTTACCTTTAGTTCTTTTATGGGGCAACTGTTAATTATTGGATATAAATTTATTAACTTCTTCTTGAGATTGAAGTTTAAATAATGGGTTTTACTAACATTTAAAGATAGCTTATTGTCAGTGAGCCAGTTCATCAAATTATGTGTAGTTTCTGTTACCTCGTTCATTAACTGAGTGGGATTATGGTTATTAAAAATTAAGTTAGCATCATCAGCAAATAGTATTGTATTGGAGAGTGCAGGAATTTGCAGGTAAATCATTTATGAAGACTAAAAATAGTAGTGGTCCAAGAATGGAGCCCTGCGGAACTCCACAAATAACAGTAGTTGTACTTGATACAGATGAATTCATTTCAATATATTGTGACCTATCAGTTAAATATGATTTAAACCAGTCCTTTGCATTGCCTCTTTTACCATATGTTTCTAATTTTTTTTAAAAGAATTCCATGGTTAACTGTATCGAAAGCTTTTTCAAATCAATAAAAAGCCCTGCAACATGAATATTACTATCTAAGGCATTCCATATATTCCTTGTCAATGAGAAAAGGGCATCATTAATGGACTTATTCCTTCTGAAGCCAAATTGATGATTGTCAATGACAGAGAATTTATCAAAAAAGGAAATCAATCTCAGATACATGACCTTCTCCAAAATTTTGGAGAAACCTGAAAGTAAGGAAATTGGTCTATAATTCTCAATGTTTTCCTTCTCTCCTTTTTTAAACAGAGCTTTAATTTTTTCAACTTTAAATTTGGAGGGGAATTGACCAGCACTTAGGGAAAGATTACAAATTTCAGTCAGTGGTTCAGCAATAAAGGTGGCACAACTTTTTATAACAGCATCAGGTATACCATCAGGGCCACATGAATATTTATTTTTTAATTGATTGATTATCCTCAATATTTCACTTTTAGTAACAGGTTCTAGATATATAGAGGAGGAATTGATGACCATTTTAGAAGTACCTGTGTTGGTGGGCGACTATTTGGGAGTTTGATTGACACCTACTTGGGCAAAGTAATCATTGAAAATGTCTAAAATTTTTTGGACACTTGTTATTGTTGTGCCATTATAACATATTTTAGATATTGTGTTGCTATTAATTTTATTTTTCCGTTTCCTGTTTCACTACTTTCCAGATAGCCTTAGATTTATTAGATGATGTTTTTATCAATGAGCTGGTATGCAGCTTTTTTGCTAGAGTAATAGTAGTTCTCAAAATTTTACAATAACTTTTGTAGTATTTTTTTAACTCTGGATCATTAGAATCAATGCATTGCTTATACAATGCTCTTTTTCTATCACAAGAAATAATTATTCCTCTTGTTAACCAAGGACTATTTTCAGGTTTACTTTTATTATGCTTGACAATTTTTTTAAGGGGAAATGCTAAATCATGGTAATAAGTAATGATATTGATAAAGCTGTCAACTTTAGTATCAAGATCAGTAGGGTAATTAATATCCTCCCATGTTTCTTTTGACATTAATGTATTAAAATATTGAAGACTATAAGGATCATATGTTCTTTTATAAATAATTTCTGAAATCTACAAAATCTACAAAAATGTACGAAATCTACAAAACAGGCAAATACATCCTGATTGTATCCTACATATATAAGTCCATTTCAAATATACTGTGACGAACCACGTGTCAAGTACGTGTAATTATTCAGGAGGCAAAGAATTAGAAGGAATATATTGTTTAAGGAGGTAAATAAATGTATCCTTGCTATGTAATTCTGTCACTGGTACTATACTTTCAGATCATGTCCGGAGTTCAATTGCTAGATAATAATATTAATTACCTTCGCCAAGTGATGTTGTTTTGTTCCATTGGAAATATATTCCGGTAAACGCTATAGTGGGATAAGATGGTAAAATCTGCACTCAGCTGGATTCTTATTTGGGATTGGGCAATCGAAAGTAAATATTTATAAACCCCTTTAGCAAAAATTTTAGCTCCCTAAGTGGTCCCAGGGGTCTCCTATCGCAAAAAAAGTCTTTTTTCGAAAAAAAAAATTTCCCAAGTGATCCTTTGCTTTAAAAAACCTGACAAAACTCATGAACATACATTTTTAAGCCCAAAAACATTCTGTTTTTTTTCACATTTTTTAAATAAAAATTGAGCTCAGGAAAAATATTTTAATTTTTCAAAGAATTTTTATGTTATGTAGGTAATTTTTGGCAAACTTCTAAATAATTATTTTTCGTGCATTTCTTTCCGTTCTTTTGAATGGCGGGGTTAGATTTGTCATTTACTCTCCGAACATCTTCAACATTAGAAAAACCCATTTTTTTGGTGCCCCACATGTTTTTAGCTCATAAACTCAACTGGATATCAGTAAATAACAATGTTTTATATAGTTTTTATTATTTCTAATTGTGGGATCAGGTATTACCTGTTAGAGCGTTTAACAATAAAGATATGGTTATGCGTCTTAGTGAGTTCTCTGAATAAATCCTGCAGGGTATACAACTGCTCTATAAAATCACTGAAATTGAACTAGCGTAATGATTTCTCAATACATTATAGTTTCCGCATAAGATATTCGCATTTTAAGTCTTTTTACTCTAATCGGATCTGTTAAATATTTGATTCCTTTCATTCTCGGTGAGAGTTTTATTTTTTCAATACTATTGCCTCCTATATGTGCGAGACAACATTTACAATAGACAATACAACTTTAATTACGCACTTATGAATGAGCGAGTTTTTCAAGAATTATTTTTACATTAAAAAAATAAAATTATTATTTGGATCTTCTAAAATCACCCAACCTTTTAAAAGAAAATATTTCGTAATAATGTGGGTGATTTACGAGATTAATTCGTTTTTCGAAAGTTTCATTACGGTAGAAGAAAAATGAATGTTCTGAATAAATAACGCAATGATGCTAATGGTATGATCATAATTTCTGTTATTAGCCAACCGTGTTATTATTTCTAAATGAACAAGTTACTGTGATACTTGTTGGAAATAAATTTTCTCCTGAAGTTTTACTTTGGCTTACTAACACTTGAAGTCATTTCAAAAATGCCTGTAGTACCTATGGATACTCTAAAAAAAATGAGACATTGAGTGACATTTGTTCTTGTTTGGAGAAAAATAACATTATGTGCATGAAGTGGAGAGTAACAATTAAGACACTAGGAAGTAGGGTTTGCATGACATATGGAGTGTTTTGTAAGCTTATCCTATTCATCTTCTACTATTATATGGTTGTGTTTTGCTTTGGAGTTCAGCATTTCCTTGATACTATAGAGGCTTCATTGATATTCAGGAAATTGACGGCATCAGTCACAACTAGCTATAGGCATATTAGCTCCATTTTTTCATGCATATTACCTTGTTATCCAATAACTGTTTCTCCTTTCATCCTTCCAAAGTTTAATTTTCATTAACTCTTTACTCCGATCGCATATGTCTCCTTCATGATAATCTTGAACTTTCCACCAGTCTGACTTTTAATAATCAAACCACGTTACTTTTCCACATAAACTTTTTAATTTTTACACCTGAACCTGGGTTGTAAATATTAAAAAGTTTATGTGGAAAAGTAAAGTGGTTTGATTATTAAAAGTCAGTATGAAGATTTTCCACCAAGTTACGCCAGAAACTTTTATTCCACCAGTCCTTTCTTTGTTGTCTTTATCCTTCTTTTTTGAATTGCTCCCTAATTTGAATTTGATGCAATTAGTAAATTGCATTAAGTTTCCTTATTCTATCCATCTGAGACCTCTTTATTCATTGTCCTTTCTGCTCATCATTACCCTTTTGATGCATTAATTTGGTTGAGCATATGTATTTTATGAGAATCTTTCCATTTAGTCAATTGAGGTGTTCCAGGTCCATGTTTGACCACTTTACTGTTCCGAAAGTATAAACCAAGATCTTTATGGCTTGTTTGTTTACTGCTTTGCAGATTTTATTGGAGTTCTTTTTATCTCTGGATAAGCCTGTACTTATATTTCCTTCTTAGTTGCTCTTTGATGTTAGAGTGGTTTATATTTGTGTTTGGATCAAAACCCAAATATTGGTAGGTTTCTTCAGTTCCACGAGTGTCAATTTTTCATTTTTCCTGTTTTAGTGTTCCCTTTCGCACATGTGTTTAAATTTGACCTCTTTCTATTTGCAGTATAGTACATTGGTTTACTCCAAATTCCATATAGTTGTCTTTTTAGAATTTTATAGAATTCTTCAGTGACTTTTCAAATTGCCACAAATATTTTTTTCATCCATATACAATAGATGTATTATTATGCATTTCAATGTATTATGATGCATTATTTTAAAGCTATATGCTGGTCTATCGAGTGTAGTTGATAGTAGATTGAGCCAAACAGAACCGGAGGCCACTGAAGCAGTCAGGGATACAGGAAATATCACTCTGTTGACCTAAATTTCCTTTGTTTGTTTGGTTTGAATTTATAAATATTATTGTCCTTGAGCTTTATATAGGAGAGGACATGTTTGTATATTTTTCCATTTTTTTTATTTTGAAGAGTTATGAATGGCCATCTATGAGGTATAAAATCAAAGGCCTTTTTATAGTCAATGTTTCACATGATCAAGTTTTCCTTCTGTATCTCCAATTATCCCATCATAACACTGTATAATACAACATGTCCTGCCATCATAGCTCTTTTCTGACATCATTTTTGTTCTTCTGTGAGCATTTTATCCATTTTTCGTTTGCATTGTTGTAAACTGATTCTTGCGGAGGTTATGGATAATTTTTCTGTCGTTTTTGTCCAATCCAAGTACTTATAGTACCTTGAACATCTTGTTCCATTAAACATTGTTGAAGGCCTTCTTCAAGTCCATGAATGCTGCATGTAATGGCTTATTTACATCTCTCATTTTTTCGGCCAGAACTCTCAAGATGAGAATTGCCTCTCTTGCTCCTTGGTTTTTCCTGAATCCAAATTGGTTTTCTAAGAGTTTTCTTTCTATCCTTCTTTCTATTCTTTGGCTAATTATCCAAGTAAGGATTTTTGATACTTGAGTCACCAGGCTCGATGTTCTGTGTGTCTTTGCATATATCTGTTTTTAGAGTGTTCAGTATTGCAGTCATTATACTTTTCTCAAAGTCTTCTGGTATCTTTCTGCTGTCATAGCTATCTTTGATTATTCCATTCACTTTTACCATTCCTAGAACCTCTTCCAGTTGTTCATATACTTCCTCTATTTCCTCTTCTGAATGGCTGGATGTCAGCATACCAGGTGGTGATGTCACCTGATGATGACGTTCAACATTGAAACCTGGGTTGTGTTTTTTAAATAAAGTGTGTGGAAATACATAGTAAATTATTTCATTTCAATGCTGTTACTATAATTTTATTGGGTTTTTCGATATCCCAATTTTTAATTGCTCCCATTTTTCCTCCATAGTGCTCAGCTCCCTGTCCTAACTTAAAATTTTCTCTAAAGCCTGCAGATACTTCTTCCTTGTCTTTCCAGTTAATGCTTCCAAAGTCCATTTCTTATACTGCCTTCCTTGCTTTTTCTTTTCAAATGGAACGCTACCCCTCGTTTTAGTAAATTATGGTCTGAGTCACTCTCACTCATCTACTCCGGGGAAACTGTGAAAATCTGTCCTTAACTCTAATATAGTCTGACTGATAACTTCCAGAATCCCCAGACGTTTTCCACGAGGGCCATCACCTTTTACAGTTAATTAAAAATTAGCAATTTTCCACAAAAATAAAATTTATTAATACGACCGGTTTCAATGCAACTACATCATCTTCTGGTAACAGTCATATTCTCGTTGTCTACTATATATGCTGAAAAGCAAGTAAGGGGAGGGTAGTGGAAGAAAAAGGGGGGGGAGAGAGGGAAGGGAGAAGGAACGTGGGCAACATGGGTGACAATGTGATGTACTCATTTATTGAGTAATACAATGTGATGTCTCGTTGAGGGTGGACTCGAGTGCGGCGCCAAGCTCCTAGGGCCATGGAGAAAGGGGGACTGGGGTTTTCTTTCTCCACTGCCCTAGGAGCTTGGGGCCACACTGAGAGTCCACCCTCAATGAGACATCACATTGTATTACTCAATAAATGAGTACATCACATTGTCACCCATGTTGCCCACATTCCTTTTCCCTTCCCTCTTTCCCCCCCTTTTTTTTCCACTACCCTCCCCTTACTTGCTTTTCAGCATATATAGTAGACAACGAGAATATGACTGTTACCAGAAGATGATGTAGTTGCATTGAAACTGGTCGTATTAATAAATTTTATTTTTGTGGAAAATTGTTAATTTTTAATTAATCATGTTATTCCACCATATCACGCCTGAAACGTCTCTTTTTTAACCTTTTACGGTGTCTAAACTATGTATTCATAATGAATAAACCCTGCTTTTATTTAATATTATGGCAGCCCCTCGCTGGATTTCTTACCCTCCACTATATATTAGTCTATAACCATCAATCCAGTAATCCCCAATATCCTTCCATCTCACCTCGCACACAGGGTTCGTCCGGAAAATAAGTGTACTGAGCTCAGGAAAAAAAATGTATTACACTTTTACATATCTTAAGTTAATATTCCTCAAAATAGGACCCTTGTGAGTCTATACACTTGTTCCAGCGACGTTCCCATTCCTGGAACGCTCCCGCGAAGGCATCATCGGGAACCTCTCGAAGACACGTCGTCACGGCCTCTTTGACGGCGTCCAAAGTCCCGTATCGCGTTCCTTTCAAACTCCTCTTTATCTTCGGGAACAGAAAGAAGTCCGGTGGTGCCAAGTCCGGGCTGTAGGGCGGATGAGGCAGCGTTGCCAAGCCGTGCTGGGCCAAGAAGTCCGACACGACAAGCGCGGTGTGAGACGGCGCATTGCCGTGATGCAGCCGCCAGATGTTTTTGATCGCTGGCCGGACGCGGGCGACTCGTTTTCGAAGTCTGTCGAGCACTTGGACGTAAAATGCAGCATTTACAGTTTGTCGTTCAGGTACAAATTCGTAGTGGACGACTCCCCTTTTGTCAAAAAAAGACAATGAGCATCGCCTTGATCCGAGATTTGCTCATGCGAGCTTTCTTTTGACGGGGTGATGATGGGGTGTGCCACTCCGCACTTTGTCTCTTCGACTCCGGGTCGTACTCAAAGATCCACGTCTCGTCACCCGAAACAATGTTCTCTAAGAAATGTGGATCATTTTTGCAGTGATCCGCAAGTTGTGTCGCGATTTCCAAACGATTGAGTCTTTGATCATCACGGAGCACTTTCGGCACCAACTTTGCACAAATTTTTCGCATCTGTAATTGGTCCCTAATAATCTCGTGCACTATTGTTTTTGGCACATTACACTGCTCTGCTATCATCCGAACACTACGACGACGATCAGAGTTCAGTACATTGCGAACTTTTCGCACATTTTCGTCGGTGAGTGTCGTTGATGGGCGTCCAGGCCGTGGTTCGTCGTCGACCTCTTCTCTGCCCTCCACGAACATCTTGTGCCACCGAAAGATCATGTTTCTGGACATGGCTGACTCCCCGTAAGCCTGGTCAATCATACCGACAGTTTCGGTAGACGATTGCCCAAGCTTTACCGCAAATTTGATGGAATAACGCTGCTCCAAAAACTTCGGCTTCGCGTTCCGTGACGTGGGTCGAGCGTGGAGGTTCGCGTTAACAGAGCTCCTCACTACACCACAGCTCAGAGCCGACTGCCTTTTTCAGAGTCGCTTTCCAACATACCCCCCTCCAATCGCAGCCCGTCAGAGCGGTGCTGGGCGCGCATGGAGCGGCGGGAAAAAATCAGTACACTTATTTTCCGGACGAATCCTGCATGCCTAAAACATCTATATTTTTCTCTGCTCATCTCTTGGTTTATATTTTATAATTTTCCTGCTGTCAAGATTGGTCTAGCATTTCAAGTCCGTTTTCCTACTAATTCATTCCTAATCTGCATATTCTGTCCTGCGGCTGTCAAGGTAGCTGAAGAGATTTTCCAGCAAGAATTCTGACAACTCATTTTTGTACTTTGGCAGCTCAAGAGTATGTGCAGAGTCACCATGTTAAGGGATACTATAAGTGAATTGTGAATAAAATTCACCAATTAATTGGTCAAATAATGACCATATATACGTCTCTCAGTTGAATGAAATCCAAAAATGAACCCATGAATTTCATATCTTGAACCTTATTAAGGGACAGCTGTTTTGCTGAAACAATAAACTATTAAAGTTAGATTTAGGCAAAACATATATCATTTGTGCTTTTTCTACATTTATACCAATGCAGCTAGCTGTACACCAAATAGCTATCTGCTACAGTAGCCTGTTCACTTTTACATATTAAGTTATTAAGGATTCACCAGATAATCATATAGTAGTGTCATCATAAATGGACTCTTGTGGTACCCTAATATTCACATTGTTTCAGTTAAAAAAAACTTGAGGCTATTGCATTGCATGGTAGCTTTGAAACTTCTTTTCACTAAGTATGTAGTACATACATACATCATTTATATTTATAGATATATATCGTTAGAATCCATCAAAAACAATATAACTCTATTTCCATCACAACCTAACTCATTCATATTTTACGACTGGCTTATCATGATTGATCAAGAATTATACTCTATTTTAATAGAAATAATTATGAACATTTGTGCACTCAAATTTTTGCTAGCCATAATATATTTTCAGATTTTAAGTGGTACAACTTAAATTAGACCATTTGGCATAACCAGAACATAAAATTTGCAATTATAAAATTCTCTCATGAGCAAAACAGTGATTTGTGAATTTAAAATTTACAGTAAATTGATGAAATCACTTCATTCGCAGGATGCAGTTGCCATTCAAAATGGATATTCTGGATGATCAGGCACCCTGAAAAGTAAAGAAATTATGACATATTTCAAACATGCAAAGATATATTAATTTCTAATTTACGAGGGTGGTCCCAGAAGGACCCGGACTGACCTAGAGATGGCCCAAGTTTGAAAAATATCACTGTAATAGAAATTACACAATCTATAAAGCATGTATTTCAAGTTTGAAGATGCCAAGTCGTTTAGTATTTGTTTGGCAGCCATCAATAGTAAACGTTTTCAGTGAATTTGTGAAAATGGAGAAATTTGGTTATTGTTATGTGGTACAATACTTTTCTTTGAATGGCCTCAGTCCAAACAATATTAAAGCTGAACTGGATTCTACTCTGGGTGAGTCTGCTCCTTCATTTACAATATTAAAATATTGGGTAGCAGATTTTAAATGAGGCCATACAAGCTGTCAAGATGGGCATTGGATTGTTCAACTAAATGAGGTGACAACTACAGAAACTGTGAGGAGAATCCATAAAGTGATCCATGTGAATCCATAAAGTGAATAAACAAATTTATGGTTGATCATCGACTGAAAGTACATGAGCTAGCAGACATAGTAGGAATTCCAAAAAGTGCAGTACATTGCATATTAACTGAAATTTTGGATTTGAGATAGATGTATGCAAGATGGGTGCCACATTTGCTCACACTCGAGCAAAACCAGTGTCGTGAAGATGTTTCATTTGAGTGTCTAGCAAAGTTTCATAGCAATAAAGCAGAATTTGTGGCAATTCATAACCATGGATGAAACATGGGTCCATTACTTCATGCCCAAGACAGAAGAACAATCAGAACAATGGATTTAAAAGGGAAAACTAGCTCCAAGAAACCGTTTCATCTTTAAGCAAGGTCATGGTATCAGTTTTTTGGGATGCGCGAGGGATAATTTTCATTGACTATTTTGAAAAAAAGGAAGACTATCAGCGTTGAGTATTATGCAAACTTATTGCAATGTTTGAGCGAAGAAATCAAGCAAAAGCGGCTATAGACAAAAACCGCATTTGGCTAAGAAGAAAGCATTGTTTCATCAAGACAATGCATCAGCTCACTAATCCATCATTGCAATGGCCAAAATTAATGAATAAGTTTGAATTGCTACCTCATGCACCCTATTCGCCAGATTTAGCCCCCTCAGATTATTTTCTGTTTGCAAACTTGAAAAAATGACTTGGTGGTCAAAAATTTTCCAACCGTGAAGTAGTGATGTCGGCAGTTAATTACTATTTTGAGGAACAAGACAGATCTTATTATAAAAAGGGTATCAAACAAATTGTCACATCACTGGGAAAAGTGTATAGAGCTGAAAGGAGATGATATTGAAAAATAAATACATTTTTTTCCAAAATATCTGTTTTCTTTTTTGGGTCGGGTACTTCTGGGATTACCCTTGTAGAGCATGACTCCATTCTTGGTACTTCTGGGACCACCCTTATAATAACAAAAAAAGCAACTGAATAATTTCTCTCACCCCATTCTAGGTATTTTCAGTGGTTCCCCAGCATAACTGGATTTGATTGAATTAAATTTCTTCCTTATTAATTATAGTAAGTCCCAATGCAGGTACTTCCTAACTTATTACTATTCATCTTACACCTTCAAGAGAGAGGTATGACCAACTTTTTCACAGGTACAGGTATGAATATGGAAAGTCCATAAAAGTTCTATTTTTAACACTCACAAAATTATCCATGGTACTTGGTAACACTACACCTCATTAACAGAACCAATTACATTAATGAAAATATTAATCTAGCAATAATAATTGGGTGAATCAGGATTTTGTGACTGATACAATCAGTAAAAAGGGAAATGTGTGCTATAAGTACCACAGTTTCAAATCGCCTATAATAAATGACTTTCTAAAATTACAAAACAGCATAATAGATTATCATCAAACAACACATACTAAAAGGATGGAGGATTAGAAGCATTTTAATGTCCAACCAAACATAATTCACCACAATATATATCAGGAGATAATTGCAAATGTTTTTTTCTCTATACAAGGAAATGATATTGCTCCATCGTTTATAACCTCCACTTGAGCATGCTTCATTGCTGCAGAGCATATAGTCACTCTTGAGCCTTATAATCTACAACAATAAGTAGCACATTTTCCTCATATCTCTATGTGGCCAGCTACAACTGTTATAATGTTAAAGCTTCAAAAATTAACTAAGTGCAATCACATCCAATTTTAGGTTGGAAATTTTTCATGTATTTCCAGCGATAAAATTATGTTTCAGGTAATTTTATAAAAAATAACTTTACCTGGCATTCCTACATGTATGAACTTTGGAATATGTATAATTATATGTAAAAAGGGCTTATATCAAATATTGATGGTAAAATAAATTATCCCTGCTCTCAAATATTATATTATTAATACTAATAATAATCCATACCCCTTGAAGAAAGAAAAATCCAAAATTTGTCCTGCTTTGCCTTGGTCCTGGTCATTTAGTTTATTCATGTCTTCACTGCTTAGTTCAAAGTCAAAAACCTGAAAAAAAAGTAATGTCCATGAAAGAAAATATGAAACTTTGGCCATGAAAATTCACTTACACTTACACGCTACACGTCCCTGCGGCGGATTGATTGGCATTATATAGATGTAGAAAGATCCAGGCGAAAAAATTTTTATAACTTACACGCAATTAAATACATAATTATCAAATAACATACACGTGCACCTACTAACATGCGTACCTTATGTCTAATAAGCGTTTAATCTAGTCCTGACTTTTAAATCAAATGTCTTTAATATTTCTGTAGTGACTTAGCTTTTTTTCCATTATGACTCCTTATTGTCCGGGAAAAGATCGAGTATTTGTATCTATCTGTAATGGAGTCTATCTCCCTTATCTCATTTTTATTATGTAATCTGCCAAAATAGTGTATGTTCGTAGTAATAATTTCTTAAGATTCATTTCAAAGTTATATTTTACAAATCCCTCACAGAGTGTAAAGTCCCTAATAATTGGAATACCGCTCAAATAACGCCTATTTTTAATAGTGGTGACAGGGAGGACCCCAGTAATTACAGACCCATATCTCTCACTTGAGCATTAGTTGCTCAGTCAGCCAAGGGGTTGCAAGCATTGCTGAGTGAATTGGAGGTTCAGTGCAATAAATATGGGATGAGAATCAATATTAATAAAACAAAGGTTATGCGATTTTCCAGAAGAAAAAGGCTAAGCTAAATATCAAAATAGGCGGGGAAAAAATAGAGCAGGTAGAGCAGTTTACATATCTCGGAAGTGTTTTGGACCAATACGATCAATGTAGTAGGGACGCAAGGAGAAGAATTGCGCTAGGCAAGGAGGCTTTCTCAAGGAGGAGGGAGTTGACGGGGACGTTGAGTAGGGATGTTAAGACAAGGCTCGTAAAAACTCTGATATGGAGCGTAGCTATGTACGGCGCAGAAACGTGGTCACTAAAGCAGGAGGATAGACGTAGATTCGAGGCTTTTGAAATGTGGGTGTGGAGAAGAATGGAGAAGGTGAAATGGACCGAAAGGAAAACAAGTGAGGAAGTACTAGAGATGGTGGGTGAGGAGAGGGGTTAGTTGAGAGAAATCCTATGAAGGCAGAAAAAATGGATGAAAGGCGTATTGAGCGGTAGTGGAATGTTGAAGAAGGTAATAGAGGGGAGAATGTTGGGAAAGCAAGGTAAGGGCAGGAACAGGATAGGGATGTTGGATGGGATGAAGGGAGGAAAGAAGTACACAGAGATGAAGAGGGACCTGATATAGATTAGTTTGCTAGGTGGGGAGTCACAAAATGTTTATTTGATAGTTGTGTCCATCCAAAAACCTACCTAAAATGGTAGATTACCTAATAATAATCTCTCACTTCTATATGTTGCAAAATTTTAGAGCATATAATTGTCAGTTCCATAATGAGATACCTTGATAACATTAACTTTTTAAGTGACAATCAACACGGATTCAGGAAAACCCGCTAATGCCAGACCTAATTAGGATTATTCACATATGACTTACTTTTATCGGGTGAAAGTGGTAGGCAAGAGGATGCAATCTTTTTAGATTTTCAAAAGACTTTTGATAAGATTCCACATGATAACTCATCCATAAATTAAAGGGCGCTGGTATACACAAGGGCGCAATAAATTGGGTTGAAGACTTCCTTTCAGACCGGGAACAGAGGGTAGTCCTTGACGGCCCTAGTTCCGACAGCATACGAGTCACTTCGGGGGTACCTCAGGAAAGTGTAATCGGATCGTTGCTTTTCTTGATTTTTGTTAACGATTTTAACCGCGCAGTGAAAAGTAAGATTAGGACGTTTGCGGATGACACAGTAATTTATCGGGAGATATCTGGGGATGAGCATCGTTTACTTCTAGCACGTGATTTAGATTGCATTAATGAATGGTGTTCAAAATGGGGATTGCCTTTAAATCTTAATAAATATTCGGTGGTCAATTTCCTTAAAAGATCCACGGGATTAGTTTACAAATTAGCTGGAGTTGACCTTGAAGTAGTTGATACGGTGAAATACCTAGGTGTTACATTCACTAAAGACAACTTGGGGGACCCACATGCGTAAAGTCTGGGGGCAAGCATATAATATGAATTTATTAGACGCATAGTCGGCAGAAGTGATTCCAAGGTCAAGGAACGTTGTTACCACGCTCTCACAAGGCCTAATTTTGCATATGAATGTAGCGTATGGGATCCGAGAGAGAAAAAGGCCTCATTCGGGAAATTGAGAAGGTCCAACGCTAGGCAGCCCGTTTCGTTAAAAACTGTTACCATAAAACGAAAAGAGTCACTAAAATGCTTATGGAGATGGGGTGGGAATCATTATAAGAAAGGCGATTCAATGCTAGGTTGAACTTACTAAATAAATTCAGATCCGCAAGCTTCAGCACCGAGGTCTCGCAAATTATTCGCACTCCAACATACGAGGGTCATCCGGAAAGTAGTACCCGTTCGTGCCGCATGAAGTGCTGACGACGCGAGTAGCCGCTGGACGAGGTCAGATAGCTTCAGTGGCTTGTATGCCTTCTCTGAGCCAAGTTGCGTGACGCTAGCATTGCCTGTGTTGTTTCTGTGATTGTTTACAATGTTTAAAAAAATTGAGAACGCCGCCAGTTGTGAAGTGAGGGCAGTGATTAAATTCCTCAATGCAAGAAACGTTCGCCCATGTGATATTCATCGCCAATTAAAGGAGGTGTATGGAGACAATGTAATGGACGAGTCGTCTGTTCGGCGGTGGTGTCGCAACTTCAACATGGGGAGGGGGAACACACACGACGATGAGCGTTCGGGGAGACCGTCTGTCATTACAGACCAACTGGTGAGCTCAGTTGACGAATTCGTGAGGAACGATCGGCGCGTCACAATTGATGACATCTGTGAGCATTTTCCCAATGTTTCTCGAACAATTGTTCATGAAATTGTTAAACACCATCTGCATTATGCAAAAATTTGTGCAAGATGGGTCCCTCGCATGCTTACAGATGAGCACAAAACCAAGCGTATGGCTGCAGCACTGACGTTTTTGGGACGTTATTCTGATGAAGGAGACTCTTTCTTGACTCGCATAATTACTGGTGACGAAACATGGGTTTGTTATGCATCACCTGAGAGTAAACGACAGTCAATGGAGTGGCATCATGCTCATTCACCAAACAAACCAAAAAAATTCAAGACAGTTCTGTCCACCAGGAAACTCATGGCAACCATTTTCTGGGATCGACGAGGTGTATTGCTTATTGATTTTATGGCCCGTGGAAACACTATTAATGCCAATGCGTATTGTGAAACATTAAAGAAATTACGGCGGGCAATACAAAATCGGCGGCGAGGTCTATTGTCTACTGGTGTCATTCTCGTTCATGACAATGCCAGGCCTCATGCAGCTGGGATAACACAAAAACTTTTGCAGCAATTCAAATGGGAAACTTTCGACCATCCACCGTATAGCCCGGACTTGGCCCCTTCAGATTTTCATCTCTTTACAAAGCTTAAAGACTTTTTGGCAGGAAAAAGATTTGACAGCGATGAAGAACTTAAAGCAGGAGTGACCCTGTATCTCAATGAGCTGGCGGCGAAGGACTATGCAGCAGGAATACAGAAACTTGTCACACGTTATGACAAATGCCTTAATTTGCTTGGAGATTATGTTGAGAAGTAGTTTAAAAAATCCTCTTTCAAATCAAATTTTTTATGTTTGTTAATATTTACTTTTGTGTCTTTATTTCACGAACGGGTACTACTTTCCGGATGACTCTCGTAGATATGTGACTGATTTTTGTAAAAATTTGCATACACACATAAAAACAGAAGGGCAGTTTTATTGACCAGTTTGGAACAATCTCAGTAAACCATTCTATTCCATTTCTTGAGATTGGTTTCAGCTATGATGGATAGTAATTTCATGAATGGAGAATACATATTTATACTTGTTTCCTCATATATTTCATTAAAAATGTTGGTTTTGTGATGTGTACTGGTGAATTACAAATTTAATACATGACTCTTATTTAAATAATTTTGTTTCAGTCAAATGCTGTAAGCTTATCCCTCCTCTACTTTTAAAATGTTTTATAATAATTTATCACTAAGTGCAATGTGTTTTGAACCTGTCGGGTAATAAATAAAACTGCATTGCACATTTCTTGAAAATATTTGGAAACAATGGAACATTTTCTTACTCCAACTGCACTATTTTAATAAGCTGCAATGCTGTTGGTGTGATCACAATTGGAGATATTAAAAAGTTATGCATGTATTACATGCATATAGTTTTTATAAAAAGTATTGGGAAAAATTTCAGAAAAATTATTTATTTTTTAAGATATTGCAACAATACCTCAAAATTCTTTAAGGCACATTCCTTGAGCATCGACACACTTTCGCCAGAGTGGCTTTTCCAACACTCAAAAGATCCCTGGTAGGTGGAAGGTCCTTAAAGGTGTGCATGCAACTTCGTTGATGGAACTCATGGCCCCATGGTGGTGTTGTCCTTTGAGGGAGGGAGGATTTCTCTTTTGGGAATAAGAAAGAGTCTGCTGGTGCCAAGTCGGGACTTTTGGGGAATCATCACAATGCCGTTGCAGAAGGTCTTTGTAAGCAGATACTCGACTCTGCTCTTGGTCATCTGTCAAGACCTTTGGGACAATTTTAGCGCAGAATTTTCACATCACCAAATTTCAATTTACAATGATAATGGTGTGCACTGTCAGCTTATCAATGCAAATATACGATCTGCGATAATGCGTACACTCAACCAATGGTCTTAATTCAGCACTTCACGCGATGGACATCAGGAAAAAATTGTTACCAATACTTTTTATACAAATCTTGTATAGGTGTGTTAGATCAAGTTGCACCGAGGCACTTATTACAGTGGGAAAAATCATGATGTTCATCGTCTTTGTAGGTAGCTTTTGAATTGATGGTAGGTTTTGCACAGTCTGAAAAAACTAATTCATATCATCATGGACTGTCTCAAGGCAAAATTCTAGTTTACCCTTTGTACTTGTTTATTCCTTCATACTTTTTAACAGCCTTCCCTCAATCAAAAAACTTATTTGTGAGAGAGAACAAAGTGCAACCTTCTCCACTTATCCAAACATTTCTCTCTCTATTACAGACGTCACTGTCCCACTATTGCTCAATTTGTATCTTTTTCATACCACACCATTTACATACTTCTCATTTCCTTTCCTCCACACACCTTCCTTCTTGGAATTTCACCAAAACAATGCAACACCATTAATAAAACTTCAACTATCATTGCCTTTCACTCCATTGTTCTTCTTTCTACATTCTTTAAAAGGCCAGTAATCTAGGTTTATCTATGTTTCACCTGTAATCTAAAGCCATACCTTTATTTAATTTATGCTGTATAATAATTCATGTAAAGATTTTTTTAAAAGTGTAATTGTACCACAAGGAAATAAATATGATCAAAAAGAGGGCAGAATACCTAAGGATTAGCTAATCTCTAATTGAGATGTAAAACTGTTCACATAATATTAATATCCATCGATGACCATTTGTGAATGAAAAGATTCACTGTTCATCAAGTTGTTGAATATTCATGATATCTTGTGAAAATTATCAATAGGTATTATAGGCACTCAAAATAATTTCTTCATGAGATAGGTCATAGCCTCCAATCAAGAGCATTTCTATTGCTTGAATAAAATTATTTACGGAATATATATATATATATATATATTCCGTAAATAATTTTATATGACTTTATATATATATGACAGAATTTAACATTTTTTCGCAATGATATTTTTACTCCTAATTTAAACTAAATCATTAATTATTATTACATTAGGCCAAAATGGCACTATGTAATTTAACTAAGTACATACCTGAAAATTCTGCAAAATTCTTTGGGGATTGGTACTTTTAGGAATTGCGGCAATACCACGCTGAATGATATGCCTTAGAAGGATTTGAGCAGGGGTTTTTCCATGTTTTTTAGCAATTTCTTTCACAGCCTCATTGTTCAGCACATCAGGGAGCTCCTTACTGAAAGATGAATTAGGATATCATGAGGAAATCATTGTAGGAAATCATCTTCATGCCACCTATGTGTGCTTTTCTGCCAGTGTATCCTTTTTTAGTATTATATGTCTAATATTCCCAAATGTTTTTGAGGCCCTAATGGTGTTCACTTTACTCTCTATCATTTTATTCCTTCAATATATGTTAATTTCTCTTTTGGTAGACTTTTGCGACTTTTCGTAAATAAAATTAGACTTGCAAAAAATAATCAACTGTAGTAATGACCAATAAGTAACACCATTGTGTAATATTTTTTATCCAAAACAAACATTATGTTTGTAATGGATCCTTTCAGCATCAGTTGAATCATTTACTATTATTTTTCCCATTGCCCTCTTTATGTATGAGTTTTGCTATTTAATTATTAAACATTAATTGGATGAAAACATGTGTAGTTATCTACATGAACCATCTTTTCGAAGTTTTATCCACCAATTACAGACTTCAGTGGATCATGACAGTCCTGAAACTTCAATTTCATGTCCTATTTTTCCAAGAGACCCAGAAAATTTCCTTTAGGTGACATATATTTGGTTAATCAAAAGTGGCATTTAATGCCAATGGTTTATAGTTTATTTTACATTATTTGTTTTTGAGTCTGAAAATGAACATGTGCCTACATTTTCTCTCTTATGAAGGCATCACATTTAACTCTTTCTCCATCATACATGCTAATTCGATATAAATTTACAGATTCAGGTGTGATGTGGTGCAACAGTTCCATAATAACAGGGACACCCCCTCATATGCATGCATAATTTCAATATATTACTCAATTTAATGTACGTGTAAACCCATTTACTACCATCACCTATGTAAAACATAAATATACCCCATTTGAAAGTACATAGTGACATGGAGGAAAAAATCTGAAATATTTTTGGAAGTCATTACATGGAAGTAAAAGCATTCATGCATTGTAATAAAAGCAGGAATATTCAAGGAATTTATGGAGAAAATTCTCATAAATCACCACCATCAAACCCAGCAATGACTACTGTAATGATTGTGAAAGTCTGGAATGAAGTCCCAGCCATTTCCGTCAATATCAACTGCATTTCTAAATTGCCATGTATTCATTTATACAGACGGCCAGAGAACATTCAACAATTGGGTAACATGCAGGATTTTTTTCTTAAGGGTTTTCTACATCACATCACACCTTTGCCCTTCAGTATGTTTTCACATTTCATCAAATGACTTAGATTATTTTTAATTATTTCTTTCAGTAAAAGTTTACTACTTTTTCAAACCATTCATTTTAGGAAATTTATACATATAAAGTGATTGAATTCAAAACTTGTCAATGCATCCATCAAAAAACATGGATTACATCTTAAGCAAGCACTAGCTATGGCTTGCTGATGGCAAATAAGCATGGAAGCAAGCAAAAAACCTGCCATTAAAACAACACCTTTGCTGTATCCAATTCCTATTGCATTACAATGTTCAAATATTTAACAATGCATAGTTTTTGAGGTAATACAGGTATGAAATCTATTTACCCAAGGAGTTGAGAGGAACCACGGGAGCCAAGAGGAGAGTAGGCACAAACTTTAATGTTCTTAGCATGGCAAAAGTTGACCAAATCCTTTTGCTGAAAGTAAAGATGGAGCTCCACTTGCAACATTGATGGCTTAATTCGCTCAGCTGAATTCCACACCCGCTCAATTTGCTTCTCATTGAAGTTGGATATTCCAATTGATCGTGCCTTTCCAGCCAGCACCTGATCTTCCATTGCCTTTGTGGGTAGAAGAACATAAATAAAAACAGTGAATGTAACAAAGCCCATGCTCAAAAGAGTAGATGGGATGCTGTTCACGTGTGAACACACAAAGTGCATAATTTTAATACCATTGTGGATGATAAAATATATTTTTTTAATATTTCAAAACACTATCATAATCTAAATCTAGGAAATTTGAGCTCCATGGCCTCGTAAAATAACACATTAATGTAAAACTCCTTCGGCCATAATAAGTTAGCACCACTCGTCCCAAAATGACAACTGAATTTAGTCACCGAGAAGGCACAGGTTCGAATCCCGGAGGCGGAAACGATCCTTTGTCCCTGTCATCAACTCCCTCCTTCTTGTGAAAGTCTCTTTGCCTAGTGCAATTCTTCTTCTTACGTCTCTATTACTTTTACCATTTTGGTCCAAAACACTTCCGAGGTATGTGAATTTTTCCATATGCTCTAGTTTTTTCCCTCCTATTTTAATGTTAAGCTTAGCCTTTGTCTTTCTGGAAAATCACATAACCTTTGTTTTCTTCAAATTGATTCTCATCCCATATCTCTCACATTGAATATCAAATTCACTCAGCAATGCTTGCAACCACTTGGCCAACTGACAAACTAAAACTTGGTCATCAGCAAACCTAACTGATTTTACAAATTCCCCTCCGACTTTATATGCATTCAACGGCACTGGTGATAATGGCCAACCCTGCCTTACACCTCTGCCTAACACTGCCCATCTGGACTCTCCGTTCCCCACTCGCACCTGAGCAGTCTGAGACATGTACAGGTTGCGGATCAGTCCCCTGTCCCTCCAATCCATTCCTATTTTCTACAATATATGCATAAATTTTTCCAAATTTACTCCATCAAATGCTTTTTTGAAATATACAAAACAGGCAAAGACGTCCTGATTGTATTACAATGCAACAATTTCAGAGAGTAAAAATCATTTGCCTTGACCGGGATCCCGGTCAAGGTGAATGATTTTTACTCTCTGAAATTGTTGCATTGTAATGCACACGTAGCGGGTGACTCCATTAAAAGTTACTGTTGCGGCATCTCCCGCAGTTTCTTTGAAATTTGTCCTGATTGTATTCTACATTCCTCTCGATTAGTGATCTCCTGTCGATTACTGCAATGACAATAACTACTATTACTGACTGTTAAAGCATGCCTTGGATTATACTTACTTTCCAAATTGCAACATGATCTGTGGAGACATCAATGTCTATGACTCCTTCCTCAGTCATTGGATGGAGTTCTTCCCCTCTCTCATGATAGCCAAATGGTGTGTGCACCAAGTAGAGATCAACATATGAGAGTTGAAGGTAATCCAATGACCTCTGCAAGTACTTCACAACTCCTGATGGACGATTGCCTACTTCAGGCAACTGTTTGAATGGAATATCAGAAAAAAATCAGTTTATTTTATATTTTCTCTGTCCTCAATTCTGTTGTAAGGTCATATACATGCTATAATTTTGTTCACACAAAATCATTTATTTTGTTTTCATTTGCATTAAATGAATAATCCAAAATGTTACTAAGTAAGGCGAGCTTTAATATATACAAGGGTGGTCTGAAAAGTTTTCGACCTAACAAAGATACAAGGCATAAACACAAAACTTAGATAGCAACACACAATATGAGAACACATAAAAGGAACACTCACACGTTATTTCTTGATAAATATATTAAAATATAAATATATATAATATAATATATATATATTTATTTATATACATATACCCACACTCCCCTTATTTATATATATACCCACACTCATATATACACCATAAACACAGTAATCAACCCGAAGGTCGGTTTAGTAGGTGATGGTAGAGCTCACCCATATACTAAGCCCGACGGTATGTGAATATTCACACATCAGCGTAGGGGGGCCAGTTCCTTTCCCTATGCCGGTTATGGTTTCCCAGGAAGATTTGGTACCCAAAAAATCAACTAGCTTGGGTGGAGCTGCAGGTACCCAAAGTGCCTTGCCCCAGAATCGAACCCAGGACCCTCCGGTCAGTAGTCCAACGCTCTACCCACTAGACCACCGCAACCTGCCTATATATATATATATATATATATATATTAAAAGAGCATTACATAGTAACCCTAGGTAACATGACATAAATATATCACATCCTACATTAAATTTGTATCAATTTAAAGTAGAAAGTATTGTTTGAGAGTCTTCATTTTCAGAAAATGCATGGAGTTTGATTTGGTAAGTATGATGATGTTCAGTTGCCTAATTTTTTGACATAGCCAATCAACATAACATAAAATAAAAATTTTGTACAGCAAATCTTACAAAAAAAATTTTATTAACTCTCTCTATTGAACAGCCCAGGTAAGTCCATGTGATTCAATGCACATCCTCTATGAACTGCTGGAAACTTCATAAATAAAACCAAGAGTTACTTCTATCTTTTCATACATACAAATTATATCAATTTAAATGCAGTAATTCTTAATCTTACCTTGGTAACTATAAATAAATCCTCTCTCTTAATCTTCCCCGAGTCGATCCATTTTTTGAGAACCCTTCCTAAGGCTTTTTCATTTTCATAGGCATATGCGGTGTCAATATGCCTGTAACCAGCTTCCAAGGCACAGTCTATAGCCTTCTCCAGTTCTTCATCAGATGACTTTTTTTGGGAGACAAAGACACATTTTAATATCAAATATAATTTTTTCAAAGGAAATAAGTGACTTACATTTTAGTTACTGAATTATTATAAATATTAATTTATCCATTTGAATATGGATGCCTGTTTTGTGCATCCATCACACTACATATGCTGGAGTCATTATGCCTACATCACCGTGCACGTATAAAGATTTAAACTTTGATAATTTTTGTGCATTATCCTTTTTCTCTGAGATTGAAGAGCTATGTTGAAAAAAACATTCTACCAGTTCCATTATGGGCTAATTCATGCCAGGAAATAATATATATCAGGAGAGAAATATCTCAAGAAAGTAAATGGAAATCATAAATAACTCATGTTTTAATGTTTAAAGATGATGTTGACAGCACCTCTTTGTTAATGAAAGCTTTGTGCAAGAATTATTCTTCTTTTAATCTTCATATTTTTTTCCAAGAATGAGTGCATAACTTGTCTTCATTCTGACATAGAATGTTCAAAATATTTTCTAATCAAAGTAAGTAGGTTGTACTTGATAGTTAAAATATGTCAATGCACAAGATGTACACAGTTATTGAGCAGTAATAGCCATATGGGAGGAGCTGCTTGAGGGGTGCAACATGACTTTCAGATAAAATTGATTTTTCTCAGGTGAATGAACAGTTCAAATCAATTCCAAAATTAATTGAAATTATGCAAATTTGAAATGAGATTACTTACTTAAAATAGTCTGGTCCTTGGAAGGAGTACTAAATTATGTTTACGAAAGTAAGCGACAGAACTTATGGAATATCAGCAAGGATGAGAAGATTTGTGCAAATTATGAATTAACAATTTAGCAACATCACCTCAGAATTCCATTCACTTGAATTCTGGCATACATTCCTTTCTTGTTATGTTCAATATTTTTACAACATTGCGTTTCCGCAAGAAATACGATGATATAACAACTTAACTTGTGTTCACACAGTTGTATTTGCATTAACTTAAGTTGTATTCACACAGTTGTATTTACATTTACATATGTATGTGATTGACCTTGAGGACATAGGCTCCTGATCCCAGTGACATACTATGCTCACTCAGAGACAATTGGTGCACACGCACATAATTGAGTAGAAATAATTGCGCTCGACTAAATGCCTAAAAAAATCTCCAATTATATTAAAGATCGTACTCCAACAAAAATCCAGAGCTAAAAACATAATTCATGGCAAAAAAAGGTTTTCTTAAACAAGTGTTTCCACAGGTGCCGTCGCTAAATGATCCGTATTTTAAAACTACCTTTATGGCTTAAGAAAGAATTATAAATTATCTGTCTACGTATTTTCTAGATGACATTGAGGAAGAGAATGTATTTTTCCGCGGTAGATCGGGAAAACGAGCGACCTTCGTGGAACGAGACATTTCTAATCCGCTAAATATACGCCACTATTTAGCCGTGGGTTTGGATAATATTATTACTGGTAGTCTACTGTTTAAGGGAAAACTGATAATCATTACATTTCCTAGCTTCGTCTAACAATACACACCAGGACACGCCACACTGCATGCAACTGTTCCTCAATTCCGTCCAACCTTTCTACGTTTTCCATCCCCCACCCCATTTGCCCAATGCTCTCCCCTCTAACACATTCTTCAACATCCCAAAGCAAATCAGAATGCTCTGCATCCATCTTTCCTGCCTCCCTTGGATTCCTACCAACAATCCCCTCTCCTCCCTTTTCTCCATAACTTGACCTTCTTCATTCATTGTCCATTCTGTCCCCTTCACCTTTTTCATCCTCCACTCACACGTCCCCAAAGCCTCCACACCTACAGGATCTGCATGAATGATATCTTGCTTCAACGACCATGTCTCCGCGCCGTAAAGCACCTATCCATGTACAAATTATAACGAATCTTTTCTTAGCAATCTTACTTAAAATTACCCCCAATAATTCCCTCCTTGCGAACGCCTCTTTAATAAAATCTTTCTTAGGTCCTATATTCTTTGAACATTTGGGTCTAAAAACATACATAGAAGATAGAAAAACTCTCTACCTGCTCCATTTTTGGCCGTCTGATTTCAAAGTTCAACTTAGCCTTCCTCTATTTAGAAAATCAAAGCTTGACCACCCGAAAACCTTTCATGATTTTGCGAAAACCTCACAGACTTTCATTCCTATCTCCGCTTCCTCCCATGCCTCTCTTTTTCATTTCCTCCGAGTATGCGAGGAAAAAATACGTGTGTAGGGTAATGGACGCCCCTGTCTCATCCCTCTTCCAAACACTGCCCATCCCGACTCTCAATCGACCACGCGCACATGAAAAGTTTGAGATATGTACAGGCTACAGATAAGCCGCCTCCATTCGACGCCCATCTTCTGTAATGAAGTCATTAATTCTATCCTATTCAATCTACCCAACGTCTTCTCAAAATTTACCGAACAAGCCAGACGAAAGGTAGTCCACGCAGCGTCTGCTCATCAGTGAGGCGACTGCAAAGGCGTCCTAAGAATACTATTGCTGCCCCTCCCTCCCCCTCTGCTGCATATTAGTCGATATTATCGCTCAAATAATCACCACAGTCCTTTCATATCACCTCGCAAACCCATTAATACCTACATACATTTCCTCTATTCTTCTCCCGCTTTCAAAACATCCTTTTAATATTGGAGACCTTCTCGAGGTACTTTATAAACAAGAAAATTATTTGACTCAAGTTAGATCTACTGAACTGTCATACGTACGATAGATAATCTACAATATCTGAGTGACATCGATGGTTCATGAGCCATTAATTAGCAAAAATACACGGTTAACGTAATCCTAACGGAAATATTGATTTGTGTACTAGATTTCACCATTAACCACTGTTTTCAAACAGTTTTTGAATGCTAAACTAAGCTTTCTAAGTTGGGCATTTAAAAACGAATTCAACATTGGATTTTCAACTCGGTCCCGTGGTTAATTTTGGCCAGCGTAATGCCCTGCCCTCTGCCCTGCCATTTCGTATTCACGTAGAGCAAAGACAGCACTAGGATACGAGTTACTCGCATTCAGAGCTGTTTTTTCTTCCCGATTTGTCCCGTTTCGAAACGTGGGGGGGGGGGGGGCCTGCGCACGAACGTGTCTCCGGGCGGTGGTCGCAGCAGGTGACACGCTTACCGTTATAAGACAGGAGATAAGTGGGAGATATAGGTTTGGGAAGCGAATATTTCAAAATATTCGGATATTTTAGGGGATGAATTCACAGAAGTTGACGCCAACTTCACCGAGCGAGGAGATTTCAACGGACAAATATGCACCTACCCACCCGTCATCGAAAACTGTTACGGAAATAGACTGATCAAACCCAAGTCCATTTTACCAACAAAATGTAAGCGTAGCATAATATCATCATCATTCCCGACTAGCGTCAATTGTTATGATAGAAATACACCATTGAAGAAAAGTCAGAACTCTTAGCATCTTTTATAAAACTATGTTTTTTATTGATTCAAATTAATTAATTGAATCAAATTAATACTTGAAGTTTTTCCTTCCATCTCGTCAAATTAGACGTTCCAAGTTTCGATAACATTTATCAGAATGCATTGCATTTTTCATCGAAGAGTGGGGACGGAACTATCCCGATCGGTGGCGTGGCTGGAAGTTATCATTTCCAAAAACTAGAGAATATGCTTATTAATATATTCCCACTTATTGATAGCATCATTGTGTTACCGCCCGTCGTCTTTTAATAACAGGGAGTGAATTTCTGAGTTCGGGAGACATATTCGTTACGAAGTCAAGGCTACGTTTTCATTGTTTGCAGGCTCGCCTTCGTTTGCTCGCTACGTTTGCTTTGCAGGCTCGCCTTCAGTCGCTGCCATGGCATTATACTTTCACAATAAATAATTAATTTGGTAATTGGGATCAGTGAAGGAGGAACAGCGGAAGGGGCAATCAATAAATTCTAAAGCCTTGAAAAAAATAATAAATGCACAAATTCTCCTCGGTCGTAAGAGAGTCACCAACATCATGCGCTTCTTCATTGCTCCATATCTTCCTCAACCAAAATAAATCTTCGCCTAAGTTCTGGTGCTGTGTATTAAGGAGTACTTCACGGACCGAAGAGGAAGCCATTTTAATACAGTAAATCCCTCAGCACGAGAAACTACTGGAAGAGTGATTGTACCTTGAAGCCCAGGTCAGTGATAAGAGTAAGTAAGAGCAGGCACGTGTATTTAATTTATTTTTCTAAATTTGAATACCTTCTGTGCTTCAATTTTTTCCAAAGATTTATTATCAAAGTGATATTGATTTCATTTCTCGAGATAGGAGAATTTCAGAAACGAAAACTCTCGACATTCACGTAAAGGAGGTGGGACCACTTTTACCTACTTTCTCAAATACAACAGCATTGCCTTCGCCCGTCGAAGATTACTAGAAAGTATTTTCTGCCCAAATGAAACATTAGATACCAATGAAATCGGATTTAATTCATGTGGACCAATTGTTTCATTTTGAATTCCTTCGAGATTTCAACGTGTCCTCATCACTCCGGTTGCGGTGACGCCACCTCGGGGCGTCACCGCCCGCTGCACCCACTCGACCTCGCGAATTCAACTCGACCGCCTGCCCGTTCGAGTCGGTGGATCCTTTTCCGATCGATAATTTCTCAGAAGAAAACCCGTCCCTAATGACTAGTTGGGTCGCCTTTCCTAGTCATTAGGGAACCTTATGCATGCTTTTGAGGCCACACCCAACCGAGCTAGAACCGCTAAACCACGCTCATGCAACAATACACTGGAATGAAGTATGGAAATGGCGAAATTTTTGTAACCGTAGACACTCTTGGCTTAAAAAAATGCTGCCAAATAAATGAATTAATATTCATATTTATTATATCATATTTCCATTATTATAGATTATTTATATTTATATACATAAATATAAAAAAAACATATATATATATACTACCTTGAACAAAAAGTTCCCGGAATAACCACCGTGTGGCGCTCCCATCGTTCCGATTTGAGTTCTGTTTTTTTTTGTTAAATTGGTACATCTGTTGTTGATATTCCCTTTAAATCTTAGTGTCATAACTTGACATTTGCAAAAGTTACGTAGCCAAGAGTACATCTATCTCTGTGTGTGCTGGCGATTTTTTACAATTGCAGAAATGGATTTAAATTTGCAACAACGAACTTTTATTAAATTTTGCGTAAAAAACGGATTTAGTGGCGCACGGACGTTGGAAATGTTGGAAAAGTGTTTCGGCAACGATTCTCTAAAAAAAACGGTCGTTTACCAGTGGCACGAGCGGTTCAGAAGTGGTCGTGAGTCAATCAAAGATGATGAACGCAGTGGCAGACCATCGACATCGAAAGTCGGTGAAAAAATTGATAAAGTAAAAGAAATGTTGGTCAATAACCGCAAATTAACCATCAGAGAAATAGCGGAGGACTTGAACATTGCCTATGGATCCGCCCAAGACATTGTGGTTAATGATTTGGGTTTCCGTCGTGTAGCAGCAAAGTTGGTGCCAAAAGACCTCAATTTCATGCAAAAAAGAGACCGTGTTGACGTCGCAAAAGACATGATTTGCGAGGCTGAATCCGATCCCACATTCATCAAAAGGATCATTACTGGAGACGAGACGTGGGTTTATGAGTACGACACGCAATCCAGACATCAGGCAAGTGAATGGCGTTCACCAAATGAGCCGAGACCAAAAAAACCACGTCGTTTTCAGCCAAAAAAGAAGGCAATGCTGACGGTTTTCATGGATTACAACGGTGTAGTGCATCATGAATTTTTGCCAGAAGGCCAGACAGTAAACAAAGAGTATTATTTGGGCGTTATGAGACGTTTGCGTGAAGCAATTCGCCGAAAGAGACCAGAAATCGTCGCACAGTGCTATCATTATTCGTAATTTTTTGACGAAAAATTCAACAAATACCATCTAACAGCCACCGAATTCACCTGATTTGGCTCCCTGTGACTTCTTTCTGTTCAATCGAGTTAAAAAACCATTACAGGGAACGCGTTTTAGCAGCCGAGAGGAAGTAATGGAAAAATCTCAGGAAGCACTGATGGACATACCGAAAACCGAATATAAAAAATGTTTCGAGGATTGGATCAAGCGCTGGCATAAGTGTGTTGCAGTCGATGGGGATTACTTTGAAGGGGACAATATAGATTTAGATGAATAAACTTGTATTTTTAATTTTCTGAATAAATTCCGGGAACTTTTTGATCAAGATAGTATATATGAAAATAAGGTAATTACCGGTTAAGGTAGGTTTTTGGATGGACACAACTATCAAATAAATAAATATTTTCTAACTCCAAACAAAACCCAATCCAGCAACCTAATCAACATCAGGTCCCTCTTCATCTCTGTGTACTTCTTTCCTCCCTTCATCCCATCCAACATCCCTATCCTGTTCCTGCCCTTTCCTCGCTTGCCCAACATTCTCCCCTCAATTACCTTTTTCAACATTCCACTACCGCTCAATACGCCTTTCATCCATTTTTCCTGCCTCCATAGGATTTCTCTCAACAAACCCCTCTCCTCACCCACCATCTCCAGAACATCCTCATTTGTTTTCCTTTCGGTCCATTTCACCTTCTCCATTCTTCTCCACACCCACATTTCAAAAGCCTCCAATCTACGTCTATCCTCCTGCTTCAGCGACCACGTTTCCGCGCCGTACATAGTTTCGCTCCATATCAGAGTTTTTACGAGCCTTGTCTTAACATCCCTACTCAACGTCCCCGTCATCAACTCCCTCCTCCTTGAGAAAGCCTCCTTGCCTAGCGCAATTCTTCTCCTTGCGTCCCTACTACATTGACCGTATTGGTCCAAAACACTTCCGAGATATGTAAACTGCTCTACCTGCTCTATTTTTTCCCCGCCTATTTTAATAATTAGCTTAGCCTTTTTCTTTCTGGAAAATCGCATAACCTTTGTTTTATTAATATTGATTCTCATTCCATATTTATCGCACTGAACCTCCAATTCACTCAGCAAAGCTTGCAACCCCTTGGCTGACTGAGGAACTAATGCTTGGTCATCAGCAAACCTAACCGATTTTACGAATTCCCCTCCGACTTTCATTCCTACCTCCAGTTCTTCCCATGCCTCTTTAATCATTTCCTCCACATATAGTATACGTTGAACAGCACCGGTGACAATGGGCAACCCTGCCTTACACCTCTTCCTAACACTGCCCATCCGGACTCTCCGTTCCCCACTCGCACCTGAGAAGTCTGAGACATGTACAGGTTGCGGGTCAGTCTCTTGTCCCTCCAATCCATTCCTATTTTCGGCAATACACGCATTGATTTTTCCCAGTTCACTCTATCAATCGCTTTTTCGAAATCTACAAAACAGTCAAATACGTCCTGATTGTATTCTATATTCCTCTCGATTAGTGATCTCATTACTGCAATGGCATCACGCGTACCTCTTCCTTTCCTAAACCCAAACTGATCATCCCCTAAATAATCATTTGCCTTACTCTCTATTCTTTTGTTGATGACCCTGAGAATACCTTTAGCTGCGTGGGATATTAAGCTAATTGTTCTGTAATCCTCACATGAAGCAGCCTTTACCTGTTTCGGAATAGGAACTAACACTGACCTCACAAAATCTCCCGGCCAGATTCCTTCCTCACCGATACTTCTAATTAGTCCATATTTTCTTCTTCCCACATTTCCCTAAACGTTTCAATAGTTTCACAGGTATGTTGTCCTCCCCTACGGCCTTATTTGCTTTCATCTCCTTTAATGCCCTTTCTATTTCATCGTCGAGTATGCCTGGACCTAAGCTATCTTCTTCTACCTCATGTTCCTTTTCTATGTCTAACCTTGTCGGCCTAAGTTCTCTATCGTACAGGCTTTCTATATATTCCTTCCATCTCTCTTGGATTTTATCTGGTTCAACTAATATCTTACCCCACTTATCTTTAACTGTTAGCACAGATCTTGCCTTCTTACTTACCGATAATAACTTAACCTTGTTGTATAGCGCACCAATTTCCCCCTTCCTCTGTAAACTTTCCATATCCTCGCATTGCGTTTTCCACCATTCTTCTTTTGCTTTATTTGTGGCCCTTCTCAATTTATTGTTTAACTCTTTGTACTTCATTTTGCCTAACTCTGTGTTTACATTTTTCCATCTTCTTCTCTCATCCATCTTTGCAATCATCTCATCCGTTACCCATGGTTTCCTTATCCTTTTCCCGTTAACGGTTCCTATAGTGTCTTTAGCGGCTTCCAATATCCCTTTCTTGATACATTCCCATTTTTCTTCGTTAGTACTTAGCTCTTTACTGCCATCCATGATTTTCTCTACAGCTTGCTGATACTTCTTTCGTGTTAATCCATTTAATGCTTCTATATTCCATTTCATAACCCGCTGCCCCTGCCTTATGTTTTTGAAACGGACGCTTCATTTCATAACAACTAAATTGTGGTCTGAGTCCGCATCCGCTCCTGGGAAACTGTGCGAATTTATCACACTGTTCCTAAACCTGTGCCTAACCATAATATAATCTAACTGATACCTTTCTGAGTCACCTGACATTTTCCATGTATACCTACGCCTTTTGTGGTGTCTAAACATATGTCTGTATTTACATATATATATATATATATACAATATATATACAGTACCATATATATATATATATATATATATATATATATATATATATATATATATAAATATTTGCATATATATACATATGTATGTATATACATATATATATATATATATATATGTGTGTGTGTAAAAACATATATATATATATATGTAAAAACATATATATATATATATATATATTATAATTATTAGGTAATCTACCGGTTAAGGTAGGTTTTTGGATGGAAACCCAATCTAGCAACCTACTCTACATCAGGTCTCTTCATCTGTGTTCTTCTTTCCTCCCTTCTTGTTAGTTAGAATTACGAGAAGTATAACATTGTAAAAGTAAGTAAGTACAACACAGCATAACATCCTAGTCAAGATGAGTGATGGTCACTCTTTGAAATTTCCGTATTTTAGTATAACATTGGTTATCATGAGTAATGTTTTTGAGAAAATAATGCTTAAAAAGGTGTTGAGCGATACAGACGTGAAAAATCATTATTTAATCCTCTCGCCATTCCAAAAATGTTGAATAGTGATGTGAATAACAACTGTACAAAGCCATAGCATCTCCTAAACTATCTTTCGTCCTTCTCTAAGGGTTACCGCTAACAGCTGCGGTGCTTTTTAATGAATGCCGACAGGAAAAAACTTCTTCAGATAAGCAGCATCCTATTCTAGAATCGGTTGCCTAACTCCGCACAGTCACCTTTTGCGGTCATCAGTTTCACAGAGAAACCGGAAGACTAGTTTAAGCAAATGTTTTTCAAAAAACCGTCCTTGTGGCATCTAACTTATAAAAATCCGAAGAAAAGATCATTAGCCACACATTATATACAATGACTGAACAAATATATATACAATAGCAGGCGTGATATAATGAGCATATAATATGTGTATTTGTTTCACCATCAACGTGCACTGTGACACAATAACAGTAATTGAGCAACTTGGCAGGAACAGTATTGTGAAGCCTTTCATAGAATTGCGGAACCTAAACTGTTCATTTAAAGGCTCGCAACAGACGGAAACAGTCATAAGAAAGTTCAGTTATTCGGAAAAACGGATATTCTCAAGAAAAGGCCACACATTTCCCTCGACAATTTTGAATCGCTTGAGAGCACCAAGATTTGTTTTACAGCCCGTCGAATGCAACAATTCTGACAGAGATGGCACTAACAACAGCTCTCTTTTTATATCTTGTGTACTGTGCACTTTCGTTATGAATAGGTCATCACTGCGTTTTATTCGCTATCCCTAAGCACTCAACTTTTTCAAACAGAAGAGACAAATATGATGGTCAGATGAAATCTCTTACGAATCTCATTGTAACAGTGATACGAGATTTGCGAAATTTACTCACGTAACGTACGAACGTAAGACCTTTTTTATAACTCTCTCTTTAGTAGTGATGTTGAAAATTTAACGTATTATTACGCCCATCGAACTTTGGTAGGAGAGATCGCGTCGGTTAAATTCGAGAAATTAAGGGTAGAAAAGATAGATTTAAGATGTCATTTTTTTCACGAACAATTAGGGATCAGAATATTATTTTCCGACCGCGGTACGGGTAAAAATATTCGGGTCAAAATTAGTCTGGTGTGTATGTACCCCCTGCCACACACCCTAGCGGTGGCTCGCAGGGTTTTTAAAATGCAAAATACAATAACGAATGAACCTTTAAAATATGCATCCATATCATTTTTCATTATACAAAAAATTACAACCTAAAAAATTGCCGGGCGTGAAAAGGTGAAATGTGTTTTCCCGATCTTAAGCAGAATAAGTAATTGGAACATCCATAGTTCAGATTTTTAATTTCCGCTTGGTCTGTTCGCCCAAAAGTCCTGCTCTCTCAACATCACTATTTTCCTCTTAAGACAGAAGCTCGCCTTCAATTATTATAATATCACGTTCCCCTCCGTTAAATAACAATATCAAGGGATTGGACAAGAAAAGTTGTTTGATTATCACCATTTTGTTCCTTCTCCATCTCATCACCATTTTGGTCCTTCTCCATTGCTGTGCTTGTGGTGAATTCATCTCCGAGCGTCCAATTTTATTTTCAGTATTACAGTAAGGGAATACCAAGATCTTCACAGAAAACACGCGGGGACAAGGGGCCGGTAATTTGGCAGTACAATGTACCCTCACATAAAACATTAATTGGAGAATAGGCCAACAATTTATAATTTACTTAAAACGACATCATTATCCCACAAACACAAATAATTTTCACTTTATTTTTTCTTGGAAAATTCTTTCAATTTATTAGATACTTTTAATCCTAGCTTTGCTTTTACGTACTAAATCCATGGCATAGAAAAGCTATCATGGCTGCTGAAGCTGATAACTGAAATCTGTCTGCCATGTTTCAATAAATGACGCTCGAAAGCAAACTGTTACGTAACCGGTGCGACAAAAATTGTCGAAATTGTTAGTTTTTTTTTAACATGTAACACGATAAATGGTTGAAGTCAAATTAAATTATTCACCCAGATCTAGTTCAGAAAGCGGACGCCATTTAATTCTTTTACAATGTTTAGGTAAACATCTGTTATTTACTTCACGTTAATTATTTATTAACGAATCTCAATGTTTGACGGGATATCCAAAGCATGTCATGGGTTTGATTCAATCAATCAGGAAACTTTCGGATAAATAACATGCCGTTTGGTTCCTGCAGACTAAAGGAATTCTAAAAATTTCACCACGAAATGAGTTAAATGATAAGGCGGAGAACTGACGATGCCGTGAAAGATCTTGCTGCACTTTCATTAGTCAAAGAGAGGATACATCGTCGGAGTCCAGCAAAATTACTTTAAAGACTGAGAAGTATTTTCTGTACAATTCGAGTAGGCAGTATACTACTTTCAAGTTTTGTAACGAAGAGTTTGGAATTAGCATTACAACATTACCAGATTGGAACATTTTTCCTCGAGTAGTTTGTGCGTATTCCTTACCACAGAATCCAAAACTTATAGGCGGAGATGGTTTCACGGCAGAAATTGACGAAACTGTCTCTTCGCGATGGTAGTCTACGGAAAGTCTAAGGACATATACGTGGGGGTATCGATTTAAGTAATTATTACTGAAAAATAACCAAGATATAACTGGATATTTCTGGATAAAATGTATTCTGCATACTAATTGCTTCTTATGAACATAATGTTTTGTATTACAGCTATTAATGTTGATTTGCTTTGTTTCAGGAATCCATAGATTGAAGTAACTCGTAGTATAGAGAAGATAGAGGCTCAAAGTGTGATTAAGTTTCTTCATTTGAAAGGTTAGAGCGCCTGGCAGATCCGCGATGATATGATGGCTGCTTAAGTAAGTGATAGCCCACCGTCATATGACACAGTTGCGAGGTGGAAAGGGAATTTTCAAATTGGCCACTTGTCCCGAACTCTTGTTCATGAAAAATTACTTGAATCACGTAAAAACAAAAAGTACTGTATGGCGCTGAAACTCTGACCTCTATTGACAACCATAAAATAAAACATGCACTAACGACCCAAAGGTCATTGCATGGATACACTTAAAAGAGGCTTTGGATAAATACATGAGTTTTAATTATTCTCTTCCGACGGGACCGGTAAGTTTTATGTTAATAATACTTTTGGATTATGAAAACATAAGTTTAAATAGTTAACCTGGCGCTCAAAATAAACTTCAAAAGGCTCCCGTTTCGGTGGAATAGCCAATGAGTATTAATTCCCCACACGAAGAGCTCGACTTAACGCCGGCTTTGCTCGGAACACGATTTAGTTGAGTGATAAACATTTCTCCCTTCCCATTCGGAAAATATCAGAATTTCACCACGAAATGCGAAGTGCCTTTTTCAGTGCGAATCCATGCCATAGGAAGAGTTAGAGAGTGTGAGAGATGCCATTGGCAAATGAAGGGAGAGACTCGAATTCTGCGCAAGTAGAAGCGAAGGGAGACAAAGAGGGCCTTAGAAGAAATATATGCTATTCCTTCCGGTCAGTCACAAGTGCCCGCGAGCGCGTTCGCACTGCCGGAACCGAGGAGAGAGAGGTCTTGCTCGAAAGAGCCGCTCCCTCACGGAATAAGTACTCCACCCCAGGTGAGAGAGGAAGTGTGTGCAGATCGAATGAAATTGGCGCCGCTCGCTTTTCTGCGACATTTTGAATCACATGCACAATGGAAGCCAGAGCGAAATATCTCCGAGTTATAGACCTTGAAAATCGGTCGGTTCCAACATTTTCCATTGTTGTAGAGGCGTTGTCTCATGTCGCATCAGGTTGCTCCCTTTCAGTCAGTTTTCCGTTAGAAATTGAAGACCGACGGCGGATGACTGTCCGGAAACGATATGTGGTTCTGCTCTTTCAAATATTTGATATTCATATATTTTAGTACCCTTCAAGCCCATACCGCTAGGGTGTGTGGCAGGGGGTAAATACATACCAGACTAATTTTGACCCCTCCCACAGTCGGAAAATATTATTCTAATCGCTTATTGTTCGTGAAATAAATGACATCTTAAATCGATCTGTTCTACCCTTCATTTCTCGAATTTAACCGACATGATCTCTTCTACCGTAGTACGATGGGAGTAATAATACATTTTCAACATCACTGGTTGAGAGACGTCCTTCCAATTTATGCAAGAGGTTTAATCTGTAACTCAACTTTCGCTCGATTGAGTGATTCCCAGTCTAGATCCTCTAATATTTTGGAGCGCTACTAAGGTTATCAGAGCAACGTTTTACAAATCTAGCTCCTCTACGCTGCATGAGATCCAATTCGGCAATCAATCCAACTTCGTGAGGTTCCCATACATTTGAAGCACATTCGAAATGAGGCCTATCGACCAATAAACAACCAACATATACGAGGTGTGTTAAAAATAACGAGAATTATAATTTTTCGGACAAAATATTTATTTATTCTTATACACCGAAAGGAAAACAAATGAGAAAGTACTAGAGATGGCGGGTGAGGAGAGGGGTTTGTTGAGAGAAACCCTATGGAGGCAGGAAAAATGGATGAAAGGCGTATTGAGCGGAAGTGGAATGTTGAAGAGGGTAATAGAGGGGAGAATGTTGGGCAAGCGAGGTAAGGGCAGGAACAGGATAGGGATGTTGGACGGGATGAAGGGAGGAAAGAAGTACACAGAGATGAAGAGGGACTTGATATACTAGATTAGTTTGCTAGGTGGGGAGTCACAAAATGTTTATTTGATAGTTGTGTCCATCCAAAAACCTACCTTAACCGGTAGATTACCTAATAATAATACATTGATGTTGTCACCTTCAAAGTATTCCCCATTGTAGATTATGCACTTGTGCCAGCGCTTATTCCAATCCCCGAAACACTTCTCAAACTCGATCTTTGAGATAGCCTTTATTTCTATCAGCGATGCGCTTTTAATGTCATCTACGGCTGTAAAACGACAGCCCCTCAAGGTTCTGAAAATTTTTAATAGTTAAGTTTTCAAGTTAAATTAAAAGTCAAGTTAATTTTTGGAAAAAGGAAAAAGTCACACAGAGCCATATCTGGTGAATATGGAGGCTTGGGCATCGTTACAGTATTGTTTTTGGCCAAAAATTCACGAACAAGCAATGAAGTGTGAGCTGGTTCATTATCGTGGTGCAAGAGCCATGAATTGTTTTTCCACAGGATTTTCCACAGTTTTTTTCGGATTGCTTCACGCAAACGGCGTTGAACTTGTAGGTAGTACTTCTTATTGACCATTTGACCTGGCGGCAGGAATTCATGATGCACTATACAATTAAAATCGAAGACGCAGTGAGCACAACCTTCACGTTCGACCGCACTTGACGAGCCTTTTTCGACTCCACTGGAATTATTGAGCCTTAGTTTCAACGTCATATCGACAAACCCATGTTTCGTCACCTGAAATAATACGTTTCAGTAATTCTGAATCGTCATTTAATTCATTTAGTGACTCCTGAGCAACTTCCATTCGCCGCTGTTTTTGTTAAAAATTCAACAATTTTGGAACGAATTTTGGTGCCACGCGTTTCATTCCCAAAAAATTGGAAAAAATGTTACGACATGATCCAATCGATATGCCAACATCATCAGCGACCTCTCTAATTGTGATTCGGCGATCGTTCATAACCATTTCTTTCACTTTTCCCACGTTTTCATCGATTGTTGATGTGCTGCGGCATCCAGGGCGTTCGTCATCTTCAAGTTCTTCAGGGCCTTCTTGGAAACGCTTAGACCACTCATAAACTCTCGATTTACTCAAAGCAGACTCACCATTTTAGGCCTTTGTTAACATTTCACACACATTGTTACACTTTATTTCATTTTTTACGCAAACTTTGATACAAATTCTTTGATCCATTTCTTTTAACAAACGAAAATCTTCGAACTCATAAAACACGTCTAACCTTAGAGGTTGTCACAGACAAAGTCCACAATGAAAACAGCTGGAAGTTTTATCATACTTCATAATACATACATAATAAAATAAAGTTTGACAATCGGATTCTCGAAGCCTGAGAAATGAAAAAATTCTCGTTATTTTTTTATCACACCTCGTATACTATAACCAACCAATAATAACCAATAACCAACGACAGATTACATTTCTCTCGGACCTTTTCATCACATTTACCCAGTACTCTTCTAATAAATCCTAATTTTTGTTAGCTTGTCCACATATTCCCCGTATGTGTTTCACCCAGGAGAGGTCGTGGTTGAGAGTGAGGTCTAGATATTTAATCGAGTCAACACCTTCCATTTCGGCGTTCCCGATGCAGTAGGCCATCGGATGGCAATTGCTCCTTTTCCAAAAATTCAACCCGACGAATTTTTTCAGGGCAGTGGAGGCCGCAAGGACGAAGTTTGACCTCTACCTGTGGCACATTCCTGATCAATGCTAATCACCAAACAAGCACCCGCTCCATTGGGCGCGGCAAAGCTATCGACGAAGCCAAGCGAAATGTTTTTGGACACCTCATTACACGAGAAAACTAACGGGAACGATCAATCTCGCGTATCTCCAAGCATAACTGCATTCAGCCAAGCATGAGAGAGCAATTTAGCCTTGACTGTGAATTGGTTAGAAAGTGGCCACTGCAGCAGCAGCTGAGTGAAGAAACCAAGGTCGCCCAACATTACCAGCTACTGTTCGATGGCTATGAAATGCGCGTCGTTTTCCTTGTTCGATGTTCCTCCTAAATAATTTATTGCCTCGGCTGATCACATAACTGCAGGGAATGTCGAGCAGATTCAAGGTTTTCCTTTCACTCCCGCAAATCACAACACGTAGACAGAACTCAAACTAAATATCTCTATCCAATTCTTCTTCATAAAATTATCTTCATCGCCTTTCTATAACCCCAACATCCCCTGCCACACACCCATGTGGAGGCTGATTGAGCAGAGAACGGTTGTAGCATGTCCCTGAAATATAGTAAGATACGTCCCGGGCTTGTAAACCACTTAAAATGCACATACATATCTTGTAATACTTCCATCTTCAGGACTCCTTTCTACTTCCTTGATGACGTCTGTCTGAAAAGTTGACAAGTTATCTTCCATCCTCGTCCATTCCCCCTTCTACACCGGCTTTAAACATCCCAATACTTCACAATATTTTCTGAAATTTATAATTTTTAATGAACCTATTCACTACGACCACGACAAATGAATTTTTTTACATGGTTCGACTGTTTTGACGCAGTCATTCAGTGCCGCCGCGGATACTAAAATGAATGTACGTCTCCTCCACGCCCACTCGAAAAAGTTTTGTTTGTGAACGGCTAAAAAGAGTTGCCTATAAGGAAAGTCCATGCAAGTTTCACGAACTCGAGAGGTGCCTCAAATGATCCAACAACTGACCTGCCAGGTTCCAAATCCAAGGGCCGGTATCTTGACCCCCTCCGTGAGATCGAGGCAAATTTGTTTCCCGTCAGCCATGAGTGCGCCCTGCCTGGAACTTCCTTCGAACGTGCGTGGCTCACAATTCCTACGAGAATGCCGGTTGTCTCCTACTAAGCGATAAAACTCTTTCGGCTTCGCGTCGCTACTATAAGGCGTTCCCAACCCCGCTCCCCCCTCTGACCGAAGCGTTTTGGTTTTCGGCCCTCCGGCTGCCCTCTCGAGAGACACGTGGTAGTACCGGAACAGGCCAGCAGGAAGGGTATGAGCAGCACAAGCATCGGTCGTCAGCGTTAAGTGGTCAAACTTTAAACTAACTGAAGTAGCATCAATCACTCGCAAAGCGCCCAGTTCAAAGTGTGAACAGAGGTCACAACCTTTCGGGGAGGAGTTCCGAAATAACTTTAACGTTCATTCATATGTATCAGAAAGAGAGGAAACGAAACGTCTTTTAGCTTATCTTCCTCACCAAAGAAGGGCTTCTAATACGAAACGATTGAAAGTAGCTAATAGTTCCAAGGCACAAAAATGACGTCACCTGACTATTATCCTCCCTTACTATCGTTTGCCAACACACTGTGGGAAAAACACTTCATCTTAAGAGTGGAGCCAGTTTTGCAACGGGTGACATTATTTCGAAAGACATGTGTCACTTAAACTTTCAATCCAATAATAAATTTGTAAAAAAAACCGTCGTGAGTAATATTTTTATTGACTTATTATAAGTTCCTGGATATAGTCACAACTTATGAACATTCAAATACGAACAATAGCGAACAATCTGAAGGTGATTTAAAAGGTTATGCTATTAGGTGTCTCAGGGGTAACTTTATGGAATTTACACAACATATTGAAATGAAAGAAGTAACTTGGTAATTCCACACACACTCAATTTAAAACACGACCTAGGTTTCGACGTTGGGCCTCATCACCTTCGTCATCCAACAGTGAATATGAAATTTACACATAGCGGGCCACACATCCTTTCCCTGAGCCGCCAGCGGTTTTCCGGAAAGATTTATCATTCGAAAAATCACACAGCTCGGGTGCTAGGAGGTATCACCCGAAATCGAACACAATCAGTAGCCAGGTTCTCACTTGTCCACGACCCCCAGAAATTCAACGACAACATTCTAAAGAATGGATATTTATTGCTATTATTAAGCACTTATTACGAAACTATCATGCGTGTGGTTTTACATCGGACATTGGAGATATGATTGGGCCCTCTAATTACATTGGCAAGGCCTAAAATTGCTACAAAATCAGAGAGTTAGATTGTCGAACTGATAGACTCAAGTATTCGTTTTTCCCGTACACAATTCGCGACAACAATGAAAGAGGAACACCTAAGACGCAGCAATAGGTTCACCCTGTCTAAATTAGGGGTTTACAAGATTAAATTCCCACAAAAAATCTCCAAGTCTGGTGTCCTAACACTCCGTCCCGCCGCGCCGTGCGCCCTTGTGCCAGGTGGGGTGTAGGCGAATGTATATAAAACCTAATGTATTTGTGAATTGTCCGTCCGGAATGCGTGGAATACTAACCGGTAATAAGTGTCTGAATTGCATGTGTCTGCCCTCTTTGTGTAGGCATGGGAATAGCCTCTAACCATGTAATACTCGAAATATATTCCGCGTCCTAACCCCGCCTTCTTCTTACCAACACCATTATTTTCGTCAATCTTCTTCTCAGTTTCACGAGTTTCGTCTTGCCAGCTCTTTCTCCTTTCTTCCCTTTTTTTTCTTCTTCGAGTCAGTTGCCACACTATTATCTTCTTTGACCTTTGTTCAGGGCTCATTTGCCTCGTGTGCCCATACCATCTTTGAGTTTTGTGCTTGTATGGCGCGATATATCGTGGTTCCTATGCACATTTGTTCACGGATATATTCGTGTTTGATTATATCCCTATGGGCACTGGCTCTTCTTTAAAAACCCATTTCAATATTCAACGATTTTCTTTTCATTCGTTCAGCAAGTGCCTAAGCTTCTGATCCACATGCTACGATCCTTTCATCTCCAAACTTACATGTTCTAATTTTAAATGTTTTTTTTAGTTTTCTCCAATAAAAGCACAGTTATCAACCCGAAGGTCCGTTTAATAAGCGAAAGTTAGAACTCTGCCAGTTTTAAGCCCAACGGCATGTGAAATTCACACATCAGAGTAATAAAGGAGGCAGTTCCCAGTGCCGCCCGGAAAGGTTTGGTACTCGATAAATCACACAGCTTGGGTGAAACTCCATCTGACCGAATTTAACCGCCCTATGGCAAATTTCTCTTGTTCCATACGTTTCTTAATTCACGATTCGTGTGCCTCTTTATTGAGTTGTCATTATTACCAGATAATTTTAAGTAGAATATAAGTTTTCTTTCTTCAGCGACATGCACACGTAGCAAATTTTTTTTCAATGTACTATCGTCGAATTAAAGTATATTTTAAAGAGTGTTTGAACAATAGAACATTCTAATCACAGCTTCTTCTTAACTGCATAAAATTTTTTTCATGTTTTTTTGCAGCTATTCGTATTGGAATATAGGGACTTGCAATGCTTCAATGTGAAAGTCTTTAATTCTCCCTTCAAGGCTCCGCATAGTTTCACCACGGATACGCTGTCATATGCCTCCTGTGAGTCAACGAACCCTAAATGTATTTCCGAGTTGCAAATCTTTTCCGGGAGTTGTACCAGTGCAAGCATTCATCAGTTATCAATGGTTGGTGAGCCAGCACGAAGTCCATTCTTTTATTCGATATCTTCCGATTCATACTCCATTCTAATTCTTACTATTCTGTCGCATAATCTTGATGTGGAACTGGTGACAAATCAACCCTCGATTATGGGAACATGTTTTCCTATCCCCTTTCTATGGATATTTGTTATTTGGCCAGAGTTCCATGCATCAAGTAATTTATCGCCTATCGATGATAAGTAAATGCATTCAATGGATACACCAACATAATTTCAGGTTCCTGTTTCACGATTCCTATGGGTAACCCAATCAATCCTGGAGCTCATCTGTTTCTCTAAGATTTGAGATTTTTTTTAACTTTGAACAGAGATCGTGTATTCTCCATGAAAAACCAATACCGAGGTCGAAGTCTCACCGTTTTCTGGAAAAATTTTTCCATCCTCTGTGAGTATATTTACTTCATTTCTTTACAACTATTAAATGTAACATGACGCACTGGTGCTTTTCGTCGTTGTTTTTCCTTTATGCTTCAGGGTCCTCCATGATTCCGTCTGTTTACATTCTCCTCGACGCATTCATATCCACAGGTATGCAATTATCAATTGAATTCAATAAAAATACGTAATTGAAAAGCACCACTGCGTTTCTCTGCGTTTTCTATGTCGTCCGGCGAGACAACTTCTTCCGGGGCGAGAAACTCTGTCACTCAAGGCCGTTTGCATAATGGTTCGAGGAGGGAGGACTCTTGAAATCAAGCGAAGTTGGGAAGGGTAAACAGAGTCCGTGGCAGGACTACTAACCACGCGCTAAAACCATCACCGAGCCTCTATCCTCTATTGCCATATATACAGGGCAAACTGTTAGCTGCCACTTCCAACTGCAACATACCTTTGACTATGTGCAATGTTCCAAGCGAATCATGCCCACGTCAATATAAGTCATGTAAGTAGATAGATAGATAAACGTTTTTATTCGGGCGAAATTGAGACCATAAGGTCCCTTCTTCCATTTTAAACTTCGTCAAGTACAGAACAACAACAATAATAATAGGAGAAAATATAAAACGTTATAAAAAATTAAAATCATATACATAATAAAAGAAATAAGCACAAGATGTGATTTCGTCGAAAAACCTTAAAGGGAGTTCAGGCATGAAGACCCTAGTAAAAACCCACGCAGGAAAATACCCACTAAAAAGGGGGGTTGTGAAAACCCTGCAAGATAGTAATAATAAAATAAAAATTAAGTAAAGACATTGCATGCACTTTCACAAACTTCGCGAGTTTTGTTTTCAAAACCCTTCCCGCATGGGACTGCCATTAAATGGATGCAGTGCACGGTACAATGTTGCCTACCCTTCTTTGTTGTTTTCAAGCGTCTTCTTTCATCCCTCGCTTATGTCTGTGGGTGGGGGAGGGGACGCCTCACGCCTTCCGCTGCCTGCAGCGGTGTGCCACATTCCCTAGCTGTGTCATTGGGGACGGAGACTATGAGTTACATATCCATGAAATAGTAGTTTCCCCTTGTTATTTTTTTAACTCTGTATGAACTGTCTTGCTATGATATGGAGACATGTTGGGTTTGGTTTTGGTTGGGGTTTGTCATGGAGACAGCTTTTGGTTGATTTTATTCTCTTTTTTTGCATATCAAATAGCTAATTTTTAGGCGTATTAACACTTGCTTTGAATTGAGTCTTCCTCCGGCATGTATAAATGTTTGCACGTTTTTTTGATAGTTTTCTACTGGATATTTTTCCCTTCCTCTCCCTTTGCATTGTCGTATCAATTTGCATTCCATAGCAATAAATAGTACATGCTGTAAATGCACGCCTCCCTTTCTAACTTTCAAAGCTGAGCTCTCTTTAGGAATGGATTATGCCCGTCTCTGTGGACCGCCCGATGACCTTCGGAAGGGGTGACTATTCGTTTTGATAGCTGGCACAGATAAAAGCATCCGCTGGAGGTCAAACCTTAATTTTGATAAAAGAAAACTGTCGGGATTTTACTTAGATGTAGCCACGCATTTTTAAATTCCTCAGAGTAGAATACCGAGTCAGGAGTCCGCAACTATAAACTAAAATTCAAACCACTCAAAACTTGGTCACCTTGCATGAACGTACGAGCATAACGTGTTCATCGAATGATTCCTCGTTAATAGCACCACTGAATCTTCAAATATAAATTACATATTCAGGTGCCATGTGGTGGAACTGTTCCACAATAACAGAGTCCAAAACTCTAGCAAATTTCCATTTAATAAAAATGAATGTCAAACTTAAACTTGAAAATGATTTAGTACATCGAAACTAGTCGCCAATTAATGTTTATTAAATGGAAATTTTCAAGTTTTCGTCTCTGTTATTTATGAATCTTCAATTAATACGAGTACCTTTACTTCGATGGTCGTAAGAGTAACACATATATTAGTTGGACTGTGCTAGGAAACATGGATTCTTAGAAAAATTATAACTTGTACAGTTAACTGAATTGGCCCACGGAGAGCTAGCCCACGATTACTACTATTACGACTCTACTGGCCGGTGAGGATCTGGATTTTTCAGCCATACCAGCGTACATATTTTTGCATGAAGTAATTCAGTAAATCTCCTAAAATTTATTGTAAGCTAGGTTTAGTTATAGATATTACAAATTATTCACAAATAAAACTGAATTCTTTGTGTGAATATCAAGTTTACATCCTGAAACATCAGCAACGCCGTAATATCCATTGGTCTGACTTCACTAAAATAATCGTGGGCTCTCAGATGGGCCAAGTTCAGTTAGATATAATAAAAGATAAACAAAGAAATACGGCAACCCAGTTCATCAACAAATTCAGCGGAGAAATATGAAATTTCTTACGTTATTTGAGCAAAAATCTGCAGTTGAAAAATATTGCCTTGGTTTGCCGTTGCCTTACCAACATTTTTATAGTGAAAAATGTGCGCCCGAGAGTTGAGTTTTATTTAACATCAGCAAACTTGGTTGTCGCAATGGATGTTTGCATTTGTAAAATACCTCTGGAAAATTTACCTGGAGAGTCTGTTCCTGTCTACACTTCATGGACTGGTAATAGCTTCTCGATAAATATTTTTTACAAGGACAAGGCATTAGCTAAATCAGTACGTACATGGATTTGAAATTATACTCAGGTGAGTGTTTACGGTGATAAATGGGTAACATTAAATGGGAAAACATTCTCAGGTATCAGAAGTTGATTTGAAATCCCTTTGCGGATTCACGCGGAGTTCAGTAGAAGAATACCTATTGGAAACAAAAAGGGCACTTACATGTGATGGCGGTTGTGTAGAATTCACCTATTCTTTAAAAAAATCAGAATTTCAATGGAAAAAAATAATCGATGACAACATAAAGATCAAGTTTGGTTCATTACTGCTTGAGGAGGTAATGGTGTAGGAATTAGATCCTTAATTATCATAGGTTACAAAGTTCTTTTCCTAAAGTATTTGTAACCATCAACAGATTCCAGTGTCATCATTTGCTGGGAAAGCGGTTGATTTCTTGTTAAATCGTTGCATATCTGTGTCAGCGAAGAACAATTCTTTAAAGAAGGAAAACCATGATTTACGTACAGGTATTACTTTCAAAATTTTTAGTTAAACGGCTCTTTGTGACAACTCTTGATAAACAATTGGAATTTTTTCAGCAAATACTTCCCTGCGCACTCACGTGTGTAGCCTGACGAAGTTAAAAACGGATATGGAAGAAGCCCTCTATAATAAATCTTTAGCTGTGCTAAACACGAAGAAGGAGAAAATTAGTGAGCTGCAACGGATCATCGAGACTCGTCCCACTACATCAGGTAATTATGTAAATCCACCTCGCTGTGGCATCTACCTTTTACATGAAGCAGATCGGCATCCACGTTTAACACATTAGTGACTGGCTTTGTTTCTAACAAATGTAATTGTCCTAAATTCCCTGCCGATGAAATTTTTTACCTGCCACGAAGGAAGCCGGATACCCACAGGAATCATTTTCAATTCATAAACTTTTCATATACAAGCCCTAAACACCCAAGTATGATGTTTACATAACAGCTTAATTACATTGCAATATATTTTATTTAGCACTGGTAGTGAAGTGCCGTTTCATAATGAATTTCTGAAGGTCTTTTGGATCTTCCAAATTTTTTTAATTATGTATTTGGAACAAATGTTGGTTAATACTCTGTGTTTTTATGTATTCCAGTTGGGATGTTAAATAGTGGATCCCTTCGTGCCTTTTGTTAATGTTGGAGTAATGCTGGGTTTCTTTCCATCCTTTCCCCAAGTCCTAGAAATCCTACCTCTACCGGATTACCTTCCCTAATGATGCAAAAAAGACCAACTGCCGATCACCTTCTCGAACATATACGACTGCTTGATTCCATTTCTTTAATCGTTTTGGGGCGTTATGGTAGTTCAATATGTATGTTTTCCCCAAAGGGAATGAGTATTTTGTTTTCAAAAATACTGTCAATTGAAATTACAGAGTAGTCATTTGCAGGCAGTTTGTTTGAAGTAGCTTTGTTCTCTTTGGAAGTAATTTTGCTTATATGAGCGTTTGGAATAGAACTCTGTGTGTTTGGTGGATTAAAGAGGATCAGTGCACGTAGTTATAGATGTGGTGTGGTTTTTTGTACGTTTTGAAAGATATTTGATTGTTTTAGGTGTGTTTTATTTGGTTTTGTGCCATTTAGTTTCTATTGTATTGCCATGTCATTTTTTTCCTTCCAGGAATCACCAATTTTGCTGATCACAAAGATGAGGGCCTTGGAGCAGGCTTTGCCACAAATAAACTTAGTGAATTATCTGGCAGTGAGACAGAAATTGACACAGATGAAAATGATGATTTTGAGTCCTCCAAACGAAGTTCACTAGGTGCTAACCACGTGACTAGAGACAAAAACGAAATGTCGCCAGCACCATCAAAATCACAAAAGTTAGACTGTACATTATCTAGCATTAAAGCAGACAGTTTAACCAAAGGTCTGATGGAAAATCGAGGCAGTGGTGATGATGATGATGATGATGCTAGTATTTTTGTGCCTGTCAGGCGGAAGAAAAGCACAAAATCTGGAGTAAATCGTTAGCAAACGAATATCTTTATAGCTTTACTAAAAAAGCAAACCACCAAATTTTGATACTTGTATTTGAAAGGTATTTAAGCATATTATTTTTTCATTTTTCTGCTGTTGAGTTTGCTATTCAAGGGTTTCATGTGAGGTGATACCACTCTCTACTTTCCGTTATGAGCCAAAGGTATTCAGTCGAGTCTCAATTTTAATTGTGAAGAACATGTGTATTTTACTTTTGTGGAAATTGCACAGAAATTAACATCTGCACTGAATGCTTGAAATTTTGGTTCACCCACAAACCTTAAAATGTCACTGTGTGAATGTGGTGAAAATCAACAAAACGCCAAAAGGTTTTTTAAGGAAGGTCAAAATAATGTTATTTTTCATTATTCAATGATTCGGTTCAAATGTTACATCCCTTTACTAATGAAAAATGGCAAAGTGAAAGCATCAGCCTTTTTTGTCATGGAGTTTAAATTGCATTCTCATTGGGAGATAATTTGCATCCTGACAACTGGCGGTTAGTCCTAACTCTCCAAAGCCCAACTTTTTCTTTTGGAAATTTTGGTTTTTCAAATTTTGTACTATCCCATAAGTTAAAGGGTAGTGTTGGCCTGGATATTAAATAACCCACTTCCTGCAGTATTTTTGTTCTTGTTTTTCGGTCCTGAAGTATTCCAGTTGGTCTTTTGTAGATCAAAAACATAGTTTCAGGTTCTCTTGGTGGCAATGTTAAACTTCTGGAGAAATATTCAGGCACAATATTTAGTATATTTCGTATTGCGGCAGTTATTGCCTGTGTTTGAAAAAAAAAATTATTGGTTAGAATCAGATTGAAAGCTTTCACATTTTATGTGAAATCATAAATGAGTCTGGAATTGCAAAAGGCATGTGCTTGTATTGAAATTACCTTAATGTGGTCAAAATCTGTAATATTCCATCGAGGCAAAGTAGATGCGTCTACAAGGATTAATTTTCGTCCATTGATATAATTATTCGCAAAACAATTCTGAAATGAAGAGTGAAATTAATCAACCCTTTTGAAGCTAAATAATCAAGGTATTTTAATAATAACAAAAAAATGAAGGACTTTGAATTGAAAACCTCTGTGTCCAAAAACAAAAGTTACCTGACTGCTCTAACTAATTAATAGCCTTTAATTAAAATGATTAACCAGGGGCCTAGGGAAGGAAAATAAAGAATGAGCAGGAAAATAGAGCCCATACTTGGAGACATATTTATACAGGAAGACCTGCTAGGGGTCCTTTCTGACAAAATTGTACATTTATGCTTTTACGAAATATTTTAATTACCAGATATGTTAATGGCAATGCCCTGGATCTAATCTGGATGGTCACCAAGCATGTTGCGAGTCAAAAATCACTACCCTATTGTAGTAATATATAGTATGATCGATTTTTCCTTCATCATCTGTGGTGAAATCTGTCATCCAATATTTGTTTATAAAATTATTTTACTGCATTTAATGACTATTTATGATTTGCTTCTATTGGAATCCCTATGATGCTGTGAATAAAAAATAAATTTATATTTTGAAATTGTAATTTTATTTTTAAGAGTTATTTTTAGCATATTAATAAATATAATGGCCAAATAATAATAATACTTCATTTTAAAAATGGTTCAATCATATCAAATGTCATCAATATAAATATTACTTAATATATGAACATAAGTTCTTAAATGTGATGAAGATTATCACAAAATGATTCATCAAATGAGTAAAGTGGGTGAGCAAGTAGCCAGGTATATACCCTATTCTTGAAACTGGATACAGTTCTAGGGTCGCACCCAAAAGTGGTAAAACTGATTTTCTCTAGCGCGAACGGAGTGGTGGAGGGGGGTCTGCCTGGCAGGGTAAGGTGGAGGGGGCTCTTAGCAACAGAGCAACACCAACCTCGGTCGCCTGCGGGCTGTCGTTGAGTGAGGACACCGTTTTTAGTGAAGCAAGTTTTTTGTCCGCGTCGAAAAACAAAATGAATCTGAATTTAGAGCAACGTTATTCCGTGAAGTTTTGTGCGAAACTCGGGAAGACGGCAACTGAGACCCTCGATATGATCAATCAGGCTTATGGGGACACTGTCTTAAGCCGTTCCACAGTATTTGAGTGGCACACATCGCTTAAAGAGGGTAGGGAGCTCGTTGAAGACGACCATCGCTCCGGACGGCCATCGACGGCAAGAACCGACATGAATGTGGACAGAGTGAGGACACTGCTGAACACAGACTGACGCTTAACCAGTGAAGAAATTGCAGACCAGTTGGGTCTGTCTGCATCCAACGTCCAATGCATTATTTCACAGGATTTGGCCATGCACAAGGTGTGCACCAAGATGGTGCCAAAAATTCGTGCCATGGCACGCTCGTCGTCAGACAGCTCCTGGCCAAATACAGCAATGCCACGTTGCTGCACCCGCCCTATTCTCCCGATCTGGCACACCGGTTCTTCTTCTTCCCCTTATGAAAAGACAGCTCGAGGGACGACGTTTTGACTCAATGAAGGCCGTTCAAGAGGCTTCGACGAGGGTCATCAACGGCATCCCCAAAGAAAATTTCCAGCGGGCGTATGGGGCATGGCTGCAACGTTATGCTAAGTGTGTGACAGCTCAAGAAGCATACTTTGAAGATTATTAAGTTGATGTAAGTATATCGTCAATAAAATTCTTGTAAAAAAATCAGTCCCACCAGTTTTGGGTGCGACCCTGTATTTCAACTCAGTATGCAGATATTTATACAGCCATATGTTCATATTATGAAATGTGTTGTAAGTTGATGACAATCACAATAAGTAGTATTTAGATTCGCCTTATCTCTGGTTAAGTTATGGATGTGAGATCTTGATTGGTAGGATTCTACATTAACTTTCACATGAATTAGAGCCTTAAAGATTTTTAAACAACATGTAGTCGTGATTCCATACCTAATAAAAAAAGGTTTGCAGGAATCACGTGGTGGTATATTAGCAAGGGAGCAAATAGCCCTCTTTTGTAGTAGCAAAATTTGTTTAACATGTGGGGAATGATCCCATAACCCAACACCATAATCCAAATGACAGTGAAAGAAGGCATGGTAAAGTGTTAAACGATACTCATTTGAATTGAGAAAGTTGAGCTTTCTTAACATATAAACAGCTTTACTCAGTTTATTACAGATCTGACTGATGTAAGTCTCCCAGTTAAATTTTGTATCAATATAAATTCCTAGTATTTTAGCAGTTTCAATATCAGTTATTTTTTATTTAAGACTACATACAATATGCTGAGTTTTGTTGGCATTAAAATGTAAATGATTATTATCAAACAATTCCTTAGCCTGTCTTTGGGTAGCGCTAGATTATACCTTAGCATTTTCTAGTTGTTGACATTTTTGCACAAAAGTAGTGTCATCAGCATACAAAACAGATGTAGGTTTCATGTTACAGGTCAAATCATTAATCATAATTATGAAAAGTATTGGGCCAAGCTCAGAGTCCTGTGGTACACCGCATTTTATTGTAAGAGCTGCAGATTGACATCCATCAAGTTCAACGAATTGGCGGCGATCATTAAAATATGACTTCATTAGTTTCAGTGCAACTGCCTTAACACCATGATATTCTAGCTTTGTTAGTAATATTGAATGATTTACACAGTTGAAAGCCTTCCTAAAATCGCATAGTGTCATAGACTGATTCCTTCTCTTCAAATGCAAAAATGACATAATTAACTACGAACTCTATTGCCAAAATTGTATATTTCCCAGATCAAGAGAAAAAATCACATATTTGATCTTTCATTATTGCTTCAAAAATTTTACCACAAATGGGAACAATGGAAATGGGCGGTAGTTAGTTAAATAATCTTTATCACCTTTCTAATAGTTGGGTACTGTTTTGGAATATTTAAGAGCTGTTGGAAAGTCTCCTGTCTCAAAACATAATTGACTAACATAGCTAATGGTTCCGCAATGAACTCAATAATGTCCTTAATTAGGGAATCAGACAGACCATAAATACTCTTACTTTTGGATTTTTTAAATGTTTTAACGGTCGATATAATATCAAATGGAGTAACAACATTCTATTTAAAATTTAAATTATTTTGAGGAAGATTTGACAGCATATTGCCAATATTGGAAACATCAATGTTTTGAGAGAATAAATGTCTTCAATAGCTTTTAGAAAAAATTATTAGCAGCATCTGGGGTAAAATGAAGATATTTTTGTACTACCATGTCAAACTTCTTGATTGGTTGAATGCCAAAAATAAAAGTAACTCTTACACTCAATTTAGATTGTGCATAAAAAGAACATAGATACTGAGAGGGGGATCATCAAATTATGCTATCTTGAATCATGCCACGTCCAATAATACATGTATGTAGATTGCTACTATATGCTGTTTGTGCAATGTGCTTATCTAAATACTTTTAGCTAGTCAGAGTTCATTCATGGACAAACTGGTTGATATTTAATCAATAACTTTGCTGCCACTCAAAAATAACACTTCCTGCACATAGGTTCTTAAGTTTGGTACAAAAATATGAAGAGCTTTCTTCTTAATAATTTTTTTCAATGAAACATGAAATCCAAACACTTTCTTTGGCTTGATATGCAATAAACGTTAAGTGAAATGCACCTATTCGCTGAATTAATAATATTCTTATACAGGCAGGCTCTTTCCCCCTGTTGTGCAAAATTAAGGTAATATAATGCATTATTACAAGAACAGTCTTCATACAACAATTGGGGCAGGAAAAACCAAATAAAGGATAGGGACATTCTTCCAAAAATTATTTTAATGACAATATAGGTTACTTATTTGAATACACTTGTATGAACTTTCATGCTAGGGCAACAAGAAGGGATTGAGAAGAAGAAAACATCAGCTAGGTTAACTCACAAATTCAAACTTGGATGTAACTCCAAATCCCTACTGGAATATGGAATAATAGAGCTAACTGGAAAACCATATTTGAAAATGGTTTATTGGAAATTGCAAAACGGTAATACATTGTCGGCTCGCTATGAAATATCATTCAGACTTCAGATTGATGATAAATGAATGACTTTTTAACCAATGGCTAATCTCTATATAATTCAGTTTTTTAAGGCTAGAAAGTTTTAATGGCAGAAAAGTATGGTGATAATGGTGAAACTTTGCTTGAATTTATGATGTCTTGATAAGGACCTTGTTTTTAAACTTTAAGCGAAAAAAACTTATTTTTAATCGGTAAAAATAGTATCAAACCCTGTATTGGGGAAATCCAAGAGTATGCTCCACCCAGTCACCTACATCATCAATGGACCAATTCCAACAATTTGGCTTAGCCATCTTGTTGACCTCTTCCCTGGATAGCCCATCTAAAGTAAGAATATTGTTTTTTGATGGCCACGGCACACTACAAATGGGATAATTATCGTGTGAAGTAAAATACAATGATTATTTTACATTGTGATAAATTAAATTACGCGCGCGCGCGCACAGTAGAAGATATGTGTAATACGCACCTTATTTGAGCTGGTCGGCAATATCTGCTGTCCAAGTAATATGGTAGATTTGTCTTGGGTTTGTACGGTATGTAAGGAACTTTTATACATTTCCCGGGCATTTTGAAGAAACTTGGATTAATGGAAAACGTATAAGGATGTTAAGGGTACTTTCTTTCTTCAATACACTGGTGAGTGAACAATAGCGTGCGGGGTGTTTAAATACTGAATGCCTGCCTAGATTTAATTTTCCCACTATAACTTAAAACTGCTTTTGCAAGCAAATCAGCTGTTTTTTGTTCACACATAAGTATACGATAATTCGAAACGTTTATGCCAACAGAATTATAATTTTGATTCAAATTATACCGTATATACTGTCATGCCAATATTGCCTTTGCGGATTTTAGTATTATTTTTATTATTTATTCAACCCTAGTAATTGTTGTATTAATTTTACAGATATCGTCAAGAAGAATTATTTAATCAAACATCGCAATCCGTTGCTCTCTAAAGCTAGCCATGAGTTTTCGGCTGTTAGTTTTGTAAAATGAAATCGACGCTTGTCATTAGTGAAAATGAATTTCAGGCAAAGAATGGCCTGGCTTCTTCTATTCTTATATCTAATTGGGACTCTAACGGCTGCATACTACTTGTTTGAATTATCAGACCAATATCGCTCTAACGCATTAGAACACATAAATAAATACCATCAACACAAGGACCAAGGAAATTTTTGGAATCATCTTGTTGATGTCCCTTTTTCCATTTGGGTTTTAATTTTTGTTATACCGTACTTGCAGGTAATTTTTATTTTTTAATTCTTTTATTTGTGTTTTTTTCATGGCTTATACTGTTGATTATTTGCAGGTTTTCTGGGTTCTGCTACTATGCACCAAGTCAGAGCCAGTGGCACATGTTCGTGCTTGTCTACTGCCAATAGTTGGATGGTACTTCATTTGTGGTGTAAGACCATCTTTAGCGAAATCATCTTCTGATAGCTTGCCTCGGATATACCTGTCTAAAACTACAACAGATGGAAGTCACGAGTACATTAGTGAAGACACAATGGTGCTTCTGGGGTAAACTACTTGCTAGACAAGTTATTTTTATGAAAACAGTGCACAGTTGCCTTCTTCAGCCTATTATGTGCTGGATGAAGGAGGTGGAACTCCTACAGGAAGGTATTTGTTGTGCAAAATCATCCAAAAGAAATTAATAATTGTAATAGCGAAATATGTGTGATAAATTCACTGTGATGGTCAGAGTTTCGATGTTGTGCATAGAATTACTTAGTAAAGTTTTTTTACAGGTTGAGGCCTTTTTCTATTAGCATATCAATAGAACCCAGGATGTGATGTGTGCCTTTAGCTGTTGTGTTTGCCCAGTGTAGTAAAAGTGGCTTAGGGAGATTAATTTTCACAACTTTGTATTGAAAGAATACACATTCATTTGTTATTCTGGAAAAGCATCGATGAACAGATGTGACATTACGCTCACTGAACTAATATTTGCTCAAGTCCAAGTTAATATGTGGGAATATTATATGTATATTAATTTTTTGTGAAGTAGAAGTATTTCATAGTCTCCTTTGATTCAACTTTTCAGTATCCATGATTTGTTATCCATGAAAAGTTCTCCATAACATAAATTGGAAATTTAGTTGGTTAGGGACTTTAAATTAGCTATAAAAGGGCACTTCACAGTAGCATTTCACTGGTCTATTATTTTATGACTTAAGTGCTGGTGTTAAGGTGAATTCTGGTTGAGTAATGAGTTGAGATGTTCAGAATAGGCACTGCAGAAACAAATCCAAAAGTTATTTATTTGACTAGGATATTAAATTTCCTTTAGAAATGGCTATGACATTTCTCCCTGAGTGCTGTGAAACTAAGATTATGGAATAGTAGGTGAATAGTGTACCCCTGTTGGATACATTTGATAGCTGGTATTTTTATATTCCTAAACATCTGACGGAGAGTAGGCTTCAAAGCCCTGATTTGCAGAAATGGTGCAGCCTCGGTCTGTCTACTGGATCACAACAGACAAGTAAAGGATCCTTGGTTACTTGGGGAAGGAAATCGGAATAATAGGATATAAGGTTTAAAATTTGTGACTAAAGCTGAATGGCTGAAGTTCTTCCTTCATGGCCAATTTTTGTGAATTAGCACTATTAGTTCCAATTCAGAAATTTTGTTTCCCAGTCCGGCTGTATTTTGCCTATGACAACATTCATCCTAGCACCTCTTTATTATCCATTCTGTCAGAAACTGATGTGAGATCGGACAGAGAATCTGTGTTCAGTCACAGTTTGCTATGGAAAGCATATTTTAAATGTTACACTGAATATTTTAATTGTAAAATTCATCTTTTTGGTCTGAAAGTAGTAAGAATGGCTTGGAAAACTTATGACTTAATTTGAACCCTCTTTCTTCCAACCTCATTCAGAATTTTAAGTTCACGGCTGCTGAAAAATATATTCACTCGATATCCTAATAGCCTATCTTTCATTAAGCTCATAAACGCCTAATACTCAATGAAATGTTAAAATGTGCAATGTGGTATTATTTTTTTATTTTGAAGTTTTCCAAAGATGTGATAGAAAAAAGTTGTAATGTTATTTTCTGTGAGCAACCAAATTCTATGGGAACGCGTAGATATTTTTTTCATAGGCTAAAAGATTTGTCTCATGAATGAGGATGGAGTACATATTTAATTCATTTTCCTAGCCCATGCCATGTGATATTCACACATCCATTGTAGGGGAGGGGGATGGTTTAGACAAGTTCTGTGTTACACACAGACTATAGTTGATTCACTTGACCTCCTGTTAAATGATATTTATTTGCCAAAGTTTATTGATCTATCTCAGAGGAGAGTTGGCATTTGACAGCTAGATACTCTTTTTTCTCATGCAAAATAATCTCCCTGGGTCAAGTTTCTTCATAACTCATTGTTTTTTTTTAAACTAGTAAAGAGTTAACCTGATACCAAGAAAATGTGTCTTGTAAACCATCTCTTCTATCATATTGCTTGAGTTCAAGATAACTCTTGGGGAAAACTAATGTGTTGATCAATTCAAAACTTGACAATAGTGCTCACAATACAATTGCATTTATTCCCTCCAAAATTCTTAACTGCCCTTTTTTAAATCCTATAAGCTTTACTTTGAAACATCTGAGCAAGATGTTACGAATATTTTACACTGATAAACTTAAGCTCTGCCCCTGGATTAGTCATGAGTGATTTATCTTCACATTTTCTGGAGGGAAGTGATGTTAAAATGAGGCTTGAAAGGTTAGCTTGGCTCAGAAAAGCATGCATTGATTTGTTCCTGCATGGCCTTGAAAAATAATAATATGTCAACTAATAATATAACTCAAATAATTATTAATTACTGATTACATTATCTAATTTAGATTGTATAAAATGAAAGGCTGTAATGATATGTATCACAAAGGAATGAAGGCATGAGAGTGATAACAAAAAATTGTTCATGCCTTTGCACATATTTCATTAGTATGAGATTACATTGATTGTGTGCTAGATTATGTGATAATTTTGATCTCTTTTTTTGTGAACAGTGCTTCTATTGTGAATGACTTTCGATTTTTAAAGTGATAATATCACTAAAAAATTGACTTAATTTTAACTTCTATAAATCATTAAGAATTAGGCAAGAGTTATTATCCAAAATATACCCTGCTACCAAAGTTCCTCTAAGCAATCAATCAGCTCACTGTTTACTGATTATTTCCTTTGCTAAATAAATTTAGTTAGGTAATCAATGGCAAGTGTCAGTGCCGATTAATGCCCTGCCATTGAAAACTAGTGTACTAAAGAATAAGAGATAGCATGACAAGTGAAATGCCATTGAAAAATGATTTGGATATATTTTCTCTTTCAATACATTCCTCTACCTTTGACTGTCATCCTCCTCTCTTATGAGTCATATATGTACTGTTTTCCCTTGCATTTCACCCATAGAAAAAACTTTGGTACATTTTATGCCAATTTTTGCATTCACTGTGGTAATATGAATATTATTCATTAATTGCAGCTCGGGTGAATTTATTATATTTTTCATTTAATTTGGGTCAGTTCATTGATGTTATTCCTAAAAAGATTGTGCCATATTTAATTTTTTATATTTTAACTGGATGCCTCTTTCCTATCCTGCTGAATAGTGTTAAAAGTACTGTTTTAACCAAAGGAATAGTTGTAGTTTACCCTTTAATCATACAGTTGACCCTTGAGTCAAATATGTAGGCTTAACACTGAGTTTTATTTTATTTTTCCAATAGTAAATGCTGTAGCCAAATCTGAATTCTGTGAACATGCCTAAAAAACTACATGGTTTTGCATTTTTATGGCAATATTATAGACTTCATTAATACAAAAAATACAATTTTAACCATAGTTATTTCAATATTTTTTTATTTTAAGATATGTATGCATACTTATCTCTATGGGCATCATTTTTTGAGTTTGTGTAATTGCACTATGGTTGTCTCATTAAACTCATGAGTGACTGAGTGTACAAACAAAGCATTTAAATTTTATCTCAGGATTAGTGTTCAATCAGGTTAGGATTCATTTTTGATCTTTGCACTTGGGGAATTTGTACTAGTGTGTATACACTTCTAGTTACATAAGCCCTTTAAGTTAAAAACAGAATGACTGCCATAACAGTGATTGAAACAAATCATTAATTTTGACTAAGTTATGTTAAAACCATTTCAGATCACTTCTGTTGCCATGAATGGTAAGTTAATCATTTGATGTTAAGGTAAATTTTAGTTTTGGCAATTCAGTGCGTCAAATAAGAATAAAAATTCATCTATTTCATGGAAAGGTGAAAAACCACGTGCAGTCATACCCCATTTTACATTACCATTCTGTAATTTTTTCTCCACACTTTGTGTGGAATTACAAAGTTAATTATTTCATTTCAACAGAGTGACTACTCGACCAAGGAAAAAAAAGTCTTGTCCAACTTCCAATTTTCCTGACAGGTATATTTTTTCTAGGCCATGGATGGCTGTGGTCTAGTTGGTTTATTTCTCTAAACACAATGCTAGTAAACTAATAAAAACAAACTATTTCTAATTGCCATGTATGAGACTGATGCATGTTATCATCATAAGTAATGATTAACGGTAGTCTACTGTAAAGGTAAATTTATGTTGAACCCAGGGACTAAGCACTTTTCTAACTCTAAGCCTCGCCAAATGCAGCTCTTTAAGCATTCAGTAACTCTTTGTCTTTCAGTAACTTCTTCTGTCTATCTTACCTTCCAAAATGTTCTTCTCTTTGTCTTCAACGTTCCATTGCCACTCTGCACACACTCATACTGACTCCTTCATATTTCTCCCAGCAATGTTCTCTCTTCTCCTACCATATCAAGTTCTTCATTTGTGTCTCATTCCATTCAATTTATTTCTGCCTATTCATAATGGATAATGGACTGTCCACCATATCAGCTATTACCTTATCTATAGTGAACTAACCAAATCAATATTATGCATATGAACATGTACTCTCAAGCAAAAATGTATATAGTATGCCCATGCAAATTCCATTTTACTGTTCCCTGACTAACAGGACACAGAATATTTCCTGAACCCCATATTACAAATCACTCTCGCTCTGCAAACTTTCCGCCTTCCTCAATTCCACCCAAAATGCTTGTTCTGTTCCTCCGTCTACTTTGATTTCTCAGTATTCTCTCCTCCATTAGTGTCTTCAGCATCCCATCGGCTCTCAGTATCTCCTACATCCACTTGTCCTTCCTTCTTTGAATCTCTACCAATAATCTGCTCCCTTTCCTTGATCCTAGAACTTTAATTCCTTTATTTTCCCATATGATAATTTTATTTTCTCCATTGTCTTCCACACTCTCACCTCATAAGTCTAATATCTATGCCTATTCTTTTGCCTCAATGAACAAGTTTCATAGCCATACAATTCCAAATTTCACATTGAGGCTATCTCTAGTCTTTTCTTTACATCTTTACATGAGGTGTCTTTCATCAAATTTTGCCTGTTGGTTGAAAACTTCTAGACATAAAGCTACTCTTCTTTTTATTTCAGAAACTACCTTGCTTACTTTATTCTAAAACACTTCCTAAACTGCTCCTGTATCTTCCCCAAACTTTAAAATGAAATTGCTACCATAAATTATCAAAGTGCTGTCTGCACCTTTGATTGTAAAAAGGAAAACAAAGGAGAATTCAATGCTTGTTTTGCAATTCTCACAATCTCTCTCTAAAAATTTATGATTTTATCATATTCGTTTCAAAACTGAAATCCTCTGAGGGCCACTTTTTCATCTTTCACTATCACCACTCTAATTTGACTCCTTTTAAATGTTAAATTTACACACTTATATTGGAGCAACCAGTTAATTACCCTGTGTAACTCCAATTTCCAATAGAGATCTGGTTTCCCAAAAATTGCATAACTTCAATTTTAGAAAAATTGACCCAATCTCTCCCACTACGTCGTACCCCATTACTTTAGTCCCTGATTTGTTACCCGAGTCTTGATTTGTCACTCTTAGAACATATACATTAATGTGAATTTGCAATTGTTATTTTTACTTTATATTGTTTAATTAAATATACCAAAGTATACCAAAAATAATATTTATTAATATATGCCCAATAACAATCCAGTAACATTGGCAATATTACAGAGGGGGACACATTGAAATAAAAATAAAGAAATAAAAAAATACAATCACTACCAATTAAGCAATCAATAATGTGGTGTTGAATGATGGTTTGTCATTATAAAGCATCCATGTTCTTTGTCTCACATTTCATTCCAGTGTTTTCCATCAGTTTTCACAGTACATTTGAACTACTTAGTCTCTCTTTGTTTCCCCTTTCATGAATTCATGCCAAAATACATTCCTGAGATACAAGCAATCAATATTACTTTGATGATTGACTGAACTGAAGAGCTTTTCATGATCGTGGTGATAGTTTTTGAAACCCATGATTAAGACTGTGCCTTGGTTGCCACTTCACATACATAAATTCATATCTCATCATAATATTTTTTTCCATTCTTTACTGCATCAATCTTCCCTCGGCTGTCTTACCTTGATGAGTTTATTGGTCATCTAGATCATACTCTTGTTAAGTGTCCATGATTACAGATCACAAGAAGTCTCTTTCCTAAAATTGCTGTGATGGAGTAGTGGAAGATTCGTCGGGAAAGTAATGCAATTTTATCTGTGAAAAATTTTATTCAAGATGTCGTTACAACATTTAAAATTATTCAAAGTAGTCCTCTTTGGTGCCCACACAATTCTGCCAGTGACTCTGCACTCATGCACTGTGCATGCATCCCGGAAGATGCCGACGGGGACCTCATTTGGAGCCTTTGTGTCACGGTGGTTTGGTTGACTTTGATGATCTCAAAACGGTCACTTTTCAGGCTGCTCTTGATTCCCGGGAATAGGAAAAAGTCTGCCAGTTCCAGTTGAAGACTGTGAGGGGGGCTGGAGCAGCATTGCCAAGTTGTGCTCAGCCAGGAGTGCAATAGAAAGCACATCCACATAGTAAGCAGCATTGACTGCGCCTTTGAGGTGGGAAGTCTTTGTGCGCCAAACCTTGGGCGTCAAAAAATACAGTTAGCATTGCATTACTTTCTATGTCAATTTATTCACCTTTCAGCCATCCTTTGGTGTTACATTTTGATGTCAGGCATACAATGTGGTCTTGAAAATCAATTTGCTAACAGAAAACCAGGTTATGGTGAAGGAAGGATCACTTGGCACCTTTTGGGCAGCAAATAAATTTTACCCAGATTTCCCAGACCTAATTTGCAGTCTCAATTCCCACTGGATGAATATTTTAAAATACAATACATTAATATATTATTATTAATATATATTATGTTATTGATATATATTTTCCAACATTTCCTAAGGTCCCCCTTTTGACCCCAGAGTCAAGCCTTTGAATCAATACTACAGCAAAACTACCAGTTCATCTAAAGCATCTCAAGTCCAGGTTAACTGCCTAAGAATGTTGCACTTCTGTGTATGACTCGGTAGGGTATATTTTCAAATTGATATAAAATTTCAGTTGGAGCTAGTCATTTGATATTGATGACTGCAAGGGTGACACTTTTTTAATAGGCCTAGTTGATGTTAATACTTCTTCATGGCTGGTCTACCCTTGCCTTCAAATTGTTTCTTGTTTATTACCTTTATTTCTACCAAATCAATGTCTTCATTCACAAGAATATTTTTTAAATGTAAATTGGGGTAAAACTGTGACTTCATATGCTCATTATCGTAAAAGCTCAGAAGGAATTTTTATTAATAATTTTATTTCATGGCTAGAATTTTTTCAATGATAAGATATAAATTGGATTAAGTTGTATTTGTCATTCCAACGCACAATTTAATGCAATAGGCAAAATAAAATAGCTATTATAAAGCAACAAGTAATTGTAAGCTCATTAGAATCAGGCTGAAATGATGTAATAGTTTCATTAATTCTGCATGTGCAGTATACACATTAGCAGTGCAATGGAAAGTGATATTCTAAAAGTGGATTTAACTATTATAGTGTCTCAGATATTGAATAAAGTTGTGTTTGCATTCCTTTCAAATCAGGGATAACTTGAATAATAGTTTGAACCAAGTAATAATTTTGTAAATAATGCCATTGTGGTTTGATAGGATGATGTTTCTAAGATGCATTCATTTTATATTCTATCACCTGTACAAAAAAGATGTTGACATCAAAATATGTCTCTCACTTGCATTTAACTGAAAGTTTTTAATGGTGATATTTGTATGATAAATTTTTAAGAAATTCATAGCTAGTGAAAGTGTGAAATAATTTCTACAAAGGATTCTAGTGATTTCCACCTCTTATAGAATGAAAATTCTTCGAATTCCATCCGGTTTTGATAGGACATTGAATTGTGTGGAAGTTTTAAAAATTTTAATAATATGCTGATAATTAGTTTTGATAGTACCTTTGGGTAAATATTGTTTCACCATTATTTTGTTTATTCAAATTTTAGTCAAAAATGAGTAAATGTATTTTAACCTATTGCTCTTATATGCATGTAACATTTTGTGTATAATTTTACATCATAAATAAATAAATATACTATATGTATGTAAATGTGTGTGTGTGTATACATGTATATACACACACACATACATGTATATGCAAAAGAAACTAACATGGGATTTTGATGATACTACCTAATCTCTCTACTTAGTGATGTTTGATACTTTTTAGGCTGAATGTTGGTAATTATATTGTTTCGTCACGGAAGCAATTGGATGTCAACTTTTCTCATAAAATCGTAGATTTATGAAGTGTCATTTTGAGTTTTTGTCAAGTCAAATTTTTGTGTGGTCATAAAAAATTGCTACTAAATTTTTAGACTTCATTTGGTCTTTGTAAAATGTGCATTCGATTGTTTCAACCTGTGGCATTGTGAGAAGGTGATTTTGTAAATACTGTTACATGAAGTGTTTTACCCATAGCTTGGGATGGATCTGAAATTAATCTGATGTTCTTGATATGGAGAAATATATATATAAAGCTTTTGAATAAAAAATTGACCCAGAAATACTAAACATATTTTATCAGTTAAGCTAATATAAAATAATGACCACATCGGCTCTCTTTTCAAATTTGGCTTCTATATTGTTAAAATGTGCAGGTCATTATTGCTCTTACTTTGGAATGTGTGGAAAGTATTTCTAAAGACTGTATTTATTCTGTGCCATAAAAAATTTTTTGTATTTGTATTTTGTATGAGTGATATGAATGAAAATTTTCCATGATAAATTATATGGTGCATTTATATGCCATTGCTTTGCACTTCTGTGGCTCTATAATAAGCTTAACATTGTAGTAGTTTTTACATGTAACTCAGGATTTTTATAATGAATATTATTCTTATACTGTTGTCATAATGGAAATATCTAGTCAATAAAACATTATTTATATCATTTGTGTATTGAAATTTTTATGACCTAGTGAAATGCAAAATATTTCATGAAATATACAATGATACCTTTGAGAGTACATTGTTAAGGTCTTAACTTTCTGAAGGCAAATCCATTAGCATCCTTGTCCTTTAAATGATCAAAAAAACTGAATTACTGCGTATGTGGTATGAGTCAATATGATGTGTAGCTCTTAATACTTAATTTATCTGAAAATGTTTTAATCTCTTTCATCGTAATTTTTCAACTCCCTAATAGTTTTCCAACTGTAATTTTTCCCTCACGCGCTAAGGTAAATATTTCATTGTGTTTAATTCCTTTGAAATTAATGAAATGATTACTTTAAAAAATGTCTCCCTAGACTATTAAACTGATGCTCATTTATACTGATAGTTGTTTTTCCTGCATATTCCGGCTTGTAATGTGCTTATCATTGTAATGATTATATTATTTTCTCCCTATTTACTCTCTTAGATGCAAGCTCTTGCTCATTCAACAATCATAACATTTTATTTTTCATAATTTATGGTATAAAACTAATTTTATGCAATATTGTTAGCTTAATGGAGTGGATAGTGATGCTTGGAGCGAGAAATAAGATAAACCCTTTAAAAAATATTGAATTGAGCAGTAAAACATGATATTATGGAGAGTAAATGTTATATTGTAGCAAAATATGTAGTGGATAGTAGAAAGTAAACTGTCAATTCCATTTTCTTCATTTTAATTTATTATACGTCAACAGTGATTTTTTAACACTCATTTATTCTTTAGGTATTCTGCATTTGCAAGAGAAATAGAGAGTACTTCGAGTGAAAACACCATAGTATATATGCGCCATAATTGACATTGTTTTTCATGGTAACTAAGAGCCTACTAATATCTTCTGATATATCAAGCAGTTATAGAATACGAGTATCTCAGTGAATAAAAATTTATCTGCCCTTCTCTTCATCCTCTTGTCGATTATCCTTGCCTGTACCAACCTATCTGCATTTGCATCATATTCCCTTTCTACATCTTATCTAGTGTATCTACCATTCTGTTTTCTGCAAGATTTGTGGCTTTTTTGATATTTTGCCAATTTTTCTCTTTAGTATCCAGTTCCCAATACTCACTCGTGGTTTTCTTTACAGGCTGCTGATACTCCATTCTTGTCAATCCAATTAATGCTTCCATATTCGATTTCCTAAACCATCTTCCCTGTTGTATCTTCTTGAATTGGACGATACACTTCATAATTACTAAGCTCTGCTCTAAGTTCACATCTGCTCCCAGGAAACTGAATTTATTGTCGAGGAAACTGTGAATTTATCGTGCCATTCCTAAATCTGTGTCTAACTAAAATATAGTCTAACTGAAACTTCAGACATGTTCTATGTATACATATGCCTTTTGTGCTGTCTAAACCAAGTGATTGATTATGATTAACCCGTCTCTTACAAAAATCTATTGCTTAGTCATTCCTCATCTGCTCTGTGTCCAATTACCTCACTACCATCTCTTCCTTTGCTCTTTTTCATGTTTCAATCCCAGTTACTACGTGTATCTAATGTTTTCCTGTGGGAATACCCAGGATCATGTCTTCGAAATACCCTATCGACTCCTTCCTCTCTATGATTGCTCGGTGGCATGTATACCTGAACAATGACCAAGTTCATTGGTACAGATTTTATGTCACCATTTTATGTATAATAATATTCCATCACTTGCTTGCTCTATATTTGCTATGCTTCTTCCTTCCCTTTGGTTCAAGATGATTTCCACCCCTCACTGGTTCTCGACCCCTCTGCTGTATATTATTCTATGATTATCACTCCAGTAATCCCCGCTGTCCTTCCATCTCACCTCACATAGACCTAAAATATCTATATTTCCTCTTTCCATATCTCGCCTTTCTAAACCTTCAAGTGGTTCCGTAGGAATGCTGTGTACCCCCACGACCATATTTGAGTTCATTTCCCTTAATGCCCTTTTTATCTCATCGTTGAGTATGTCTAGACCTATGCTATCTACGTCATGTTCTCTATTTCTAACCTTCCTGGTTCAAGTTCCTTATCAGAAATACTCGTAAAAATTTTAAAACGGGCAGATTTTGGTTTAAAGGTCAAACAGTGTTCATGTGTGCCCAGAGTACCCATAAATCTAAAAACAGCATGATTCTGAAAAAAAATCGCACAAACAAAAAATAAATCTAATGTAGAAATGGTTCTTACAAATCATGTTAGGATGAATTGCATGATTGATCCCCACTCTCACCCATCTTTCGCTGGCTAGGTGCCCCTCTGCGACATGGGAACTGTATCGAGCTGTGGTATTGAAGACAACTGAGGAAACTGAAAATGCTTTCTTTTTCTTAAAATGTATTTTTCATGTTTAATTTACAAACAGAAGACTGCGTGTGAAACTGAAAAGGGTGATGGGAGAAGAACAAGATGGGTTAAGACAATGTGAAAGTAAAATGGACGCAATATGTCTGTTGAGAGTGATTGGGAAAAGAACATTTATGTTATGTGTGTTTGCTTGGCTTTGGATAAAGCTAGATGGAATAAATTAATGACGATTCTGAAAAAGCATAGGATTGAATGGATGGAAAGAGGACTGATAAAAGACTATCTCAGTCAGAAAGACAGGGTAGGAATAGGATAACGATGCACAGACGAGATTGGATAGGGAAGGGTGTTAGACAAGGATGCTGCCTGTCACCTACCCTATTTAACGTACAGTTGGAAGACACAATAGCAGACTGCTTAAATGGAAGTAGAGGAGTGAAGAGCGAAGGTAAATGAGTGGAATGTGTCCGGTTTGCCGATGATATGGCTGTAGCGGTAGATGGTGAACAAAATGGCTTAGAGATGTTAGCAGACATTAACGACAGATGTAAGCAACATGAAAAGTTGATAGAGCAAGAAAAAGACTAAGTATGATAACAGGAGGACCACGCCGAGTCATCCCCATCTCTGCGACCTCCCACGTCTCCCTCGCACCACGCAAACACTTCCATACGTCCGACCTCCTACCCGTCCCCTCCCACAGGGAACAGTTCTGCGCACATTCAACCCCCGCCTCTAATTTTCGCTTAAACCGACTGACGGCTTTCAGTGCGCGCTAGACCGTCGTCTCTGTCGGGGCCCCGGACTACAGAAGTTTAGGGATCTCATTTTCTTTCGCCAGTTCATCGCGGTAGCGGACTTGACTCACTCCACTCTCGACAGCGACCAGGGTGTTTACCCCGATTGTGAAGGCAGGGAGCCCGCGATTCTCGATCTCGCCTGCTCTCCTCCGCAGAACACGCCCTGCATCGTTCTCTTGTTTCGATCCCGTCCCTCAATCCCATCGCACGCAAAACCTGGTGAAATCGCTTTCGGATTATTCCCTCGGTCCCCCTCTTACGGACGTGTCTTCTCAAAATGAAAAAGAACAACAATCCCACCGTCTGTCTCTCTGCCTCCGAGTTTGAAAGGCGAGAGCGTGGGTGCAAATGTTAATTTCGTCCTCGCCGCTTTCGGATGCGGCGGACGTTTGGTGCCGGCTGGCGCTTGACTGGAGGCGCGAGAGTTCCTCGACGAGGGAACCCGCACCAAAGGAAAGGTGAGTTAATCCCTTACACTCGTATAGTGGAGCGGCCGGATTTGTACGCTTTGGGTGCAGCATTTCGTTCGCTCGAATCAGCGGCCTGTCAATTGGAAAAGAGGACGTATCGGGGCGAAGCCATGACCTCTGCTGACCCCACCTGGTGTGCCTTGGGATATCCCTCAAATCGTTGTTTTGCACTCGCCGGGCATGGTGTCATATTCGGGTAGCAGGCGGTTGAATTAAGTGATTATTGGAAGGAGTCGATGAATGAGTCCAACGGGATGTTATTTCAACCTCAGACTCATGTGTGCAGGCTCAAATTTACAATAAACAAAGCCCTTAGAAACTACCACCAGAGGGGCCCAGCCCAATGGCATCGTCCGATCCTGAGTCCCCGACTTACTTTACCATTCAAGGTGGCTTCAGTCATTCATTAATCATTATTAAGAGTCGATCGATGATAATCAAGGGTTGGCAGACGCTCGTAATAGGGTCGGTTTCCCTAGAGAAAGTTCGGGAAAGAACGGCACCGAAAGCCATTGAAAAGAGAGGACACGTAGGCAGAAAATTATGCTGCTTTAATTCGCTCCGAAGACGGGGAGGAATTCGGGTTCTGTTTATTACAGGCGGACGTATTTCCATTGCTGCTCTGCTGGCGCGGAAGGATACGCTCCCATCGTTATAGCTGGGTGAACGGTGATGAAAGAGGGGTGAATGGTTGTGCCGTGATGGTGACGACTGAGGGTAGTGACCGCTACGGACCACTGGCTAATGGCAGAGTCACCGACCCTATAGCGAATTCAAGTGGTGCAGAACTCTGCTCTTCGCTGCACCTTGGGGGGCGGTCACTACAACCACGTCTCCGAAATGCACAAAGACGGGAAGCTGGGAACCCGTAGGCATCCTTCCTCAGAAGATCTCGGGGAAATTCTTCGAGAAAGCGGCAGAATTGCTCATACGGAAGATCGCCCAAGTCTGGCCGTATGACCGTCATAAGCGCCCCATGGCTACCCTTGGACACATGAGAAGCCCTACCAGGAACGAAGAGGCCAAGGCTGCTCTGAGCGGTGAGGGAATAGATCGTTTCCGGCACCGCTGCCTCTTTCGCTATCCTGTTGTTATCTCCTCCACGAAGAGGAATGTTTTCCTAAAACGGGGTTTCTGTTATGTTATTGTTATTTAACTTAACAGTTCATCCCGCTGTTTTTATGCATGACAGAAATACAAACCTTTAAACTGAACAACAAAGATCAGAACTTCGACCTGAAGACGCTTCCAGGACTGGGACTGGGGGCGAAACTGTTCTCCAACAAGCCAACCTACGCCACGGTAATTCCCGGAAATAACATTCGTGATCATGCTCTTTGAACCCGATTTTTCGAGTGTATCCTTACTCCATGGAACGTGGCATCGTGAATTCGTGATTTGACGCTCTTACTTCCTTCAACCCTTTCGCCTCACCGTCTCCTTCCTCCATATTTTGGGCTCCCGCCTAAGGCGCTGAAATTTCCAATGAGGAGAGTTGCTTAATTAAAATTGGTAATTTTCCACAAAATAAATTTTTTTATTAATACGACCGGTTTCGATGTAACTACATCATCTTCTGGTGAAGATCATCTTACCTACATCATCTTCACCAGAAGATGATGTAGGTAAGACACCGAAACATCGAAACATACTAACATCGAAACCGGTCGTATAAATAAAAAAAATATTTAGTGGAAAATTGCTAATTTTAATTTCTCATGATAGTCCACGCCTGAAACGTCTCTTTTTATGATGAGAGTTGCATTACGATGTGCATTGGAGATCGTAGACTGGTCGACGCACGGCAATCCTTTCAATCATTGGCGTTTTACGATTATCATATCGCTCGTGGCATTTTCATCGGACGCTGTATCGCTCGAGGCGCAGAGTGACTTCCCTTTCAAAGTGCAACGGCGTTCATTGGTCGTGCCGTTTCACGATCACGCACTCGCGAAGTATTGTCTGAGGGCATCCACTAGAAGGAATGGGGCAGTTGGGAATCGGGGCGAGCGGGGAACGTAATTAGGGGTGGTGAGAGGTTGTTAATAAAACCAATTTTATACAAGTAATACTAAATTTAATTAATTGAATGCCGAGATGGGGCCGGGGCTAGTTGCCACAGTTTCTGCATTTTCCATTTTTTTTCTACCAATTATCATTTAGAAAAAGTACTGTGTCGATTTTTTTTTATTATTTACTATGGACACATGCAGTCCCTGACAGCAGTATCCTATTTAATACATTTAATAATTACTTTTGCATAGGACTATCTATTTCACAACTAGCTCCCAGAGCCAGGGCCGACAGTTTCAAAAGCCATTGGGCCGCTTTACAACATAGCGGTAAATACGTTATAAAGCAAAGGAAAACGTACTCCATATAATATGTATTTCTATATATACATATACAGGTGCGAGTGGGGAACGGAGGGTCCGGATGGGCAGTGTTAGGAAGAGGTGTAAGGCAGGGTTGCCCATTGTCACCGGTGCTGTTCAACGTATATGTGGAGGAAATGATTAAAGAGGCATGGGAAGAACTGGAGGTAGGAATGAAAGTCGGAGGAGAATTCGTAAAATCGGTTAGGTTTGCTGATAACCAAGCATTAGTTGCTCAGTCAGCCAAGGGGTTGTAAGCATTGCTGAGTGAATTGGAGGTTCAGTGCGATACATATGAAATGAGAATCAATATTAATAAAACAAAGGTTATGCGATATTCCAGAAAGAAAAAGGCTAAGCTAAATATTAAAATAGGAGGGGAAAAAATAGAGCAGGTAGAACAGTTTACATATCTCGGAAGTAGTTTGGACCAATACGGTCAAAGTAGTAGGGACGTAGGGAGAGGAATTGCGCTAGGCAAGGAGGCTTTCTAAAGGAGGAGGGAGTTGATGACGTGGACGTTGAGTAGGGAGGTTAAGAAAAAACTCGTAAAAACTCTGATATGGAGGGTAGCTATGTACGGCGCGGAAACGTGGTCGTTGAAGCAGGAGGATAGACGTAGATTAGAGGCTTTTGAAATGTGGGTGTGGAGAAGAATGGAGAAGATGAAATGGACCGAAAGGAAAACAAATGAAGTACTGGAGATGGCGGGTGAGGAGAGGGGTTTGTTGAGAGAAATCCTATGGAGGCAGGAAAAATTGATGAAAGGCGTATTGAGCGGTAGTGGAATGTTGAAGAAGGTAATTGAGAGTAGAATGTTGGGCAAGCGAGGAAAGGGCAGGAACAGGATAGGGATGTTGGACGGGATGAAGGAAGGAAAGAAATACACAGAGATGAAAAGGGACCTGATGTAGATTAGGTGGCTAAATTGGGTTTTGTTTGGAGTTACAAAATTTTTATTTGATAGTTGTGTCCATCCAAAAACCTACCTTAACCGGTAGATTACCGAATATATATATACGAGGGTCATCCGGAAAGTAGTACCCGTTCGTGAAATAAAGACACAAAAGTAAATATTAACAAACATAAAAAATTTGATTTGAAAGAGGATACTTTAAACTACTTCTCAACATAATCTCCAAGCAAATTAAGGCATTTGTCATAACGTGTGACAAGTTTCTGTATTCCTGCTGCATAGTCCTTCGCCGCCAGCTCATTGAGATACAGGGTCACTCCTTCTTTAAGTTCTTCATCGCTGTCAAATCTTTTTCCTGCCAAAAAGTCTTTAAGCTTTGTAAAGAGATGAAAATCTGAAGGGGCCAAGTCCGGGCTATACGGTGGATGGTCGAAAGTTTCCCATTTGAATTGCTGCAAAAGTTTTTGTGTTATCCCAGCTGCATGAGGCCTGGCATTGTCATGAACGAGAATGACACCAGTAGACAATAGACCTCGCCACCGATTTTGTATTGCCCGCCGTAATTTCTTTAATGTTTCACAATACGCATTGGCATTAATAGTGTTTCCACGGGCCATAAAATCAATAAGCAATACACCTCGTCGATCCCAGAAAATGGTTGCCATGAGTTTCCTGGTGGACAGAACTGTCTTGAATTTTTTTGGTTTGTTTGGTGAATGAGCATGATGCCACTCCATTGACTGTCGTTTACTCTCAGGTGATGCATAACAAACCCATGTTTCGTCACCAGTAATTATGCGAGTCAAGAAAGAGTCTCCTTCATCAGAATAACGTCTCAAAAACGTCAGTGCTGCAGCCATACGCTTGGTTTTGTGCTCATCTGTAAGCATGCGAGGGACCCATCTTGCACAAATTTTTGCATAATGCAGATGGTGTTTAACAATTTCATGAACAATTGTTCGAGAAACATTGGGAAAATGCTCACAGATGTCATCAATTGTGACGCGCCGATCGTTCCTCACGAATTCGTCAACTGAGCTCACCAGTTGGTCTGTAATGACAGACGGTCTCCCCGAACGCTCATCGTCGTGTGTGTTCCCCCTCCCCATGTTGAAGTTGCGACACCACCGCCGAACAGACGACTCGTCCATTACATTGTCTCCATACACCTCCTTTAATTGGCGATGAATATCACATGGGCGAACGTTTCTTGCATTGAGGAATTTAATCACTGCCCTCACTTCACAACTGGCGGCGTTCTCAATTTTTTTAAACATTGTAAACAATCACAGAAACAACACAGGCAATGCTAGCGTCACGCAACTTGGCTCAGAGAAGGCAGACAAGCCACTGAAGCTATCTGACCTCGTCCAGCGGCTACTCGCGTCGTCAGCACTTCATGCGGCACGAACGGGTACTACTTTCCGGATGACCCTCGTATATATATATATGTATAAAGTTTTTCATTGGCCTCCAATGAAAAGTGATCAAGTATACAATTCTTAAAAGTCGAATTTTTTAAAAGCTTTTCGTCCTTCAGGATCAGAGTAGCTATTATGAACTATGAAAAACGGTTCCTCTTTTACGTATTTTTTTAAAATAAGCCAAACATTTTCTGCTTTAATTTCATATAATTATTTTTACCTTTGCAAAGGTGTGCAAAGTATTTGCACTCATAATGGTGAGAGTAACTTTTTCAGGTCTCCACGGTCCCCTAGCTTCCACACTCCATTTAGCTCCATGGTTCCATCTTAGCATCCCGGAATTCATTGCTAATATACAGACGTCTCCATCATTGAGAAATTCGCAAACCGTCACCGTAGTGTCTGAACTCCCAGTGCCTCAAAAATGGAGCATTCTGAGAGCTTTAACTGCGCTTAAGTAAGGCGATTGGGTGACCCTCTTTTTCGTGGACGGTATCTTTACAAAAATGGAGCGCGCGGTACACGGGTTTATGCAGTGGAGGTTTCTCTACGTCGTCTTCAACTTCAAATGCATGAGAAATATTGCCTTATTTATGGAACTTCGTCGATATAATTTGCCAAAAATCCCGTGATGCTCACGAAATCGAGACATTTGTTTCCAAAAAACTTTCAAATGCGTCTTTCTTCTTCCCAGGAAACTGTGCGTTCTCATTACGTTTACACGTGGTGAATAACAAACAATAATGCCAATTATATAATTTTGTCTCATTTTCGGAAGCTGATAGAGGAAATGGCATCTACTTAGGCAGTGGCCTCTCAGATGAGTCGAGGCTTGCGTAACTCGGGGATTGTCAGGACCTTTGTGTTCTCACTTAGTTGTGCAAAAATCAGTTTAGATTGAACTCAAATCATATTCCACGGCGGTGCTTCCAATCATATTTCGGCTAGATTCATGAATTAGACTACGCTAGGTGTGAGAAGGCCATTTATAACGGCAGACAAATACAATGAATTCACGGGTGGAAATGTATCCTTGAAGCTATGGAATTACTCGCGCCTTTTTTGAAGCGCGGGATTACATACGCACAAGGATGTAGTCGACATGACGAAGGTATCGAAACTCCTTGGTGCTGTCTTTGGTTCCCGGTGGGAAATCCAAGAGCTCTTAATACTTTTAAATGTATTAGCTGATCCTGCAGCATTTACTTTATTCAAAATTCCTGCCTTTTTTACACGTATTTATACCCGTTACATTTATACTAGCCATATACATATAAACTTCCTTGTATTTATTTTTTAGCATCCCATACATTTTACGTACTCGGTTTCATAATTCGCAACTGTCAAACTAATAATTTAAAATATTTCCTCCAACAGTCTCTAAGTCCACATTCGCCCTAAAGTGTTTCACCAAAAACATCCTATATTGCAGTCATTCCTTTACTTTCTCCTAATTTTTTAGCCATTTTTGAATTGCTCCTAATTTTCTTCAAAATGCCTCTGCTTTTTTTAACTTGTTTTTTTTCATTACTTTCTTTCACGGCAGTTTTTCAAGAAGCAAATTGTTTTAACTATACACTCTTAGTTTATCATTAAGGTCATAGTGTGACCCTTCGCATTGGATAATAAGGAACTATTTCTAATCTTATAACCATTCTTGAACCCAGAGAAATCATAAATATTTGAAAGGATAGCCAAACATTAATTTATTTTGTCATAATAAGAATTTTTCATATTAATTTTAATATTAAGTATTCAATGTTTTGAATTTCAAAGTTATGCTAAGTCAAGAACAGTTAAGTTATTATTATGCAAAGATGTTAACTTTGTATCTTAAGAATGTTCCTAGCAGAATTCTTTAAGGCATTGACAATTATTACCATTAAAATGTTCTCAACAAAATCAATTATAATTGTCAACTCATTTGTATTTATTTGGTGTTTGGAGGTAGGAAGGGATGATGTGGCTCAGTTTTCCAAGTGACTAGCTTCTAGTCAAAGGCATGAATGTGATGTTTAGGAAGTAGCAATTCGGTGGAAGGTAAATTATTTATTATTATTAGGTAATCTACCGGTTAAGGTAGGTTTTTGGATGGACACAACTATCTAATAAATGTTTTGTAACTCCAAACAAAACACAATCCAGCAACCTAATCTACATCAGGTCCCTCAATCTCTGTGTACTTCTTTCCTCCCTTCATCCCATCCAACATCCCTATCCTGCTCCTGCCCTTTCCTCGCTTGCCCAACATTCTCTCCTCTATTACCTTCTTCAACATCCCACTGCCGCTAAATATGCCTTTCATCCATTTTTCCTGCCTCCATAGGATTTCTCTCAACAAACCCCTCTCCTCACCCACCATCTCCAGTACTTCCTCTTTTGTTTTCCTTTCGGTCCATTTCAACTTCTCCATTCTTCTCCACACCCACATTTCAAAAGCCTCCAATCTACATCTATCCTCCTGCTTCAACGACCACGTTTCCGCGCCGTACATAGTTTCGCTCCATATCAGAGTTTTTACGAGTCTTATCTTAACCTCCCTACACAACGTCCCCATCATCAACTCCCTCCTCCTTGAGAAACCCTCTTTGCCTAGCACAATTCTTCTCCTTACGTCCCTACTACTTTGACCGTATTGGTCCAAAACACTTCCGAGGTAAGTAAACTGCTCTCCCTGTCATTGTACATTTGAACGTAAAATTCATGGTAATTAAAGCATTTTTCTAACAGATCTAACACTCTAAACATTTTTATTAGTTTATCACAAATGATTTAAAAATTCCAATTTATTATTTATTACATGATGGAATATCCTAAAATGAGATGTTCTTTGATAGAAAATCTTGAATTATAATGTTACATGCAAATGTTTGATAAATATTTGCTTGCCTCTTCATCTTTAGCCTCCAGTTGCAAACTAAGCCACTCAGAAAATTAGCATTCTAACAACTAACAGATTACCATCCAACAAATTCATCACATAATGAAAATGCAAGATTATAAATATTGAAAAAATATAAGAACAAAAATGATAAGAAACATGTGTGGGTTATAATTTTAGTTGAAATGCCTTTGGTTTTAAGCCAATTGGGAATAAGATTGGGTAGAAAGGGTTTTGATACCAACAAAGGGAGAGAAGAGGAGAGGAATGGTAGGGGATTAAAGAGGGAAATGGAGGCCTGATGGGGTCGAACGTTCACTGGAGAATCAATCAATGATGGGTATACACTACCATAAGGACCAACTACATGTAGATCTTGATTCTACTTTCATGGGGTCTGAATGGCACAAGTAAATAGTGATCACTGGATTTGGTGTACAATGGGGTTTTCCATACCCATAAGGGTATGATGCATTGTAACCAAAAACAGTAATTGACTGGCAAGTTGGATTGATAACTCAGCTCATATGAAGCCCTACGGCAAGTGAAATCCATAGATAAGGGTTGTAAAGGAGGGGAGGGTTGAAGGGGAAACTTGGTGTCATCATTAAATATATTTACATAGATATTTCAGTCGGATTTCTCACCGCCAGGGTGCATTTAACATGGTCCCCTGACCTTATGCAATTGGTGTTTGAATTCTCATAATTATATCCTCAATCAAAAGTTTTGTGGAGTGACCTCTCATGTCTTTAATGGCTCATTTTCTACTCACTGTGCCACCAAACAGAGTTGTATACATGAGGTCTCCTCCAAAATGGACGCAGCCATGCAATATTTCGTGAAAAATAGCCAACCTAGAACAATGAGGCCTTAGTCTCATTCAAAGTACTCCCCTTGGGACCTCACATACTTTATCCCAGCATCTCTTCCACTTTTCAAAACCATTAGCAGTCCTCCTTCGAACTACATACTTATTGGCTGCCTCATCGCATTCACTTTCACCTGTTCAACGTGAAGAATTTCATGCTGAAATTGCAGGGGACTTGCTCCAAGTCACAAACAATGACCCAGGTTTTCTAAAAAAGGTCACAACAGGAAATGAATCCTGGGACCATGGCTATGACCCCGAAACAAAAGGCCAGTCTTCCCAACAGCCAGTTAATGTTCTTCACATTAAGGTGACACCTATCTCTTCCAGGAGGGAGAGCAGCAGGCTTCCCTGGGCATAGATGATGGATTTCCTCAGGATATTACCACTCCAGTCAATAGCCCAGCTCTCTGCCCTCCGGTGTACCACTCCCTAAAGGTGCCCTTACCACCTCTTTTTTACTGCATCACAACAGCTCTTTTCCCTCCTCTCATTCACATCCAGTCTTCACATTCCACTCCCAAATTACACATTTGAGTAGTTACAGTGCAGCATAAAATTACCCAACCCCCATTTTTCCTCGGGGATGAGAGGTCACGTGGAGTGTTGCAAATGCAGAAAACCTCTACATTACACAATATGCCTCAAGTCCCCATGAGGGTATGTGGTGCAACGTGTAATGGCACCAAATATTCATCCAAAATATAAATGCATACAAGATGATTTGATGATACAAGATTTGTATGAATATGAGTACTTTGGCTGATATACACAGGCCCACATGCATGTCTATAGAATTCATGTAATAATGGGGATGTTTGAATAATTTGTCCAATTTTACTCCATGAAGTATTATCAAGCATGTTGATCATAACCATTACCTTGTAACAATAATGATGCTTAGTTTTATAAGCAGGAAAATAATTAACTTTAAAGGCCTAAAAATTACTGAACCATGTATTGCATTTCAGTTTTGTTGTATCACTCCTTATGAATTGGACTTTCTACGTCATAACATCTTGTTCCTTTAAAGCCCCCAAAATTTCAGAGTGTAAGAGGACGTCTCGGTAGCTTAAAGCTTAATTGGTTAAAGCACTCGGCCGGATATCGAGGGATCCGGGTTCGAATCCCGGTCAAGGCGAATGATTTTTACTCTCTGAAATGGTTGCATTATAATGCACACATAGCGGGTGACTCCGTTAAAGTTACTGTTACAGTTTCTTGAAATTTGTCTAAGGTATGAGCAGCCTAAGTGTTTGAAATTGGCTTTATTAACATCCTGGACTGTGACGCGTCGCGCACGACTACAAATGCCTGTGACATTGTATGTACGGTATTTCGTCATAACATCTTGTTCCTTTAAAGCCCCCAAAATTTCAGAGTGTAAGAGGACGTCTCGGTAGCTTAATTGGTTAAAGCACTCGGCCGGATATCGAGGGATCTGGGTTCGAATCCCGGTCAAGGCGAATGATTTTTACTCTCTGAAATGGTTGCATTATAATGACTGAAAGAATTTCATATAAATTAAATCCTTCTGAGTGAAAACTAAAGACTTTCTTTTCAGAAAGATATTATGCCATTTATATGAGGCACTAACTGTTAAATACTGTTCAATGCAATGACTGTTAATCGATTTATAAGTAACTTTTAAAGAATTAAAATGCATTTTAACATTGAATGGCACAAAACAAAATATGAAAAATACAGTACAAAAGACAAACCCATGAGGTTATTTTTCTATAAATCCTGCTTGTCCAATTTACCCGAGCATCTCAAAAATTCTTTGGTATGACAACAAGTTCTTCATATTAGCTCTATTTGATATGGAATCTTCATTACTTTTATTTATTATTTTTGCATTTAATTCATATTAATTTCATGAATTGAAATCCTGCTTCTCTTTTTTCTACTTCAGCTAAGTTTTCATACTCATCACATGGTTAAGAGACTAAGTCTTCACACAATTTCTATTTGTAATTTAAATCAGCCACAAAGTGTATATTATTATTACAACACTAAAATGCATTATTTATTACTAGTATTCTACCAAGTTATGGGAGGTTCTGATGGCCCTTAACAATTATCACTCTTCTAAGCTCTGATTAACATGACACAAAATATTCTTAAAACCCATATACTCATATTAAACATTTAAATATCTCATTCTTTAGCTCTACATACTTTATTCCTCCATTATTTTCATCCAAAATGTTGATTATTTTCCTTCCTCCACCTCACTCACAACTTATTCCACATTCTTTAGCATTCTTTTAGTATTGCCTCTCTCTATTTCTGGCACCCACTTGCCCTGCCTTCCTTGTATATCTCCCAACGGCCTCCTCTCTGCCCCAAACGTCCGTAGAGCTCCTTTATTATCGATTTTTCTTTCCACACATTTTATTTTCTCCATTATTCACCACATCTTGAGCATTCAATGTACATTTATCTTCTCATCTCAATGATTAAGTTTTCAAGTAATATAAAACTGCACATTCAAGTTTTCACTAGTCTTTCATTTAAGCCTTTATTTAAGGGGCCTCTCATACTGTTCCAAATCTTCATAAGCTCTTCCCTACCCAATGCGATTGTTCTTTTTATGTCACCACTACTTTACCCACCAACCATCAAAGCATTACCTACATAGCTGAACTGTTCTAACAGTTCTAGTTTATGTTCTCTAACTTTAATGTTTATTCCTTATATTTCTTGAGAGTCTCATTACTTTCATTTTATTATGATTGTCATCCTCTAATTATCACACGTATTCTCTTATAAGCTCCCCAATGTCCGTAACCCTGTAGCTGACTGGCTAACCAATGCTTGGTCATCTACATATTTTTATTTAAAAGAGTTCCACACCTACTTGAAGAGGGCTCACATTAACCAAATGGCATGTAGCCAGACCTTACTGTAAATGAGTTTAATAACTACATAAAGTTCAAGCAATACATGATAATTAACAAGCATTACTTTATAAATTCTAATAAAATTGTTGAGCAATTATATGACTAACACACTCACCAACAATCAATATTGTGGCACCAACAACTATCTGAATAATATTTTGATTGTTTAACTGATAGTAATACCAAAGAAAATATACTGCCATCCATGGACTCCCGGAAGAGGAATATACAAATATGCCTCTCAAGTCCCTGATCGCATTTCATAAATTTGTTCTCTCATACAATGAAAGCATATACAAAAATAGAAAATATTTCAGATCAACAACACTGCAGAGCAGAATCATATGTAATGCGAATCTGCAATACCCTGCCAATTGTAAATGCTTTTAATCAATGGGTTAATGAATAGATATTTGAATCATTACAGCCTCTAAGAGAGCCCAATGATTTCTTCAGTGTCTGAATCAAGGTCCATGTCATAAATTACAGGTCGTGTTGACAATCCAGGCATCTTGGAAATCTGTAAGATAAAGACAAATCTTATGTTGCAAACTTATTCTCTCTTTCCTTAACAGTGAGCTTTTAAACATTTCAAATATTTTAGACTTAATAGATACTAATATGCCAACTACAATGTGCTATGAAAATAGTTGGGTAATATTCCGGTTCAGCAAAAATTAAATTTCTCAGAAAAATGACAAAATGTACAGAAAAATACCATTTCAAATGCACAATAGAATGAATCACATTACCCAACATTTCAAAATTTATTGCCATATTTATTTGGGAGTTGATGGTTTATGAAGCAATGAAGAAATCTGATGTAAGAACAGATGATTCAATATGCTCCTTAGAAAGGATCACTACATACAAAGGGGAGAACTCAAGAGATGTTATGATGAGGGTAGAAAATTTACCAACAAAGTTATACCAATATTCATAAGTATTCCAGTATACCAGTTCCATATGTATTTGGCTACCAGCATAGTAGCCAAATACTTATGGAACTGTTATCATTGGAAATCTTTGTATACTTCAACCTATACTAAGGGGAAACAATTTTAAGTTCATCCAAATTATTATCAAAAGCCATTTATATATCTGGAGTCATAATTAAAATTCAGCATTTACAATTCTTGACGTTTGATACTCACATCTCCCAGGAGAGGCACCAAAAATCCAGCACCAACAGACACAATTATATCCTTGACATGAACAGTGAAGCCAGTTGGTGCCCCCTTAAGTTTCTGATCAGTCGAGAGGGATAAATGTGTCTTAGCCATGCAAACAGGCAGCTTATCATAGCCCTGGAATGAAACAAAGAACAATTTTCAATTCCATGGTCTTTTTAACACTTTCTAACCGAATTTAACAAATTTAAACTGTTTTAAACACAGAAGAGAAAAAGTGGACGTACACCAAAAAGGAAACCATGACCTAGTAGGGCCCTAAAGCAGCCAATGGGAAGACTGCAGCCATTTTGGAACGAATAATTAGACCCTTGGTACTCACCAGTCTTGTGTACTCCTTCAATAATCGCTCAGCCTTTTCAGACAACTCAACTTTTCCTGCTCCGTAGATTTCTTTGGCAATAACCGTGATCTTGTCCAAAATTGGCAAATCAAGGTCATAAAGGAACCTGGGAAAAAAATTTTTTAAATAAAGTCAACGGTTACTTTCATTTCTATCACTGAATCGTGAAACTTTGCCCAAATAGGGTTGTTCCTGAACCTGACAACACATATTCTGACATTTTGAAAACTTTCCAGACCTACACAGCAAATTTCCAGGTACATTTTTACCAATAATGAAACATTATTTTTACATTCACCAGATAGATAATATAAAAATTTTAACTTTTTGCACTCAAATGTTGGCTGTGACTTGACATGTTTAGCTTCAATACCAGCACGTATATTGAGTCACACTTGACACAGAGTTTCATTGTGAAGGAAATGAGAATTTCAGTGCATTTTCTAATAACTTCTTCTGCAATAGTCAGCAAGAAAAGATGAATTATAAATATCATTCATATTTAAGTAACATGGGTTATTTTATAAATGAATAATAGTTATCAATAATTTACCCATTAATGCCACCTCAAGCCCATTATCACACCTACTGATATTAGCATTTATCTGTTGAATGTGTTACATGTTCTTTTTCATTTTAATCAGCTTCCTCTTATTATCTGCTACATAGCCAACATCTTTTGAGCCTACTATATCTTCTCTTAATAAAAAATATTCTTACCCATACTCTTGCAAGGGGAGTACTCAATTATAGGGTCTCAGATTTTGACTGAAGTTGACAGCCAGACAGTCCTAGAATAGTGATTCATTAATCACCTTCTGTAAGAATGCCAAAAGAATGAAAAACCAACAAAACTTGACATTTATGAGGAAACTTCTACATGATCTAGTTGGAAACCTCCAAGGTGGTACTCAAACTTATAGGGTTAGATTATCACCAACAAACATTTCGATGGAAAGCTCCATGTAATCATGCCTCACCCTAGCAAAATGATAAATTCTATGTTGTTTGTTCTTTACAAAAAAGTCAAAGGTGGAAGAAAATTTATACCAATGCAAGACGTATGAAAATAATCAAGGCCTTCATCTTTAAACAATATCACACCATGAGAAATTATAGAATTCAAACATGCTGTCAGAGTAGATATAATTTTTTTACGTAAAAAAATCCAAATAAATAAGTTTAGAGGGAAAAAAATTTAGTTTTTCATTCTAGAGCCACCATTTATAAAATCTGGAGCATTCAAAAACTAAATGGAGTGGACTAAGGGAACCATTGGAAAAACAACAATGGGTGTGAAGGGCTAAGCCTTCATAATACTGATTATTTGGCAAGCAGGGAGAAAGAATTCAGTGTAACTGTATGAGAGCACAAGTATAATTACAGTGCAAGCACAAGTACTTGAATAAGTAGGGTGTATAGTATTTGTATAGTAGACTCTCATTGGGAGGTTCCTTGATAGCACATCCATTCCTTGTCCTGATCCCAACTCATGCAAATAATTATAGTTAACATGTTCCAGTCCCTCTTCTGTACATTTGACAAAAGACCAATAACAAAATTTGTCCATGTGTAAGCAGAAAGTCCGGAGGTAAAAAATCATTGAAAGAAACATATTAAAATAGAATAGAAACACATAAAATCTCAAGTAAAAAAATTAAAAATTACTTCCAAAAATACTTCATTTCAGTAAATAAACATAAAAAGCATAAAAAAGTAGTAACATGTTGTTAAAAAGGAATAATCACAAGCATACGAGGTCTGTCCAATGAATACACGAACTGAGGCCATACAAACTTTATTTTGCTAAATTTAGTCTACATCGATTTTGTCCCCTACTAAAAGTACTCTCCATTCGTAAGTCATGTACTTATTCCATCTTATTTTCCACTGTTCAAAGAACACTTGGAAGTGGCTGCGTAGATTTTCGCGGCGGTGGCTTGAAGAAGGAACGATATGGTCCTAAAAAGGACCGCCAGGGAAGAAAGGCGAAGACGAGATTCTGACAAGTCAATCAAGCAGACAGAACCGGACCCAAAGGCATACGCGACTATCCCCTTCGTATCGGGAACATCCGAGAAGACAGCCAGAATCCTTAAAAAGCACGACGTGGTGACAAGGTTCAACTGCACCAAGAAAATAGCGGACGCGCTCCCCGGACCGAAGGACAAAATCTCGAAAGACCTATACGAAGGGGTCTATCAAGTACCGTGTTCATGTGGGAAAGCCTACATCGGGGAAACATGCCGAGCTATGAAAGTTCGGATGAAAGAACACCTCCGGGCTACTACGAACAAACAGTTTCACCTCTCGGCCATCTCCGAGCATAAATGGAGTGAACCCGGCCATGATATTCTATTCCATGACGCTACAATCATAAGTAAAGAAAGTAGATATTACCCACGCCTAATCAGAGAAGCTATTGAGATAGCCAAAAACCCGGCGAATTTCAATAGAGATGAAGGCTACCATCTCCACAACGCATGGAAGAGAGAGTCCTTCGAAAAAGGACCAATCAGAGAGCAGCACCTGGACGGGACCACCTATATAAGGACGGCCAAAATCTGAGCCCCTCATCTTCGACCTGAAGACGCCGGATGAAACTTCGGCAAAACTGTTGTCGGCTTCAAACAACAACGCGGTGAAAACCCGGACATGCAGAATTCTTTAACACTTGGAAGTCCTCGGCAGTTAGGTTTTCTGGTTTTCTCATCGTTTCTTGCTTTATCATGTCTTCCACATCTTCTCATTGATGTCCCCTCATCACAATTTTGCATTTTGAGGATAGGAAAAAGTGGAAGAGGGCGAGATCTGGCAAATGAGGAGAAGGATGATCGAGGATGGCGATTGAATATTTTGCCAGAAACTGACGAACAATGAATGCTGAACGTGCAGGTGCATTGTCATGGGGAAGGATCCATCCATCATCATCACGTTCGGTTAAAATAGTGTGCCCTGTTGATTTTCCTAAATTCAGTTCATCAGCTATCATTCAGACAGTTTTTCGACGATCAGTGAAGACAAGGGGCCGCACACACGATTAATGTTGTCGTCAACACAGGTGGTTTAAGGTCGTCCCGGCTTCACATCATCCGTGGCGTCTTGTCGGCCATCTTAAAAATGCTTAATCCACTTGAAAACGGATGTTTTCTGCAGAGCGTTATCACCCTAAACAGCTGTCAACATTTCAATAATTTCTTGATAACTTTTACCGCACTTAACTAAAACATTTGATGTTGATTCGTTGCTCCGTGATGTCGTCAATTACCATTTTCGACAAACAGTAAAAACAAGGACAGCAGAAACTAACATAAGTGGCACCATACGCACAGCTAGACAATCCGCCAAGCACAGACGCCTCAGTCTCATTGGGTCTCAGGAAACTAGCGCCGCTAGTGGGAGGGACTATAGTCTGCATCATGGCCGCAAGATTGCACCAGTTCAAGCATTTATTGCGCAGACCATGTTTGCTTAAATATTTTCTTATGTGAGACTGATTTAATCGTTCCAACTACATGCATAATAGTGCCAATATTTGTTTTTCTGGAGGCTGTCTCTGAAGTCCTTGGCGTTCTTAGAAAAACCAAGGAAGGAAAGCGCTTGAAATGCACAATGATAGTGGGGTTCTTGAGTTATAGGGAAAGCTTTTGCTACGAGGCGAAGGGGAGTCATGAAGTGTTTATGGTCCATTTTTGACAAACAGTAAAAACAAGGACAACAGAAACTAACATAATTGGTACCATGTGTACAGCTCAATGATCCCCCAAGCACAGACGGCTGGCTCATTGGGTCTCAGGCAACTAGCGCCACTTGTGCACGGGGCTATAGTCTGCGTCATGGCCACCAGATTTCACCAGTTGGCATATTTATTGTACAGACTACATATAAATGCCCTATTTTATTTTTCATGATTTCACCTCAACATGCATTTAATAGACTTTCCATAACTTTTCCAGGCCAAAATAAATTCCCTAAAATTTCCATGATTCTCCAGGCCAGAATCCCCCCTGCCACATTGTCATTTGAAAGCCAAACAGAATAGAACAAAAAAAAATAATGAGTAAAATGTATGGTTAATAAGCCACACATACATATGTATAGATATCCACTTGAATTTAGGTTGCTGTTTAAAGGATGTGCACATATATATATGTATATATATATTTACTTGAACTTGGGTGGTTGTTTACAGGCTGCAATCACTGAATCAGCCAAATCAACGGCTCCCTCCCCACCATGGGACCAGTGGCGGCATATAACAGCGTCAAGAGCCCCATTTTGTACACTCGATGACTTTATAAGCTCCAATTCAGCATCCGTATCCGACCTGACAAAATTAATCTCCCATCATTAAAAGATTCACAAATGATTAGCGGCCACCCTTTTAACAACAATATCACTGAGCAACTCACGTGAATGCATTAATAGCTACAACAACAGGCACACCAAATTTGTTTCCATTGCTAATATGTTTGTAGAGGTTTGGAAGTCCTTTGCGAAGAAGATCCAGATTCTCCTGTTCCAATTAAGAGAAAAATACAAACCATTAGTCTCTGCCTCTATTAGAAAGAACAACAGGGCGAACAATAGTATATTCACCATTGGAAACTATATTTTCATAATACATGCTCTTCTGGGCCAAATTTTCTATTTGTCCACAATACTTTTCCCTTGTCATCATGTTTACTAAAGAAAGATATTTCACAAGGTAATTGTGCTAATGGATTTGCAAATTTTCAATTTCTTCAACACATGGGTATTCTAATGTGTAAGCCATACCTATTACCTCAATAAGAAAATGGTGATTCAGTAAATGAATTTCAAATAAAATGATTCACTTGACCTCAAACACTACATTATATTCACCAAAGAAGAATAAATTAATCATGCTACTGAAAAATTCAGATTACCCAGAGAGGATGATTATTCAGATTTAACGAAATGTAAGATACAAATGAAAAATTATCACGAACCTTATTTCATGGTTGTGGGACACAAGAATGAAGATTACTTGGACAGCACAAAAACTAAACACAATAGGTTACCAATGTTGCAAAACTGAATAAGAATACATTTAAGCCTGTGTGATTGCAAGTCCATGGCATTTTATGCTAACAGTATTTATCTCTTCAATTAGATATTCCTTTAATTAAAAAAGAAAAATGTCATCATCATGTGATGCCAACACACATGTACATATCCAAGTGAAACACATCCAGGTAATACGTGGACAAGCTAGCAATTAGAAGAGCATTTGGGAGATGTGACATGAAGGAAGGATAAAGAGAAATGCTATCTTTTGCTAGTTAGGGTCATTAAGAACACATTGCTAGTATGGCATCCTCATGAAGTTTGATTGACTGCAGAATTAAATCAAACAGAGTGTAGGGAATCGAGATTTGTAAAACATTGTTATGACAAACTGACTATTGTATCATGATTATTAACGGAATTAGGCGGGGAATCACTCAAGGAGAGGAGGTTAAAATACAGATTAAATCTCTACCATTAACTGGAAGGATGTCTCACTGGTGATGATTTGGAAAATTTATTGTTAGCCCCATTGCACTATGGTAGAATAGATCATGCAAACGAAATAAGAGAGATTAAGTGCAAAACAAGTAGTAGTAGATGTCATGAGATACTTTTTAAAATGTTCACACTTAGGACAAGGGATGAGAATAACTGTTTCTGACCACATTACAGTGGGGGGAAGTACTTTTCTTTTTTCACCCTGAATAGCCTAGTACAGTGGAGCCTCACTTAAGGAGACCTCACACAGTGAGTAATTGGCATAGAGAGGGAAAATATTGACCCCGAAAGTTATGCACTTAACGAGCGACCTTTTGCAAAATGAGTGATGAGGAGAGGGGAATTCCCAGATTCATTGCATGCCTGCAAATGCAGTTTTTCTCTAGCATTCGTTCCGCTAGCAACTCAGCGTTGTTAGTGATCGCACATTTTTCTAAACTTGTATTCAAACATATTATTGGTGATTTTTTGAGCAAAAGTTTAATAACATTTTGTGCATAGTTTTAAAATTGACTCCAAAGAAAATGCTGTAAGAAGAAAGCCAAAAAAGAATGAATACAACAGTAGAAATGAAAAGTAAAATCATTGAAACTTGGGAACAAAATGAGAGCATGGCTAATCTAATATGCATATCAACAATCATCGCATCAACAATTGACCTTTCCTTCAAGAACACAGACAAGACTAAGGAGATAGCTTCTTCAAATAGAGTGCCAAGAGTATCTTTGTAATAGTTGTATATTCTCATCGGTGTTGAACGGCTGCTTCTCATATGCATGAATGAAAAGCAATTGCAATGCAACACCATTAATGAGAAGAGGAAAGTGATTTTCCCTGACCTCACTAATAAGATGTCTAGATCATCAATGGCTGAAATGGTATTAAAGGCGAGTCGTGCATGATTCAAGAAGTTAACGAGAAGAAACATCATCCACGGCATTGTGAGGTATGGCGAAGCAGCAAGCTCTGATTCAGAGGCAGAAGAGAACTTCATCAGTGACTTGAAAAAGCTTGTAGATTTTGAGTGTTACCTGCCCTATGTTTTAAATTGCGACAATCCTCTAAGGACGAAGATGCCAAAGCAAACCTATATTTGCTAACATAACAGTAGAAGAGAATGCATTACCCAACCACAAAGCAATCAAAAGTTTTTAGTCATGGAATGCATTATCATATTTTACATTGATTTATATGCAAAAAGTTGTCTCACTAAATGAGTGTTTTGCTTTACAAGAAAGATCACGGAATGGATTATGCTCATATTGTGAGGTTCTACTCTATCTTGTATTCATCTCATCTAGCTTTAGTCATTGTCCTTCTTATTACATATAGCTCCTCTTGCATGCGCAGAGAGTATATCTCACTTAGATACTGTAGTGTATGTATCTGTATTAATCATGATCTACTTTATTTGAATAATTTTAATAGATAAATATTGTCTCCAACAATTATTGGAAAAACTTAATTTTTTTGTTCCGTGCTTGGTGTGTAATCACCCCCTTCCACGCATCATATAGTCAACAATTCAAGGGGTCGTTACACGAATCAACCATTAATCAAATGAGCAAAGGTAGTGCGAGGGTGTTTGCATGGGCTATTACACTCTTGCACCATTCAAACAGAGAAGTTATAAAAAATAAAGGTTCCTTTCCAAAAATAGAGATGATATCACAGATATTTTATGTACCACAGATACCGCAAATTTACAAAATAATTTTTAAGTTTAATTTCATCAGCATTCATTAATATAGGAAAAAAGAAGTATGTAAGTCACAATACCTCAATATATTCCTTGGCCAATGGTGCTCCTGATGTCACAGCAGGGCCACCACCATGCATCTTCAAAGCCCTTACGGTAGTCACCAGGACCATGGCATTTGGCACATGCTTGGCACTACGACATTTGATATTGAAAAATTTTTCCATGCCTTAAAAGAGGAAGAGGATATAAATGCGTACAAATAATTCCCAAATTCTTAAGGTTCAGAAATTTCTTGCCTGCAACTATTATATTATATAATAATATTAAAAATTATCTTCTATATGTGCATATTGGAATCCCTCGTGCGGGTATTCATTATCCCAGGTGGAGTAAAACTCATTCAAAATACTCATGCCTGTCACAAAATTCCAACTCTAATGAACATGCTTCTCATTCCTTTGAATATTTTTGTAAGCTCAAGGGTTAAAAATAACAGATATGAATAATGAACGCTGATATTATTAATTTCCCGCTGAAACAAATCTGCTCATAAGTCTTAACAACTAAGTCTGACAGGAACTGATTGACATAGACTGCTTACTCACCAATGTCCGTTCCAAAGCCAGCTTCAGTTATCACATAACCATCTTCTCCAACTAGTTTGAGTGCAATCAGGTCAGCTATGACAGAGGAGCAGCCGTGGGCGATGTTGGCAAAGGGGCCAGCGTGGACGAGAACTGGAGTACCCTCCAATGTTTGCATCAGTGTTGGCTTCATTGCCTCCTTCATCAGAATTGCCAGTGCACCTGTGGCACCCTGATTAAGAGGAACAATCATTCAAGCAAATCACTGACCAAGACGGCATTTTCACATAAACTCGCAAGCAATCTCATTTCACAAGGTTTCAAAAGGCTGGGTTGATGCAAAATCAATGATTCTGATCAATCATCAATAATGTTGTAAAAATAAAGTTTAGCTAACCATTTTTCAGCTGAAAAAGAATGTTTCTTTCATTAAAAGTTGTAACTTTATTTAAGTTCCAAGAAGATAAATTGGCACCACATGAAAACAAAGAGTGGTTATATACCTCTGCTTTTTCCTACTTCCGATTTTACCTATTTTCAAAGGTAGCCACCTAGGCAGGTATGTTTCTGAATTTCTTGATAATACCTGATATGTGTCTTGTATACATGCATGTATTCTGTTACTTACTCTTATAACATATCTTATATAAGTGTAGAGTTGTAACAACTTGATTGCTGGACAAATAAAATGTATTATTATTATTAAACGTTAAGAACCTCCCATCTGCTGGAATCACAGCAGTAAAATTAAAAGTTCAATGTTAATATTAACATTGTCCAATTAAATTATAATATGATTACATTTATGTTTGGAAATGGCAGAACCACATCACTGGATTTTATTTTTCGTTACCCAAATAATAAGTAAGCTAAGTCAACAATGATAAACACAGTAATCAACCCCGAAGGTCGGTTTAGTAGGTGATGGTAGAGCTCACCCATGTACCAAGCCCGACGGCGTGTGAATATTCACACATCAGGGTAGGGGGGCCAGTTCCTTTCCCTGTGCCGGTTATGGTTTCCCAGGAAGATCTGGTACCCGAAAAATCAACTAGCTTGGGTGGAGCTGCAGGTGCCCAGAGTGTCTTGCCTGGGAATCAAATCCGGGACCCTCCGGTCAGTAGTCCAACGCTCTACCCACCAGACCCATTCAACAATGATATCACCAGGTAAATGATAATCAATACTCACCAAAAACATCTAGAACTTTGAAAAACCGATAGCAAAAAACACTATCCCATTAATAACACACCTAATACAAAATTATTGCGCTCAGAAAATATACAGGGTGTTAAAAAGTCATGGTACATTCCTTGAGGGGTGGTCAATTTTGCAATTTTAAGCACTTCTTACCTCCTGGTGCCATGTCCAAAAATTGCACTAGGTTACAAAGTTTAGGGGACACAAAAATTGAGTCAACAACATTTGTTAGCAACACAGAAATTGCATAATTGTTTCCATAAACGTCATGATTAAAGAGTTAAATATTGTTGCTACAATGAAATAAATGTGCATCTTCAATAAAATGATGCCCTTGGTGGGTAGATTTTATCAAAAATGAATAATATTTTTGGAAAAATTTTTTTGTTCCATCAAGAAACAAACATACCAAATCATCTGCAGTCACAGGAACACCTTGACGATCTAAACCCACAACTATTTTGCTCAGTCGGTCTTTCATATCAGCGATGCTAGTAGCCAAGGCCAGTATGGCCATGATTTCACTGGTCACCGAGATGGAGAATGATGCCTCACGGGTATGACCCTGCTCAGTGCTTGATTGACCAATTGTTATCTTCCGTAGATATCGGTCATTTGTATCAATCACTGAAGAATTAAAAACAAATATATTTTCCTCATTTCTAGTAAAGATTTCAGGCAAAAAATATATCACTATTTCCATGCAGCCCATGGGTCTTTCCTCTGTTCTCCAATCTGAATAAGCATCCACATGGAAAGTATTTTTTCCGTATCAGAGGAAGGTTTACGTGAATTGCAAGAAATGTTTCAAAATGAAAGGGCTGCTTCTATGGAATACTGGAGCTAAATCAATTAAACTTGTACCACACACACATTACACATTAAGCTGACAATATAATTAAATGCTTGCACTATAAATTATGCAAATAAAAAATTGATTATCACTCTTTATTGAACACCCCTCATGTGAAACACCACTTCACAGCAATGGTTGAGGCAAACTTACTGAAAATTTTTATCTTGTTTTTAGAAGTATCCATATACAAGTGTGTGAAACTAACCTCTGTCCCATGTGATGGTGGCAGGATCAATGTCAAGCCTCACAAACCTCTTTATTTCATCTGCTGTTAAGGTGCCTGGATCAGTCTTCTTGATTCCCAATTTCTGCAATCTTCTGAGCTGTTTCAAATAAAGTACATAAATATTAATAAGCATTGTGAAATTCCAAAGAATATGTTTCATGATTACCATTCATTGGGGATTTAAATGATGGTATTAGCCTACCACGTGAATATATTGGGTTGTTTCCTTCCTTGAGGATTTAATAATGACCTTTCAGTGTACAGTGTGACTTTTTATGGATACACCATTCTCTGGAACTCCAGGATTCCAACAAAAATTGCATTTCCAATGCCTCTAGTACTTATAAATTTCCCAGACCTCATTCCACTGATTAAGGCAAGACATTTGACAGAATCACATAAGAAGCAGCTGGGGAGAAGTATGTGCAGCGAAAATACTTTGTCTAATTACATGTTCTCACAATAACCATCTCATATCTTCTCACAATACATCATGCTTTTATCATGGAAAGAGTACTAAATAAGTCAAAACTTGGCACTTACATTAACCTGCCTTAGTTGAGTACTCTCTGGAATGGGAGCAAAGATTTATTTTGAAAAAAAAATTTTGTAAAACTGAGAGGTTTGCTTTTGAAAAATGTGCAATTTTTTAGTTTTGTATCAAACGTTTTTAGTGACAATGATAATCTATGAATAATATTTATTGTTTTTAGTGAGCAATGGGTAGTGTGAAGAGAAAGTATGCGCTCTCTGGACACACACTTACTGTTCAGTTTGTATGAATTACCAATGAAGGGATTTGGTGTTTTTTGCAGGATTCCCCCAATTTCTTTCTTATAATTAGAAACCTTCTTGAGATTTACACCATTTTCAGTACTGTTTCCACAGTGGATGGCAGCCAAAATATTTTTAGCACTCTCTCTCCTGTACTAGTTAACATTTTCATGGAGAACTTTGAGCAGAAGGCAATAGAGTCTTACCCCGAGAAACCATCTCTTTGGATCCAATATGTCGATGACACCTTTGCCATCGGGCCACATGGGAAGGAAGAACTAGAATCATTCCTAGAACATCTAAATCAGCAACATCCAAAACTTCACCATGGAAATTGAACAGAATGATGTCCTGCTTTTGCTAGATGTACTGGTGAGCAGAAAACCTAATGGCAGCCATGGCCATGCAGTGCATTGCAAGAAAACCCATAGCGACTGGCATTTGAATGTGCGATCACACCACCATCCCACTCAGAAGAGCTCACTATTCAATACACTAGTTCATCGTACCTGCATCATCTCAGATGCCGAATCGCCTCCATTGGAAAAAAAGATACTTGATCTCAGAGCTAGGAAAAAACAGACACCCGGAACAAACCATCAAAAAAGGACTGCTAAGTAAGGAAAAGAACTGATGGAAAAAGATTCTGGCAAAGAAACAGAGTGAGGAGAAGCATGAAAAGGAAAAACCGACAACATTTGCTATCCTCCCATATGTCGCTGGAATGGCTGGATGGATAAGTGAGCTCATACAGAAGCATAATGTAATATTTTCATTATTGTATTGTTTATTATTCATTGTATTGTTCTCTGCCGCAAGAAGAAAAATCAGCGACATCATCTCTAAGCCCAAGGACCCAATCCCCAATCACACATACAACGGAGTCCTATTTCGGCCAAACAGGAAGGTCTATTAGATACAGAATTAAGGAGCACCAAAGGGCCACAGAAAAAAAGAAAGTTCCAATTGTCAGCAATTGCCGAACATGCATGGTTGGAACCTGGACACATGATTGAGTTCGACCAAGCAAAAGTGCTGGTATGAAAGAAACATTATTTTCCAAGACTTACAAGAAGCGGTAGAAACAATTAAAAATCCTAATAATTTCAACCGTGAGGATGGCTACACCCTGACTTCCATGTGGAAAGGGGTGATACCTATTTGCTGCCAAGAAAGAGCCAATCAGAGCACTCTGGGCCAGCCAGTATCTTCTATATTTAGCGGCCAAATTGCAACGCAGATCACTACGACATGAACATGCCCCCAGGAATGGGGAATAACAGTTGTCTAACAATCAACCTACGCGACCATAATTCCCAGAAGCAGTATGGATACTTCATCAGATAGACGTCGTGGAAGCCTTAGGATTAATATTTTTATCATATCTGAGAGAAAATGAACCAGCAATAAAAGCTGCATCAGCAAGTTACAAATGTTTTCATTCTTCTTTTAGTTATCTAAGAGACAAGAAGGCAAAACAATTTTACCACCTACATATTTTTCTAAGTAATCCCCCTGGCCCAAACACCCATCTCACCTGTATCTTGGAAAACTCCCTCACTCCCTTCTTTTTGGGCACCAAGCGATTATAAAGGTCGTCATCTGACTGTGTGGCTTCATGGAAGATCCGGGTGTCCATTTGTGCGGCAAGTAAGTTATTTGCTGCAGTGACTGCATGTATGTCCCCAGTCAGGTGCAAGTTGAATTCCTCCATTGGGATGACCTGCGCATAGCCTCCACCAGCTGCTCCACCTGAATTCAGAGATCAACATCGTTATCTCCCCTTGACTTACAATTAGATTAGCTTAGGGTGTTCAACAAATAAGAAATTTGTTTTCCCTGAATTTCCCAAATTTTCAAGATCAATTTTCCTACTTTCATAAGGTCATCTTTCACCTTTCACCAAAATTTGGATGATTTTGGGGTAAAATATCCCAGGTAAATGTAAAAACTACAATAAGCAATGTCGTGGAGAAGATTGGTAATGGATGGAAAAATAAATTTTAAAAAATTTAAAAGTTTTCATGATAACTGTCTTTATTTTAAATTGTCAACATTATATTGATTTTTTTAAACATTCATAATTAAGTCACTTGTTTTTAAGAACACATACATACCATTTGAAAATGACAGATGACTCAGAAAGGCGTTAGTTAGATTATATTATGGTTAGGCACAGGTTTAGGAACAGTTTGATCAATTCGCACAGCTTCCTGGGAACAGACGAGCCCTTTGATCATAATATCATAGCTATGAAGTGTAGAATCCATTTCAAAAAGATAATGCAGGGGTTAGGAATTGGAATATAAAAGCATTAACTGCATTGACAAGGAAGGAGTATCAACAAGCTGCAGAGAAAATCATAGATGAGGGTAAAGAGCCGAGTACTATCGAGGAAAAATGAAAATTTATCAAAAAAGGGATATCAAAAGTCACAAAAGAAATAATAGGAACTTTTAATAGGAAAAAGACAAGGAAACCATGGATCATGGAAGAGATGATTGGAAGGATAGATGAGAGAAGGAAATGGAAGAATGTAAACAGAATTAGGGAAAAGGAAGCACAAAGAGTTAAATAATAAATTGAGATGGGTAACAAATAAAGCAAAAGAAGCATGGTGGAAAAGACAGTGTGAGGATATGGAAATTCTACAGAGGAAGGGTGAAATTGGTGCACTACTCAAGAAGCTTAGACAGAGTAACACAATATGACATAGATGAAGACAGCTTAGGTCCAGGCATACTTGACAATGAAATAGAAAGGGCATTAAGGGAGATGGAATCAAATAAAGCATTGGGGGTAGACAACATTCTTACAGAACTACTAAAAGGTTTAGGATAATTTGGGATGAAGAGTCGTTATGGACTGATTCGTAGCATTTATGAGGAAGGAATCTGGCAGAAAGACTTCATGAGATCAGTATTAGTTCCTATTCTGAAAAAGGTAAAGGCTACATCATATGAGGATTACAGAACAATAAGTTTGATATTCCACGCAGCTAAAGTTGTTCTCAGGATCATCAACAAAAGGATAGAGAGTAAGGCAAATGATTACTTAGGGGATGATCAGTTTGGGTTTAGGAAGGGAAGAGGTGCGCATGATGCCATTGCAGTAATGAGATCACTAATCGAGAGGAATATAGAATACAATTAGGAAGTATTTGCCTGTTCCATAGATTTTGAAAAAGCATTTGACAAAGTGAATTGGGAAAAACTAATGCGTATACTACAGAAAATAGGGATGGATTGGAGGGACAGGAGACTGATCTGCAACCTGTACATGTCTCAGACTGCTCAGGTGCGAGTGAAGAACGGAGAGTCCGGATGGGCAGTGTTGGGCAGAGGGGTAAGGCATGGTTGCCCATTGTCACCGGTGCTGTTCAACGTATATGTGGAGGAAATGATTAAAGAGGCATGGGAAGAACTGGAGGTAGGAATGAAAGTCGGCGGGGAATTCATAAAATCGGTTAGGTTTGCTGATGACCACGCTTTAGTTTGTCAGTCAGCCAAGGGGTGGCAAGCATTGTTGAGTGAATTGGAGGTTTAGTGCGATAAATATGGGATGAGAGTCAATATTAATAAAACAATGACAACAATGGCAACATAACAGTAACAACAATACAAACACCCAAGCCCAAATCCCACCCTGGCGGGAATCGATCCCGCAACCCTTGGGTTGGCAGACGAGGGCAGTTACCCCACCGCCGCCAGAGCTAGCCAAAAAATATGATCCTCCTGTCACGGTCGATCATATTTTTTGGCCGGCTCTGGTGGCAGCAGGGTAACATCCTCGTCTGCCAACCCAAGGGTCGCGAGTTCGACTCCCACCAGGGTGGGATTTGGGCTTGGGTGTTTGTATTGTTGTTACTGTTATGTTGCCATTGTTGTCCAATGTGAAGACCAAAAAGTGCTGTTTTCGGACCAAAACAAATAAATAAATAAAACAAAGGTTATGTATGACAAACAAACTATGCGATTTTCCAAAAAGAGAAAGGCTAAGATTAACATTAAAATAAAATAGGAGGACAAAAACTAGAGCAGGTGGAACAGTTTATTTACCTCAGAAGTGTTTTGGACCAAACTGGACAAAGTAGTAGGGACGTAAGAAGAAGAATTGCACTAGCCAAATAAGCTTTTGCAAGGAGGGAAATGACAGGGACGTTGGGCAAGGTAATTAAGAAAAGGCTCATCAAAACTTTGACAAGGAGCATAGTCATGTATGGCTATGTGAATAGCTATAGACTGTGATAGATGGGATAACGTTAGGTAAATGAGGAAGGGGCAGGGATAGGATGGAGATGTTGGATAGGATGAAGGGGGAGAGTAAGTATACAGACATGAAGAGGGGCAAGTTGTAGAATGGGATGTCGGGTTGTATTTTTGTTAGGAGTCACAAAATATTTATTTGGAGGTTGTGTCCATCCAAAACCACCTTAACCAATACATGACCTAATAATAATAACATGCCACTTGATTCTCTTCATTATCTAAGGAATTACAAATCAGGTTTTGTCTGAAGTATCACATGATGACCCAAAAGGCTTGTACTCCAATGGTGAGGAGATGCACAAATATGTACATAATGCCGGATGCCTTTTCACCTTTAATGCCAAATGTTGGTCCCTGGGATGGCTGCCTCACACATGCAAAGGAATTCTTCCTCTTGTGCACAGTCATGGCCTGGGTGAGTCCAGCAGTGGTTGTGCTTTTTCCCTCTCCCAAAGGCGTGGGGGTGATGCTAAAACAAAGGAATCAGCATAAAGGAGCATGAATAAAAGCAAAAACACATTTACAATACAACCACCCCATTCACATCTAAATGCAATTATAGGAATACAAAATGTGAAACTTACCCAGCAACGACAACAAGTTTTCCCGACTTTCGATTGGCAAATCTCTTCATAACAGAGAGTTCAATCTTGGCCTTTTTGTTCCCATACAGAGAGTATTCATTCCGACCCAAGCCAATTTCTTCTGCAAGATGAAATATATCCTTTGGCTCCTGAGCTCGAGCTATTGCAATGTCACTTGAAATAAAAAAGGGTAACAATCTGAGTTGCTGAAAGGTTTTGTAAAAAAGTTTCATGCAAGGGTAGATATAATTAAAACAGTACTATTATTTTAGGTTTCAACCTCAAAAAAAATTAGAGCCAAATAAACGTCCATCACTGGTTTATATCATTACAAACAACCCAAACATTCATGATTTCCTTTGTGTTCATGTTAAGCCAACAAACAATGATGGCATATTTTCAAAACCTGCATTTTTAATGGGCCCTGACATGGTAATAAACACCTTCAATTCACACAACAGATCTAATGTTTACCAATTTATCTAAAGATTGATTTCCCAGGATAATTTATAAATTATAAATCATATGATGACTCAAATTTTGTCATGAGAAAAATCTAAAATTAGATCCATGGTTCTTTTAAGCAGAAATGCTCAATTCTAAGGTAGTCAACCGATTAAAAATAGGTTGTGGATCATCCCTATCAACTATTATTATCCTCTAGGTATCACAAGGACTCACACTTGATAACACTTAAAGTATTTCTTTCTTCAATCCCTCACACTCTCCACTTGCCCTTGTGCTGTCCAAAAAGCCTCTTCTCTTGCTTCCTCGACCCCGTTTACTCCAATATCCCAAACATTTTTCGTTCTATCATACATAGCCTTTTAACATTCCACTACCATTTTATTAGCTCTACTCAATTTTTCACCTTTTTTTTCAGATTTCTCCCAGTAATATAACTATCTTTGCTCAACATATTTAACAAATAATGTTAGTCTCTCTATTTATTTATTCGTCTTGGTCCGAAAACAGCACTTTTTGGCCTTTACATCGGACAACAATCACAACAGGAGCAACAACGCAAACACCCAAGCCCTGGGTGGAAAAAATCCCACCCTGGTGGGAATCGAACCCGCGACCCTTGGATTGGCAGACGAGGACGTTACCGCCACCGGGGCCGACAAGTATCTTGTGGTACAAATATTATCTAGTGGTATGCAACCATCTAATAATAAATTAAGATTGTTATGATCCTTAGATCCATTCTTTCCTATCTTTTCCTTATTCCTAGTCCCCTTACATCACCTACGCAACAATGAAAAGAGCTTTCGAATATTCACAGCCTCTGATTTATACTTCCCATCTAATTTTGAAAAATGAAAATTGAGGTTGTGAAATTTCAAACTTACTAGAAGATTAATTAACTTGGAGGCAATGGTTACCAATGTACCTGGGCACTGGCTCTTGCAGTTTTAGAGGAATACTTTTGAGGTTCCACTGAAGACTCATGAGTCTCATGGCCGCCTTCTTGGCAGAGAGAACAGTGTTCTTCATCAACATGGCCACCGTCATTGGTCCCACTCCACCAGGCACAGGCGTGATGAAGGAAGCAACTTTCTTTGCCTCCTCAAAAGCAACATCACCCACAAGCCTCTGTCCAGACTTCTTCGTTGGATCTGAGATTGGTGAAGAAAACAAACACCTTAAAATATCTTAAATAGTCCACATGACTAGATAATAGTCATTTTCTAGTCATAACTGAGAGTTGATTTCAAAGTAATAAAATAAAAGGAAATCAATACATATTCTTTATATATATTTTATATATATGTGTATGTTTGTCTTTGTATATAAATGTATATATATATATATATCTTGATTTCCTTGAATTATATATATACATATATAAACCATAAACACAGTAATCAACCCGAAGGTCGGTTTAGTAGGTGATGGTAGAGCTAACCCATGTACCAAGCCCGACGGCATGTGAATATTCACACATTAGGGTAGGGGGGTCAGTTCCTTTCCCTGTGCTGGTTATGGTTTCCCAGGAAGATCTGGTACCCGAAAAATCAACTAGCTTGGGTGGAGCTGCAGGTGCCCAAAGTGCCTTACCTGGGAATCGAACACGGGACCCTCCGGTCAGTAGTCCAACGCTCTACCCACTAGACCACCCCGACCAATATATATACATATATATATATATATATATATATATATATATATATATATATATATGTGTGTGTGTGTGTGTGTATATATATATATGTATATGCATACTACCTTGATCAAAAAGTTCCCGGAATAACCACCGTGTGGCGCTCCCATCGTTCAGATTTGAGTTCTGTTTTTTTTGTTAAATTGGTACATCTGTTGTTGATATTCCCTTTAAATCTTAGTGTCATAACTTGACATTTGCAAAAGTTACGTAGCCAAGAGTACAACTATCTCTGTGTGTGTTGGCGATTTTTTACAATTGCAGAAATGGATTTAAATTTGCAACAACGAACTTGTATTAAATTTTGCGTAAAAAACGGATTTAGTGGCGCACGGATGTTGGAAATGTTGGAAAAGTGTTTCGGCAACGATTCTCTAAAAAAAACGGTCGTTTACCAGTGGCACGAGCGGTTCAGAAGTGGTCATGAGTCAATCGAAGATGATGAATGCAGTGGCAGACCATCGACATCGAAAGTCGGTGAAAAAATTGATAAAGTAAAAGAAATGTTGGTCAATAACCGCAAATTAACCATCAGAGAAATAGCGGAGGACTTGAACATTGCCTATGGATCCGCCCAAGACATTGTGGTTAATGATTTGGGTTTCCGTCGTGTAGCAGCAAAGTTGGTGCCAAAAGACCTCAATTTCATGCAAAAAAGAGACCGAGTTGACGTCGCAAAAGACATGATTTGCGAGGCTGAATCCGATCCCACATTCATCAAAAGGATCATTACTGGAGACGAGACGTGGGTTTATGAGTACGACACGCAATCCAGACATCAGGCAAGTGAATGGCGTTCACCAAATTAGCCGAGACCAAAAAAACCATGTCGTTTTCAGTCAAAAAAGAAGGCAATGCTGACGGTTTTCATGGATTACAACGGTGTAGTGCATCATGAATTTTTGCCAGAAGGCCAGACAGTAAACAAAGAGTCTTCCTGGGAAACCATAACCGGCACAGGGAAAGGAACTGGCCCCCCCTACCCTGATGTGTGACAGTTCACACGCCGTCGGGCTTGGTACATGGGTGAGCTCTACCATCACCTACTAAACCGACCTTCAGGTTGATTACTGTGTTTATGGTTTATATATATATATATATATATATATATATATATATATAAAATATATATATATATATTTTGGATTACTTTTTTCGGATTGCTTCACGCAAACTGCGTTGAACTTGTAGGTAGTACTTCTTATTGACCGTTTGACCTGGCGGCAGGAATTCATAATGCACTATGCCATTAAAATCGAAGACGCAGTGAGCATAACCTTCACGTTCCACCGCACTTGTCGAGCCTTTTTTGACTCCACTAGAATTATTGAGCCTTAGTTTCAACGTCATATCCATAAACCCATGTTTTGTAACCTGTTATAATACGTTTCAGTAATTCTGAATCGTTGTTTACTTCATTTAGTGACTCCTGAGCAACTTCCATTCGCCGCTGTTTTTGTTAAAAATTCAACAATTTTGGAACAAATTTTGGTGCCACGCGTTTCATACCCAAGAAATTGGACAAAATGTCACAACATGATCCAATCAATATGCCAACATCCAGGGCGTTCGTCATCTTCAAGGTATTCAGGGCCTTCTTGGAAACGCTTAGACCACTCATAAACTCTCGATGTACTCATAGCAGACTCATCATAGGCCTTTGTTAACATTTCACACACATTGTTACACTTTATTTCATTTTTTACGCAAAATTTTATACAAATTCTTTGATCCATTTCTTTATCAAATGAAAATCGCCGAGCTCATAAAACACGTCTAACCTTAGAGGCTGTCACAGACAAAGTCCACAATGAAAACAGCTGAAAGTTTTATCATACTTCATAATACATACATAAAAAATAAAGTTTGACAATCGGACTCTCGAAGCCTGAGAAATGAAAAACATTCTCGTTATATTTTGAACACACCTCGTGTGTGTGTGTGTGTGTGTATATATATACACATATTTTTCTTCTATTGTGTTCATCTCTGTTTCCTCAGTAATAATTTAAATATATATACATATAGATAAATATACACATACACATATACATATATATATATATATGTGTGTGTGTGTGTGTGTGTGTGTGTGTGTGTGTATATGTATATATATTTAAATTATTACTGAGGAAACAGAGAAGAATATATATATATATGTATGCGGGTCGCAGTGGTCTAGTGGGTAGAGCGTTGGACTACTGACCGGAGGGTCCCGGGTTCGATTCCTGGGCAAGGCACTTTGGGCACCTGCAGCTCCACCCAAGCTAGTTGATTTTTCGGGTACCAGGTCTTCCTGGGGAACCATAACCGGCACAGGGAAAGGAACTGGCCCCCCTACCCTGATGTGTGAATATTCACACGCCGTCGGGCTTGATACATGGGTGAGCTCTACCATCACCTACTAAACCGACCTTCGGGTTGATTACTGTGTTTATGGTTTTTTATATATATGTATATGTATATATATTTAAATTATTACTGAGGAAACAGAGATGAACACAATAGAAGAAAAATGGAAACATATCAAAATAGAGGTATTGAAAGCTGCAAACAATACTATTGGAAGTTTATAGGAAATGGAAAATGCAACCATTATGGATGAGATGAGGAGAAAGATAGATGACACAGAGCATTTCGATTGGCAATGGGATGTTGAAGACTGTGATGTGATTAGGCAAGAGAGGAAAGAAGAATGAGAAATTGAAGAGGGGCTTATTGTAGTTTTGAAGGTCAGTTTGTGTTTTGCTAGGAAATGTATCATTGTACCTTAGTATAGTTTGTGTCCATCCAAAACTTATCTTAACCAGTTGAATACCAATAGTAATTATTTCAAAATCTTGCACTCTCAACAAAAATTACAACAGCTGCTTCTGCAGAAAATAGTTTGGTAATAAATAAGTGCATAACTTGTCATTCATTTTTAAACAATGATAAACCTACTCACCCTCCCCATGTACTATGGTCTAGAAGTGGTGGAAGGATTGTATTAATAGAATTATGTAGCTTGTAGAAGTATACATGTTAAAACTTAAAACATCAAATATTAACCCACCAGATTAGCATAAGAGATAACTGCAGATTCCACTCAACTTTCCAAACAAGCTTTCCTCCTTTCACTTAATATAGTATTATATATCCCATGAGTTTAATTCATCACATAGTCTTTTGATGGCGGAGAAGGGTCCAATCAAAAACAAATTAAGTCAATATTTACATCAGATGGGTGATATTTTTGTTAATTCGTTTCTAGGTTACAAATATTTGTTGCATGTTGGTAAGGACTGTTTACTTATGAGAAATGACAAACAAGCCTAGCAAGATCTTTAAGAGTTCATCATTGCTAATAAACACAATAACCTATGCTATGCAATATCAAAGTGTTTAAGCAAACTCTAGGTTCCCCACTACATGTATTCAGTGGCAAATGAATCACCTAGGTCCCTATCAATCACTCTAAAAGACCAATATATTTACAAAGCATTAGGAGAATTCAGTACTGTACAATATTTTCAAATTGTTTATGTACACTTAGTTCAATCAACAGATACACAAAGTTTCCAGATGGATGGAATTGCATGCATGGCATTAATGTCAGAAGGATGAATAAATTAAATATTTTTCATTTAAATGCATGCTTATTTGAGCACCTCAGTGATGAAACTAGCAAGGCAAGGTAGACAAGATTATGATTCATAAATTGTGGAAACAACTCTGTGCTATCAAGATTAATGAAATAAAAAGATATTGAAACTTATGAATAGACACCAAAACAAAGCACTTTGAAAGTTTAAAAAATGAGAATATGTTAATGAAGGTAAATGAATAAATGAAAAATTATGAACAAGGTAAATTTTAGAAATAGCCAAATACATTATTGTTTTGGAGGCTACCTACAGCACAAGGAACCAGGCTTTATAATGCCACTCTATTAAATTCTGTTCATGTTCACCATCTACTTGCTTAGCTGATTATGTTTTCCTGTTAATCTTGAGCATTTAAATTAACTGTAGTTATATAATTTAGAGGCATATTAGGTGAGTCTTTGATGTTTAGCAGTGCTCAATCCCTGTATCTATCGAATACCTATCTTGACCAGCAAATAATTCATAATGATTCTCCCCAAATACATATCTGACCAAGAATCACCACAATATGAAAGATACACAAGGCATGAGCTGGCCAATAGTAAATTATGTATACAATATTATCATTCTTTTAACATCAAACATTAATAATTGTCTGAATACTTGTCAATAAAAGTTTAAGATTGTGAGCAATAGTCTAATGCTTTTCAGAATTAACGCAATTGTGATTGAAAACAGAAATCATCACTCACTTATTTTTCATGACATACTGAAATTGTAAATTTACATTGATGGAATAAGATAGAGCTCCCAATAGATATAAAATAGTATGCAAAATGTAGAATTAAATTTTGCTTTTACTCAGATGCTCCATTTATGAGATATGGATGGGGGTCTTAATTTAAATTTTTGCCTATTTTTAATTTATTTTTTCCAGAGGCTTTAATATTTAAAAAGCATTTGGATTAAAAATTTGGTCCCCAAAAGAGGGATTCTTATTAAATCAATGTTTGGATTTAACCTATCCATGAGTGTGTTCTGAAGAAATTTGAATTACCTGGAATGCTATTTATTCCACAATCAATGACGACTGCTCCTGGTTTCACCCAGCTGCCTTTGACCATTTCAGCCCGGCCAATGCCAACAACAAGAATATCTGCTTCTCTTGCCTATGAAAATACACAGTTAAGGTTGCATCAAAAACAGTCCATTTTGATTGACGATTATTTTACATCATCCTAAATACAACCATTAAAGTTTCATTTCTGGTTCACAAAAGACACCAGAGGACGTTAAGCAAGTCGCAAAAGGGAACGCATAAGGCCTAACAAAAGTTTCAAACAGACATGACATAATTCTCTCAAATTTATAACACAAAATCCAAAACAAAAATGTATACTCTGGAGCCAATTAAATGGAAAAAATGTAAACAATGACTACTTTTGGCACCTTATAAAATAATATCTGTTTACACCAGTCGCTGGGCATCTGTGATGTTTTAAAGAGCCCAGGTGCTCCAATTCTTTGGCCAAGAGATGGCATTAGGGAGCTGTTTCACCCACCAAAGGAGAAATGGACAACACACACAAGAAGTAATACAGATAATGATACAAAATACAGATAAATACAGTTTAATTTCTTGCTGCATCCCAAGGTACAATTATTTGTTATAGTTAAGCATATGTACTTGCATGCTTGTGGAGTGAAGGGAAGTAGATGTGTATTTGCATGTGTGGAAAATGATAGGATGTTTCTATGAATGTACGCACTACTGTGGATTTGGGTTTACATGTATGTGTTAGTTTTGAATGCGGTTTTTCTTTATTCCTTTTTTTGGGTGGTGACCTAACACCCTCCACCACACGCCCTTGCGGTGGCTTGCGGGGTATTATGTAGATGAAGAAAGGACTGTAAGTTAGCAAGGATACACCATCATAGAGAATAGGAACAGTACGTTTCATGACACACATAGCCAGAAGAAGAGACGAGCCACATTGGCCAAATACACATTCAAACACGAAATCCCACCATACGGCAAACAAATATTCATTCACATAGAAACAGAGATAAGGTTAGAGCATCCGCCCGGCAAGTGGAGAGTTCCTGTGTTCAAGTGCCGAATTCTCCTCGAAAGAACAATCACTGCTACTCCTGTAATTCTGCTTCACTCTCCTCTCTACCTACCCCTTTACATGCAATTTCACACATCCTATCATTCAACGAATGTTTTTCCCTAACAATACTAGATTCCCTACCCGATTCAGTCACCAACATAGAGGTGAAAACTCGCGAATCCGCATGCATCCTATACTTCCGATCATTTAAAATTCCCACCCTTAACCGCCATATTTAATTCCCTCCCCAGACACTCTTCCCTCAAGACCTCTCAGTCTGACCTGAAGAGGGCCTCGGAGTTGGCCGAAAGCTCAAATAATCTAAATTGTGAGTGTTCTTTTATGTGCTATCTGTTTTATTCTGTGTTCTATTGTGCCGTCCAAAAGTTATATATAATATATATATATATATAAACCATAAACACAGTAATCAACCGAAGGTCGGTTTAGTAGGTAATGGTAGACCTCACCCATGTACTAAGCCGGACGGCGTGTGAATATTCACACATCAGAGTAGGGGAGCCAGTTCCTTTCCCTGTGCCGGTTATGGTTTCCCAAGAAGATCTGGTACCCGAAAAATCAACTAGCTTGGGTGGAGCTGCAGATGCCCAGAGTGCCTTGCCTGGGAATCGAACCCGGGACCCTCTGGTCAGTAGTCCAACGCTCTACCCACTAGACCACCGCGACCCGCAATAAATATAAATATATATATATATATATATATATATATATATTAGGTAATCTACCAGTTAAGGTAGGTTTTTGGATGGACACAACTATCAAATAAACATTTTGTAACTCCAAACGAAACCCAACCCAGCAACCTAATCTACATCAGGTCCCTCTTCATCTCCGTGTTCTCCTTCTTCCCTTCATCTCATCCAACATCCCTATCCTATTCCTGCCCTTTCCTCGCTTGCCCAACATCCTCCCCTCTATTACCCTCTTCAACATTCCACTACCGCTCAATACGCCTTTCATCCATTTTTCCTGCCTCCATAGGATTTCTCTCAACAAACCCCTCTCCTCCCCCAACATTTCTAGTACTTCCTCATTTGTTTTCCTTTCGGTCCATTTCACCTTCTCCATTCTTCTCCACACCCACATTTCAAAAGCCTCCAATCTACGTCTATCCTCCTGCTTCAGCGACCACGTTTCCGCGCCGTGCATAGCTACGCTCCATATCAGAGTTTTTACGAGTCTTGCCTTAATATCCCTACTCAATGTCCCCGTCATCAACTCCCCCTCCCCCTCCTCCTTGAGAAAGCCTCCTTGCCTAGCGCAACTCTTCTCCTTACGTCCCTACCACTTTGACCGTATTGGTCCAAAACACTTCCGAGATATGTAAACTGCTCTACCTGCTCTATTTTTTCCCCACCTATTTTAATATTTAGCTTAGCCTTTTTCTTTCTGGAAAATCGCATAACCTTTGTTTTATTAATATTGATTCTCATTCCATATTCATTGCACTGAACCTCCAATTCACTCAACAATGCTTGCAACCCCTTGGCTGGCTGAGCAACTAATGCTTGGTCATCAGCAAACCTAACCGATTTTACGAATTCCCCTCCGACTTTCATTCCTACCTCATGTTGTTCCCATGCCTCTTTAATCATTTCCTCTCATTTCCTCTACATATACGTTGAACAGTACCGGTGACAATGGGCAACCCTGCCTTACACCTCTTCCTAACACTGCCCATCTGGACTCTCCGTTCCCCAATCGCAACTGAGCAGTCTGAGACATGTACAGGTTGCGGATCAGTCTCCTGTCCCTCCAATCCATTCCTATTTTCTGCAATACATGCATTAATTTTTCCCAATTCACTCTATCAAACGCTTTTGCGAAATCTACAAAACAGGCAAAAACGTCCTGGTTGTATTCTCTATTCCTCTCAATTAGTGATCTCATTACTGCAATGACATCACGCGTACCGCTTCCCTTCCTAAACCCAAACTGATCATCCCCTAGGTAATCATTTGCCTTACTCTCTATCCTTTTGTTGATGATCCTGAGAATAACTTTAGTTGCGTGGGATATCAAACTTATTGTTCTGTAATCCTCACATGACGAAGCCTTTGCCTTTTTTGGAATAGGAACTAACACCGATCTCTATATATATATACACACACACATATTCAAACACGAAATCCCACCATTCAGCGAATACATATTCATTCACATTGACACAGATACAAGGACAATGGATACGAACATATAGTATATAAAGTACAAGCACAGGAGTGGTGGGGTAGGCGGAATCAGGCAGAATCACGCAGGAACGTAAAACTATTTCCTAGACTGGGATTTGAACACACAGGGATCGTATCTTAGTTGAGTTCATTCTCAATACCACCCACTTCAGTTTCCACATTATTTGATCCTAAATAACTTTTATGGCTTGTACTTGCAAAGCCCTCACAAGCTACTTCTACATATTTCTTGATAGATAAATTCTGGGAAATTCTTTTTATTTAAAAACATTTGATTTCCAATTCAGAATAATTGGGGCCACAAACAGGCAAAAAATATATCCCAAAAGGATTCAGATAGCCATCTTTATTTTAGGGCGTAATTGAGACTATAGTCTCTGATGACGTGCCACGTCAAAACCTGGGTCGTTCGTCTAATAAATCTATGTGGAATTATAAAGTTTCTCTTTTCATTACCTTAGTTTTAGATTTAGTTTAGATTTAAGATATCAAGCCATGAAGAGTGTCTCCTGCCACCACCCTCCGTCGGCATCATGAGAGTTAAGAGGAAATCCGTGTAATGACAGTTCTTGAAAATCTAACACAAGTTAGTTTAGCTGTTGTTCCTTAACAAGTTACTCTAGAGCTTTCGATAAGATAATCAGTTTTCAAGAGGGAAACAATAATGTGAATGGTGGAGAGAAATTAAGAAAACTGAAAGACTGCTTCAAGAATAACTAAAATGTACTCCAATGATGTGCTGAGCGGGCTAAATTTGCCTGGGCTTTGAACTGCCCCTTCATTACATTGATAAAAGTTACAAGGCATAACATACAGTACCAGGTTCCTGAAGACCCTTAATCCGCACCATCAGGGGATTCCTACAATTTAAATTAAGTTATACTTTTGTTGTAGATTTGTAACAGCAATTATGATACTCTATGAGCTAAGCACACACACAAAGTATCAATTACTGCAAAATATCATTAAAAAAATTGCATTAAGAAATGCATATTTCATCTCTCCAGAGACCAGAGGTCCACACTGTAAGAATTAATGGCATTCAAAGTATTCTTTTATCATTAATTTCTGCCAGCCAATAAATAGTAATTAAGATTAAGGCAAAAAGAGGAGACCTGACAATTTAATGAAGTATTTAAATAAATTTTATGAATGAGCTGGATGTTATGAATAGCTTTATCATAAATCAACCAACCTTCTTATCTAAATCTTTGGTCTTTGAGTGACACACAGTAACCGTGGCATGATGCCACTTGAGCAGCTCCCCTACTGGAGTTCCAACAATTTTGCTGCGACCGATTACCACTGCATCACTTCCAGCAATCTTCACGCCACTCCTTAAAACAAGCATACATTCATAGTTAAGTGTGCACAAAGGGAAGATACATCAAGACCTTCTTCAGAAACTAGAGTTTCGAAAAACAAATCTGACTACAGTGCCAACTGCCAAAAGTAATAACACTTTTTGGATTAAAACATTTCCAAGAGAGGTAAAAATTTCCACCTGTTTTAGTTTATGAACTCCTATTTTAATATTTAATTAGGTTTCCATCTGAATGGCAAACTGCATAACATCTGTTTTTTCACTTCAATTCTTGTCCCATACCTATCACACTGACTTTCCAATGGATTCAGCAATGCTTGCAATCCCTTTGCTGACTAAGTAAAGCTTGATTATCCGCAAACCTTACTGATTTTATTAACTGTTCACCAACTTTCATTCTTATCTCCTACAAATACATGTTAAAAAGCACTGGTGACAATGAATATAGCTGTCTCACCCCTCTTTCTGATATTTCCCAGCCCAACATACACTTGAGCAGTCTGTGACATGTAGGGATTGTGGATAAGTCTCCTACCCCACCAATTTACTCCCATTTTCTGCACTACATTCATTAATTCCACCCAATTCACTCAATTGAAATCAACAAAACAGGCAAATACATCCTGATTGTATTCAATTTTCCTCTCTATTAATGACCTTATTACTGCAATGGCATCACACATGCCTATCCCCTTCTTGAACACAAACTAATTCTCTTATTGATGACCCTGAGAGCCACTTTAGCTGCATGAAAAAGTTCTGCAGTCCTCACATACGGCTGCATTTCCCTTTTACGGGGTAGGAACTAAAATTGACCCAATGAAATCTTACAGCACAATTCCTCTCATGCTAAGAAAGTTACCTGTATGCTAAGAATTAACCCTCAAAAACTCTTCCTCTCACATTTCCCCAAGCCTCTAAGTAGTTCTGCAGGAATATTATCCATTCCCACAGCCTTATTTCAATTCCCTTAATGCTCTTTTTAATGTACCATCAACTATGCCTGGACCAAAGCTATCTCCATCTATGTCATATTCTATTCTCAAGGATAAGTTTGCCGGTAAAATGTCTCTCCATAGAGTTCCTCTATGCATTCTTTCTATTTCCCTTAAATCTTTCCTGGTTCAATCAATAATATCCTGACTTAAATCTGATGGTTATTTGGATTTTCCCATTTTTACTTCCTGAAAGTACTCTTAACTTCCCCGTGCAGCACCCCAATTTCACCCTTATTTTGTAAACTTTCCACATTCTTTAACGGCATTTTCCACCATGATTCTTTTCCATAGTTAATTTCCTGCCTCAGTTTCTCTCTCTCCTCATCTCATCCATTGTGGTTTCCTAGTCCTTTTCCTATTCACTTCCAATAGTTTTGTTTGCAGCTTTTGGTATCTTCCCACTTCTATTCTATCGTGCCCATCTCCCTTGGCTCAGTAATAATTGAATCTACAACCTGCTGATACTCCCCCTTTCTTATCATTCCACTTAATACTCCTACACTAATTTTTCTACTGTCTTCCCTGTTTTATCCTTTCGAATCTGATGTTACTTTATTAGTAATAAAAAAACATTTGAATCTCTATCCACTCCCAGGAAATTGTAAATTGTGGATATTAATCATACTGTTCCTAAATCTGTGCCTAACCAATATCTCTCTGAATCCCTAGGTATTTTCCAGGTATACCTATGCTTATTGTGGTGTTAAAAAGAAGTGTTTGTGAAGATAAACCATTTCTTCTGCAGAGTTCTATTGCATTCTCCCCATGGTCTCTCCTTGTTTCTTAACTGTAGTCCCCCACCTCACTGCCATATCTTCCTTAGCCAACCATCATGTTTCAATTCCCCATCACTTTTAAGTGTTTCCTCCCAAGAACATCCATAATTATTTCCTCTAATTGATCATAAACCCTCTTTCCTCCTCTGGTTAATTTTTGCCATATAGACTTGAATTATGGCCATGTGTGTTGGTTCAGCTTTGACTTTGAAAAATAGTAGTTCATAGCTGCTTCTCTGATTACTATGCTCCTTCCTACCTTTATGTTCAATATTATTTCCACTTTGCTGGCATCTCACTTCATACTGCTCTAAAGTACCATCATTTCCTTTCTCCATTTCCCACTTTATACATTCTAATTTCCCTATTTTCAACTTTGCTCCTGGAGACAACAAATATTTTTCATTGGTACCCCGATCCCTACTCGAGGTACTTTGTGGATAGCACTTTGAGTGAGTACGACGTCCGTTGGATGGGACGTTAAACTGCGGACCCCTTGGCATCTTCCAACATGAGTAGGCTAATGCCAACACCGGGTTTCTCTCCACCCTTCCATTCCCACCCATCCCTAATGGCGCAAATGGCCATAGCCATCGGTCACCTAGCCAACAAAACCAACCCCTTCAACTTTGCTCTAACATTCCATATCCATATTTTGTAGATTTCAAAAAAGCGTTTGATAGAGTGAATTGGGAAAAATTAATGCGTGCATTGCATAAAATAGGAATGGATTGGAGGGACAGGAGACTGACCCGCAACCTGTACATGTCTCAGACTGCTCAGGTGCGAGTGGGGAACGGAGAGTCCGGATGGGCAGTGATAGGAAGAGGTGTAAGGCAGGGTTGCCCATTGTCACCGGTACTGTTCAACATTAATGTAGAGGAAATGATTAAAGAGGCATGGGAAGAACTGGAGGTAGGAATGAAAGTCGGAGGGGAATTCGTAAAATCGGTTAGGTTTGCTGATGACCAAGCATTAGTTGCTCAGTCAGCCAAGGGGTTGCAAGCATTGTTGAGTGAATTGGAGGTTCAGTGCGATAAATATTGGATGAGAATCAATATTAATAAAACAAAGGTTATGCGATTTTCCAGAAAGAAAAAGGCTAAGCTAAATATTAAAATAGGCGGGGAAAAAATAGAGCAGGTAGAACAGTTTACATATCTCGGAAGTGTTTTGGACCAATACGGTCAAAGTGGTAGGGACCTAAGGAGAGGAATTGCGCTAGGCAAGGAGGCTTTCTCAAGGAGGAGGGAGTTGATGACGGAGACGTTGAGTAGGGATGTTAAGACAAGACTCGTAAAAACTCTGATATTGATGGTAGCTATGTACGGCGCGAAAACGTGGTCGCTGAAGCAGAAGGATAGACATAGATTGGAGGCTTTTGAAATGTGGGTGTGGAGAAGAATGAAATGGACCGAAAGGAAAACAAATGAGGAAGTACTAGAAATGTTGGGGGAGGAGAGGGGTTTGTTGAGAGAAATCCTATGGAGGCAGGAAAAATGGATGAAAGGCGTATTGAGCAGTAGTGGAATGTTGAAGAGAGTAATAGAGGGGAGAATGTTGGGCAAGCGAGGTAAGGGTAGGAACAGGATAGGGATGTTGGACGGGATGAAGGGAGGAAAGAAGTACACCGAGATGAAGAGGGACCTGATATAGATTAGTTTGCTAGGTGGGGAGTCACAAAATGTTTATTTGATAGTTGTGTACATCCAAAAACCTACCTTAATCGGTAGATTACCTAATAATTATCCATATTCTAAATGGTTTGATCCTATTTTTGTTTCTGGTGTTTATTTCACTGTTGCTTTACATGGATTTTGTGAGATAATAACCACAGAAGCCTTGCCCCTCCCGCTGCTCGGGAACATCACATGGTCCATTGGACTGAGTCCTGTAGTTGCCAGGGCCTATCCTAAGAAATTTGTCCATCATCGGTTCATGGGAAAATAACCAAGGTGGTTTCCTAATTCCTTCCTCAGTAGTGTTTTAACATGACTAATTAAGCCTATGAAAACCATAAGTTTTATCAAGCAGCACTCTTCATTAAACCACTAATCTATATACCTTGGAATGAGACCCTAGGCCTATGAAATGTTTTTTTATATATGAAATTGGTAAATATATAACATAAATTAATAATATATAAGAAATATATTAGTACCATCAGGTTTAAGAGGGTAAAAAACTATTTTTTTAAATTTCTCATAACCACCTAAGATTTCACATAAATTTAAATTTTTTGGAGAGGATAAGAGTTCACAAAAAAGTTGGAAACCGGATATTATTTACAGGGTTACCTTTTGATTAAATCCATGCATCCATTGGGTGTGCAAGGCAAGAATCCGGTCTCTAAATCACCAATCGCCACTTTTCCTTCATTGATAGTGTGCAACCTTCAAAGAAACAAAAGTGGTAATGATACAAATCTGGTAACGCTATTACCATAAAAGGCACCACTTGAAAACAAGCTCTATGTGTAAATAAATAGAAGGTACCCATCAACATCCTTGTCGGGAGAAACAGAATCAGTAATGAGATGAGAATCAATTGGATTGTCGGAGTCCAAAGGCATCTGCACAATTATCCCATGAATATTAGGATCATTGTTTAACTGTGTCAGCCTCTGCAACAGCTATAAAACATACACAATGCAGATTTTAATTACACTCATGATAACATTATAAAGATTATTCAATAGGGATTAAATATATGGATAGAAAGTATGCAATCATAAAAAATTATGGAAGTAAAGAGCTCATATATATCCCATGTTTTCAACATTTCAGATGAGCTTTTGATCCTGATGCAGATGGCAAGTGACAACTCACCTCTGTCTCCGTTATGCTTTTGGGCAGCTTCAAATGATTAGCTACAATGCCAATTTCACTGGCTGCTTTTATCTTCATTCTAATGTATACATTCGAATCTTCTCTCCCTCCAACTTGCACTATGGAAAGACCAGGGGCAAAACCTGGTACTTTCTGCTTCAGCTCTGAAACTTCCTCCGTAAGTTTTGCCCTGATATCCCTGGAGACGAAAGGAATGCCATATTCTGAGTACAGTTAAAAAACAAACCTGGGTTAAATTCACCAAAATTATTAAGTCATTAAATTTACAACTAATTACACAAATTTAATAGTATCACAGAGTTCATTTAAAAGAAAATAAAAAAGTCTTTAAGAGCTATGGCTAAGTTAAGAATCCATCAGAACACCTGGAAGGCCACTGTTTTTTAAATTCAAAATAATTCCACTACCATACATAATTACCTTTTACTGTGCATTGCTTGCAAAAAAAATCCAGGTTTATTTTTGGCTAACTCATTTCTAATTAATATAGAATAATTAACCCACCGTAAATTGGTGTTAAAAGGAACTTAAGAAGCTATTATTAATCAAATATTACTACGGTGTGGATGAGTTTATGAATGATAACTTGTGCTTGTCAGCTGTGTTACATGTAAGAGTATGTAGTGTTGCCTGCATTTTTCTAAATTTTAAATGGTTTCAATTAATATATTTCATTTAAGTTTGTATTTACGATTATGGTTTTAATTCTATTTCCTGCATATCTTTATGACCATGTTTATGTCACATAAATGACCAACAGAACATAATAATAAATTCATTTAGCATACCATACACAAAATGAAATAACGATATAAATGTCCACTGAATATTTGATAATTCTATCCTTGCGTCAAAAATTCCAAATGAGAACGTGTACAAAACGTCTGCAAAACCTAACGCCAAAATGTATATCTAAACAAATACAATTACACATTAATTGCAATATACGTTTCCCAAACGTAGGCCTTTTGGTTCGGTGAAAGGGCTTAAACGCACACAGATTGAATCTTTGAAATATGAACAATATATGGTCAAATTCGCATAACATTTGGTAAAAACCGAAGAGACAAGGCATAATATATCAGTTTAATGTGTCATTAATATTCAAAATAAACACTGGGTGGAAATCCTGGGTAAAGTACCCAAAATACGGATACGAAATCATCACTAATAAAATCGAGAAAAGTGGAATTTTATCAAACAATAACATCGGCATTATTAATTTGTAATTACTTTGCGGCTTCAGTTCCAGAGAGAAGTTGTCCAATATTCCCAGACATGGTGCACAAAATTTTATCAGCGATTTGACTTGCTTGATATCTGATACCTGTAGAGAAAATACCAAATAATTAGCTTTTAAACAGCTTTCATGCTAAGATATAAAATATCAAGGCTAGTTAAAACCTACACATAATTTTCATGAGTTACATAATATGACTACGTGATACAATATTAATTGGCACCACTTAATATTCATACTTACAGTCTGAGCAATTTGTTAAATGAAGTACACGTAAATTAGCAAATCAACTACAGCAACTTGTTAAAAAGTTTCACGTTTACCGGCTCATGTGACTACCACCTGTTGCGCGCAGGTTTTCGACGTCAAATTTTCACCTGTGCGTCCAGAAGTGCTAACAAGTTGTAACTGAAACAGCAACTGAAGTATGGACGTGTGACGATGTTTGTGCCGTTGACTTGAATGCTGGATATGATTATCAAAGCCATCTGTTGCGACATACAGTTTAGGGCGACGCAGTTGACCTTACCATTGCAATCCTAGTGCATATATGAGATAACCTCGAGTCAATCGTTATCGAAGTTATCTCAATCAGTCTTTTGTGGTCATGAAAGGCTATTATTTAGAGCAAATTGCGGAAGATAATAGCATGAGTTTTTGAAAATGCAATGAATCTCTACGAATTTAATTATTTGACGTATATTTAGAGAATGTTCAAAGTGTGAATTATCGAATAATCTTCCTACATTTAATCTTTAGTAATAAGTTAAGGATTTCCAATGTCGCCTTTGCTATTTTTTGAAGTGGCACTCCTGTTTTCGTGCTTATATGGAATTGCATTCTTCAAAGTCCCTCACCCTTCGCCAATCTACTTGTATATTGATAAATTACGAAGAAAATTGCCGTTCTTAAGAACAATTATAGTTGTCAAGTTTGGTCCGCATTGCCATAATTAATACGTAATAACGCCTCCTTTATTTTCTCAGTGTTTGTACGTTCACAAAACGTCATTTCAACCATCATATTACTTTACGCCTAAATTATAGTTGTTTCAAAGAAAAAGTACTTTTTCTGTGAACTGGTTTCCATTTTTGTTTCCAAGCATTGAGGTAATGGTTGTTTGTTATAAAATTTCAAGGATATCTCTGTGCCAACTGCTGATGGCGTTGTTTATATCCAAAAGTCGGGCATGATAACAGTAATAATTGTGGTCAGAAATGTGCCACATAGGGGTAATATTGAAATTTATTACCTTTCATTTATTTATAAAAAACACGTAGACGACTTTTGCATTTCCTGGCTACAGAATTGTTTTCTCACCACTTTCACAAGATATATGGTGATCAATAAAAGAATCGATTATTTTTTCTTTTAGGTTACCTAACATTTTGGCAATGAATATTTTGGTAATTCCAATGGAATAAAAATGTTTTTTTTTCAATTGACAACCCTTGAGCAGGTGACACAGTTGTCCATGTTAAAAAGGGGGTGCATTCAAAGACAACTGCTGCCCATGACATGATGAACATTGTTCATGGAGATAGCAAAGGTCACAAATTGTGAACCGTAAATACCTGGAGAAAATTTTTGGGAATCAGTGGAATAAAGATGCCTTCTTCTTTTGCAGTCAGTTGAAATACATAGTCGCTTCAATGTGTATGAACAAATTCTTGACAGGTTAACATTCTTCAGTAGCATAATTGTTGCCCCATTTTCCAATGAGTAAGTTGTGGGGAGACATTTGAACTCGACTCTGGGCTTCAAGCAATCCCAAAATCAGTTTGCAGTATAAGTTCGACAAAGGTTGATTTGAACCAAATCTGCATGTGTTTAATTTACTTGCTTTACAATTCATAGTGCCAGGGTAAAGGCAAAAAAGGAAGGATAAAGGAAAGATCAATAAATAGTAGCTTAAGTTATTAGGGGAGTCAACAAGTAGCAGAGGCTTATTGTACTATTGAGTATGAATGGGTAGAGGGAAAAACTTTCACGGAATGGGTGAAGGGTTTAGTGAAACTCATAATTATCTTCAGTCAACTTATCAAGAAAGATACCAAGGGGTCACACAATTTAATGTCCCATATCCAATTGATGTTGTACTCCACATAGCACCTTAAGTTTAGACCAGGATACCTCTGAAAAATTCCGCCATTAGTGGATTTGGGATGGGAAGCCAGTAGATCCAAATTTCTTTCCACTAACCCAATCTCCCATATCAAGAGCAATAACACTGTCTGGCATTAATAGGGGAAATCAATGACAGGTCTTCAGGATGATTAAGCAATATGCGAGGCGAAAGTACGACCAACATATCTCAATTCTATCTCAGTTATAAATTACAAAATATTTCAAAAGGAGATGCTCCCTGATGAATATTCCTCGTTGTCTACCTCATCTTGAGTACAATGTTTCGCCGGCTCTCCTGCAGACTTCTTCATGTTCTAAGCGCAGAGCACCCAGCAGACAAAGGCTGAATACCACCCTATATTAAATGGCATTTAGTTCTCCAAACTCAATACATCATGAACTCTTGAGGCAAAAAAGATTCCACTGACCTTTGATATCCTCATTTTGCCTACCTTGCATTTTATTTTAACAATTTTATCAGAATCAAATTATAAATGTTATTTTCATGTAATTTTCAAGGTTGGCCAAATTGTCAGTGTGTGTGAGTCAAGTTAGAATTGTGACAACCCAAAAACAACAAGTACGCCTTAGTTTAATCAAAATGAATCCTGATGTTGGTCAATCTGGTTTAACTCGGAGATGGAAATTAAGGTACCACTCTGATTTGACATTCAATCAACTGCCACTTGACCATATGTGCTGTAATCGCCAGATGCTATTTAGGTCTTGGATTTTCCAGAGGCTGAATCATAAGGATCATATACTACATCTATTATTAGGAAATTTTATTTTCAGAGACTGATGAATGACTGGCAGATATTTCTAGGTCCTCAATCTAGGAATTTGCAAAATTGAGTGAAGAACTAAGTTTTTTGGAAAGATACTATCCCAATACAACTTCATCAAATTGCACCATAAACCTGTTCAAAATGGCATCTCATTTCTTAAACATTTTAAAAGGAAAAATGTGTCATTGAATTGGAGGTTTTTCGTTAGATGGAAACCTGATGAATTTCAAGCACCCACCAATGCCATTAGAGGAGAGAGACCCCTTCTGAACATCAACACATCACTAATTTGATAGTTAACATAAAATAAAGTCTGTTTTTGTATTTATTCTTTTTTTTTATTTATTTCAATTTCTTTTCGGTTAAAATTATGAATATTCGTAGTTTTGTGGAGGATTTTGAGCATTAAGTAAAAAATAAAGACAATAAAGGGCTATCTTCTAGGGTTCTTGAACAGATTAATCCATTTAAATTTACAGTGCATGAGTCATTGCCATCTTCTGTTTCTGTCCGGTGCTGCTGCAGGCATTCAAACAAATATGATGAAGGCAATGCAAAAAATAGATGCACAAAAGTGTAGTTAATGGTGCAAATTACCTCAGCTGTTTTTCACCTCCCAAAGTAACAACGACTCCAACTTCCCTCTCAATGGCAGTGTGATTGAAGGAAAAATGCATTTCTTTCTGGATTCAAACACAATTCATTGTACATAATTTCAATAAACTAGGGGTTTAACAAATAATGTAGCAGTGAGTTATGATATTCCATTTCTTCCCAAAAGAGCAAATTTTTGAGAGAGGAAATTAAAAATGTAGTAGCTTCCAAAACTTGAAGCCAGAAACTTCAACACTTAGAGATACAGTCCTTCTGGGGTACCTTCTTTCTTGCGATAGAGAACACTTTCTTTAGATTTTCGAAAATCTTCATTAGTCACCTTCATTCTTCTCTCTCGCAAGGCCATTAATCCTGCTTCTGTGCATATTGCCTGAAATTGAATAAACAAACTACTTTTAGTGAAACTATACATGCTAGCGGTTTAATGGATACTTATTCTTTAGATGCATTTACAAAATGCCTTTTATCATACAAAGAAATTTATTGTTGTGTATACATTGGTTGGACCATGAGTATCTGTCAGACTGGAATTTCGACCATTCCAGTAAGATATCTTCTTATTGAGACTTAATGCCAAACAGTAATCAAATTCAAGGTTGGTTTTCTACGTGAAGGTAGATCTCACTCCTTACTAAACACAATACAGTGCGTGAAAGTCACACATCAGGGTAGGTCGATCAGTTTCTTTTCCTGTACTTGTGGTTTCCCTGGAACATCTGGTAACCAAAAAATCAGACAGCTTGGGTGAAATTGAGGTTGCCCAGATTACACCTAGAAATTGAGCCCACCTCCTATGGTCGGTAGGCCAGTGATCTACACACTGGACTGCCACAACTCTTTAACTGGCTAAATAACATCTTGAAAATCACATCACAGAAGGTCAATCATGTAGCGGACCATTCAACTTCCACAGGAACATTGATGAAATATCATTCCAATTGTATCTGCATGAGCTCAATTTAAAAGCAAAATAAAACTGAGCCTAACAACACATTGACATTGAGAAAAAAAGAACAAAGAAAATATTGAGCTGCCAGAGTGAAAAGTTAATCCATGAACTCTTCTCTCACTAGGAGACTCCATAGCGAGTGGAAAAAATACACATAATTGTTACTGTCCGCACACATTCAACTAAATTACTTAAATGAAAATCTCACAGAAGAATTTTCAACTAGTAAAAGCAACTGCCAGCTGAATTCATTTGAATTTCCGAAGTTTGAACCCTGATTCCATCAAATATATTTTCTGTGATGCATTATCCTGCACTCACACAGTGGATTATAGAAAGGTTACAAGACTGCGTATACAACATACTATTGTGGCATTACCCTCTTAGTATACTCGTTTAAATCATTAGAAAGCTTGCCCATCCACAAGTTAGGGGGCACATGATATTAGACAATGGAGGGAATTGACACTTTGGGATGCCCAAAAGCTAACAATTAGGTTTTTGATTTCGGTGACTTTATCTAGCATAAATTGTAAAGAGGTAAAATTTCACAAAAAGCCTTAGAAACCAGTTTTATTTTTGGATGACTTCCACACTAGTCATTTAACTTTTCACCCACTGTTAAACTAATTAAGGGAGGCTACTCATTTTATCGATTCTACCTTTGTTCTCTGTGGATAAGGCATGATCTTTTTTCTAGATCTTTCTACTTAGCGTTTAGACTTTGATTAATTACTTCTCTAGTGATCATTGATATCCCACCATAGTCTGGGTTTATGGTAAGGCCTGCACATTTCATGGCCTATGGAAAACAAAAACTGATCTTGCAACTAATAGTAACATTGGTCTCATTGAGATTTTCCCATTACGATTCCATATTCCTGATTTTCTCATCAAATTTGTCACTTGTTAAAAATATTGGCCTTTTTCCCCACTTTTTCCTGACTCTGTGGCCACTCTGCTATCTTAAAACTTGATGGCAAAATTTTGAACAAAATCTCTTGGAAGATGACAAATTCACTAAACGAGAGAAGTGTGGTCACGGAGAGGCATGTGCCTTGCTCTTTTTAAACCAGTGTCATCTGATTCACATGGGGAACAAACAAAGTATGTATATATAAGGAAGTCAAAAACATGCCAATCCAATTAAATTTACAATTTCAATAGAACTCCCTACTGCCAATTCATTTTCAGTATTGGTTTCTCTTTAGGTTGTCACGCCTTGTGTTAAATGCTCAAGCCTTGGGAAAGGTAGTACACATCAACGTTTGCTCATGGAGCTTGTTTCAATGACATTGTCATTCAAAATTCAAATAAATATTAGATCAGATACAACAGGAATCTTTAAATTTTTATTCTGAGACTGTAGATTCAGATTGCTATGATATAAAAATAATTTTCAATAACTATAATGGAGTGATTCCTAACCTTGCCCCAATATGCTGTTTTTTTCCCAATCTATTAGACCATTCAGGTAGCAAAAACATACATAAATGTGAATTCTGTTAAACAGCCATCAGCAGATACGTGCCCATCATCAGTATCTCCTGAAAATGGTGTCACAATTAGAGTTGGTGAGTGTCGAAAGACAAACCTTCATGTCTGCACCCGATAGATCATCTTTTGACATGATCAACTCCTGCAGGTTGACATCACCAGCCAGAGTCATGCGAGACGTGTGAATATTAAATATTCTCCTCTTTGTTTTCTCATCCGGCAGCGGGAACTCTATCTTCCGGTCTATACGGCCGGGACGGATCAAAGCTGGGTCCAAAGTTTCAATTCTGTTTGTAGCCATGACAACCTGAAAGGACAAACACAGTATGATTTTCAATAAACATCTAATGGAAAAAAACCATCATTGTTATGATGATTTAGCTCCACAAGAAGTCAAATCAATAGACCTAAACCACATGCTCACAAAAAATAGGTAATTATAAAATATTTTTTATTGGTAAAGAAGTAAACCTGCTTGTAATGCAGAAACAAAAAATCAATTCCAACAGGATTTTTTCCTTGGTATTTGAACTGGGTGATTGACGAACTGCAAACTTGTTCAATGATTACCATCCCATTTGCTTTGAGTTGAGGTCCTAGCTTCATTCTACTCTTGGTTGGAAATACTCTAGCACAGGACATCCCAACATATTGCTACTTAAACACATGATAGACACATTTAAGTAAGTTATCCTTTTCCATTTGAGTTAAGCATGTATCCATCCACCCAGTCCAACTTCTCTGGGTTCTCTATATTTCCACCATCCCTTTGATGATTCCAAGAAAATAATTTTTTCTCAATAAAAGCCTTGTTCAGTCAATTCTATGTGATATACTGGCTCAGACCATACATGTTCATGAGAGGCTGAATTAATTCCTCCCAATAATTCTGCAAGGTAACAGAGTATAGAAAAAAAAACATCAGATGTCACACTCAGTTTGTAAGCCAATCAGAGGGTTAAAAGTCCAGACTTCTGAACATTCAATCAGAAATCTCAAGGCTAACCATCAAAGGCTATGTATGTATAAAAACCATAAACACAGTAATCAACCCGAAGGTCGGTTTAGCAGGTGATGGTAGAGCTCACCCATGTACTAAGCCCGACGGCATGTGAATATTCACACATCAGAGTAGGGGGCCAGTTCCTTTCCCTGCGCCGCTTATGATTTCCCAGGAAGAACTGGTACCCGAAAAATCAACTAACTTGGGTGGAGCTGCAGGTGCCCAGAGTGCCTTGCCCGGGAAGCGAACCCGGGACCCTCCGATCAGGAGTCCAACACTCTACCCACTGGACCACCGCGACCCACTATATATGTATTTTGTGGCCAAAATGCATTAAAAATTACTATGACTTAAAGACACTTCCAAGTTTGGAAGCAAAACTATTTTACCCAAATAACTGATGCAATGTCAACTTCCTGAAAAAGAAAGATATCTTCTCCAAATATGTTTTGCTAAAGCTTTAGAAATACATAGGCACATTTTTACAAGAAGAAATTTGTCGTGAAAACTACTTAAAACAATACCAGGTTTGGATTAGAAATATCGGTAACAATTTTTTCCTTAATTATCAGTGAAAATTTGGCAATGCGTAAGATCTGCACTAAACCTGAAGCTCTTGACAACCGACCAAAAGCAGAGTCAAGTGTCTGCTTGCAAAGACCTTCTGCAATGCATGGAAGATGATCCCCACTTTATGGACAGTCTCACCTTGGAACCAGCACACTATTTCCTATTCCCAAAATTGAAATCTTCCTTCAAAGGATGCCACCATGGGACTTAAAGAGCCATCAAAGAAACTTGCACGTTCATCCTTAAGGACTTTCTGGAATCCACTAACAGGGAGCCTTCGTGTCATGGAAAAGCCACTGGCAAGAGTATCAACGCTCAAAAGATGTTCTTTTAAGAATTTTGGGGCATTGTAGCAATATCTGCAGTAAATATTTTCCAAAAATTTTCCTGATACCTTTTACACAGACCATGTACCAGAATCACATTTCCCCAGTCCTCTTCATGTACCACGACCAATCAATTCACCTTAACATCTCCCCTTGAGTCAAAGCCATCAAGTTGATTGAGCAGCTCCAGCATAGTCCTCTGGATCTCTCTCTCCCCTCCGGAATTGGAATCATAGCGCTTGGTGCCCACGGCATCAATCTCGTCTATGAAGACTATTGACGGTGCATGCTCCTCGGCCACACGAAACAATTCGCGCACCAATTTGGGCCCATCACCCTGAAAGACAAAAGCATTCTCAATTGCAAACAATGGACGCAGAAAGTTTAATCAATTCCATTCCCTTTTAATACAACTCCTCAGAATGGTGCTTTAAAATTACTAATATAAGATTTCAACACATCACCTCTCGTGAAAAAGAGCAGGACTCATTGAGCTATTACATATTCCACACAAAATGGATACACATTTAATTCTGCATTATTCGTGCTAATGAATGGATGATGAAGCACATGCAACTGAAAAACTTAAGATTACCAAAATATGCAGAAAATATGGTCATGATATAAATGGATTCAATTCATATGAATCAAATAATTGGAATAAAAAAAATGAGCTCTTCGTCTTCATTCCTTGCCACTGATTTGAGATTTTTAGCAAGGTTAAGTAAATTTTTTCCTTTTTTTCAGCCATTTCTTTAAAAGGGTGTAATTATAGTTCTGCAAGAACGCAGAATCAAATGAACAGCAGAATGAATTGTCGAAAAGCTAAACCAAACACATGGCCTGGAATAAACAAATGATTAGCAAAAGACCAATGTTGACAAAAGATTGCTTATTGAACACCTTATTTCATCCTCATTATTAAGGGTTGATTTGAAATTTGAAAAATATTTGAATTTAGATGAAGCTGTAAATACTGACTAATAGTCAATATTTTTATGATATTTTTTGAATAAAATGAAACAGCTGTTGTTACCAAATAATATTTTCCACCAGTCCGGTTCTGTAAATTTTTGATAATCACCAACTTGGAGATTATGATTTTCCTTTAGCTTACAAAAAAATCCCCTTCAATGAGAGTACATAAAAATATTACAGATGCAAAAAGTGACAGTGTATGTACACCACTGTGGCATAGAATAAAATTTAGTGGAGACTCACCAAATACTTCTGAATCAATTCTGAGCCCACCACCCGAAGGAAAGTGGCCGACGTCTGATTGGCCACTGCCTTGGCCAACAGGGTCTTTCCAGTTCCTGGAGGCCCATAGAGGATGACACCCTTGGGTGGCTTTATTCCCATTTCCTCGTAATACTCAGGGTGGGTCAGGGGCAGCTCCACTGATTCCTTGATCTCTTGAATTTGAGTGTCCAGTCCTGAATTAACCACACAACATAGCCATCATTAAGTCACTCCCAGCCAATGAAGGAAGCAGTGTGCTCTTTTAATTAAATAATACTAATGAAAACAATCATTCTATTCAGAGTTAGATACTTTTTCGTAAGCGTGTATGAGAGACAAAAAAATGATTCTAACCTCAAGATTCCACAAAGGAAATTTTCCAAAAAGAGCTTTGAATGAAAATGATGAAATCCCTGGGCAAACTTCACTTGAATACATTGAAATATCCTATTTGGACAAAGTTAAATAGATTGCTTTATGTAGCAGAGAAAACATATTATAGTTTTTAAATACATACCATATGCTTTTGTGTACACATCAACCATTCAAAATTAAATTTATGGCCAACAAACTTAAGAGTACTTTAAAACATCTTCTCGAAACAATTTCAAATATTACAGCGATACCAGAATTTTCTAATCATAATGTTATCATGTGAATATTTACTTTTGACTTCAATGATTTCTATTTTGATTTCTCTCGCAACTTTTAACAACAGAAGAGTTTCAATTAATTACAACACTGTGTCACTTATGATGTTACTCTATGGATCTTCAATAACTCACTTAAGATTTGGAAGTTTAACATTTATGCAACAAAACTATCTACTGAACATGAGGAATAAAATAAGTACATAATTCTATTCATTTATCATTCAGGTGTTTTTGTCTTAATATTTAATAAGTATTTTGCAGGTGCTGATTTCAAGGTAGCTCTAAGAGCTGGGTTTCAATGGAACAGTGATCATGACCTCTTTCTCTGCATAAATAACTGATGGACAGTAAAATGTTAGAGAAAAGGCCAGCATGAAGTTAGTCAATCAATGGCAAAATATCACATAGATGCATTTTACCCATGCTTTAGTGTGAGCCTAGCAATGCCACAAATCTGTGTTTTATATTCAAAATTTACTCTTAATTGTGCTAGGCAAGGAGGCTTTCTCAAGGAGGAGGGAGTTGATGACGGGGACGTTGAGTAGAGATGTTAAGACAAGACTAGTAAAAACTCTGATATGGAGCGTAGCTATGTACGGTGCGGAAACGTGGTCACTGAAGCAGGAGGATAGACGTGGATTGGAGGATTTTGAAATGTGGGTGTGGAGAAGAATGGAGGAGGTGAAATGGACCGAAAGGAAAACAAATGAGGAAGTACTGGAGATGGTGGGTGAGGAGAGGGGTTTGTTGAGAGAAATCCTATGGAGGCAGGAAAAATGGATGAAAGGCGTATTGAGCGGTAGTGGAATGTTGAAGAAGGTAATAGAGGGGAGAATGTTGGGCAAGGGAGGAAAGGGTAGGAACAGGATAGGGATGTTGGATGGGATGAAGGGAGAGAAGTACACAGAGATGAAGAGGGACCTGATGTAGTTTAGATTGCTGGATTGGGTTTTGTTTGGAGTTACAAAATATTTATTTTTTAGTTGTGTTCATCCAAAAGCCTACCTTAACAGGTAGATTACCTAATAATAATAATACAAAAAGAAAATATTGGATTACCTCCAATGTCAGCATAAGTTTCCTGTGGAGCCTTCTCTAGTTTCATTACTGTCACCATGGGGTCAGTGTCATCAGACAAGACTCCAACGACAGCATGCACCTGAGAAATTAGAGATATATGAGAAACTGAGCCAAAACATTGGTGTGATCATCAAAAAGACGATAAAATTTTACTTTTCAACAATATGTTGATATTATTCATGACCGGAAATGAGTTCTAAGAAATCTTAATTCGTCCAATTTCAGAATCTGCTCAAAAAAAAGAATCGTGTAAATTTCATCAGTCAATGGAGAAATAAGACAAGGCATTGGAAATTATTTGACTATTTTTGTTACTCCATTATCAAATATATTTCCAAAATACACCAAACATAGTTTTGACAGCCCTCACAGCATTTAAAAAAAGATTTGTAGATTATGTAAATGAGAAAATAAAACTACTGGTGTAAATGATTTCTAAGACATACATGCATTACAAAAATACCACAACTGATGGAGCCAACTGAAGGTGAAGTTTATGAACAAAAGGAGAGAGAGCAGTCAGTGCTATCTTCTCCCAAAAAAGGCCAATTTCATAGTGTTATTGAAATGAAACAAATTATCAATCATTAAATGTAAATTTGATTCATGTTGCAAAAAATTGCTACTAAATTCGTTTTGTACTTATTTCCTATCACTGAGGGTCACCAATAGGGGGAGGGGAAATTCATGAGACTCTTCTTGGAAGTGTAAATAGGATTCATTTGGTATGCTCTAGTGCTCATAACCAAAAGGAAACTGAGGTCACCGTAATTAAAAATATAGTACATTATGAGCAAATAATCTCATCATCATAATGTGTTGCCCAACACAACAATTTAAACACTCATTAATAAAAGTAAACTATTAGATGGAGCAGCCAATTTCTTATATTAAGAGCTCTCATTTATTCCTTGAAGATAGCCCTTAATGGCATAATAAGATAAACTTATTCATTCACAATACCAGGAATGTTAACAAAAATTCCAAATAACAAGTACACTGGAGGCGAATTGCATTACGCAACAACATCCCACATCCTTCCTCACGAATCTGGAAACACTGGCACACCAACTTTTATTTCCAGTGAACTCCCACAACAATGATTCTAGAGCAGGAGAAGTAAGCAGGCCAGATGAAGAAGCAAGCTAAACCAATGCCTATGTTTACTTTGGTGATCGAAAAATTAATTCGACTAGATGACGAGAGAGTTAGGTAATTTTGGTACTCATTTTGCCCCTCTGCTACAAACAACAAAGTCCACACAATGCAATGAATGCCATCCAAGGCTCATTGGAGATCACCTTGTGGTTGAGCAGCACAGAGCAGCCAGGCTCCAACTGGTCCTTATCCACAAATGACAGGATGCTGACATAATGCTCGCTGCCAACAGAAGTCGACACAATTGCATGGTTGTCATCTATTATCTCCTCCAATGTCCCCACGGACATCGGCGTCCCTCTCAAATCGTCAACCTTGGACCTCTCCTCCTGCAACGGACAAAAAAGTACAGATGTATGTGTTAGTGCAGGCCACAAAAACAAACACCATTGCTCACAGTTAAGTACACAAATGCTGGTGCCATACATGTGGATAAAGCACCACATCCAATGATAGACTATTGATAAGAGAAGTAAATCTTTGAATTTTTGCACCCATTAATTGATGTACATTCGATGGTTTCAGGCGTTATTTTATGGAATCGGTTCATTCTTAAGCGGATAAAATAATACTTTGTAATTCCACAGATTTATTTCACAAACACACTTTGTGTGTGTGAAATAAATCTGTGGAATTACAAAGCATTATTTTATCAGCTTAATGATGTACATTCAACTAAACAAAAATAATGCTTTTAAGGGCAAGTACACCACATGTCACTAAAAATCTAGCTTTAAATTTTACTCCATAAGAGCTTCTGCAGGCCACAGGCATTATGAAACCAACCATTACAAAAGAATATGACACTTTTTCACTAAACTCATGTATTAGGCAGAGCTAATTCATTCAACCATTAAGAAGTGAAATTAGGCACTAGTGAGATTAAGCTATGATGATGAAGGATTGAGTGTTATTTTATCGCAACTATGGATTCATGAATTTCTATCTTCATCAAGTAAAAAAAATTATTATTTCCCATATGAATGAGAGTTAACTCAGGTATAAGGTAAGAAAAAGTGGCTAAAGAAGATGGCATGTGATGACTTAATTACAACAAATTAATCAAGCTTAAAATTTTTAAAAACCATAAACACAGTAACCAACCCCAAGGTCAGTTTGGTAGGTGATGGATGAGTTCATCCAATATTGAGCCCGACGACATGTGAAATTCACACATCCCAGGAAGATCTGGTACAAGAAAAATCACATAGCTTGGGTGGAACTGCGGGTGCCCAGAGAGGCTTGCCCAGGAATCGAACTCGGGCTCTCCGGTCAGTAATCCAACGATCCACCCCTGGACTACCACGTACCAAGGTTAAAATTTACAAGAAAAAATTTTCTTGATGAGGGTAAAAAAGAAACTGTGCACTTCCACATAAAGATTTAATACTTCATATGACCATGGTGATGATTTGCCGCATCAAAACCATGATCATGAAGGAATTCCACAAAGTTAAACCTGAAACTGTTATGTTAAAAATTTTCTTACTATATTTTGATTCAGTGGTACATAAGAAAAGAATCTCAGACTTTAAACTCTCCATTTGGCACAAAAATGTGTCTTCCACAAGAGGGAGCTCCAATCTGGAAATACTGACCATACACACTTATATTGGCATGGCTTTTTACAAAATGCCATGCTTTTCCTTCTCTTTTGACCAACCAATATCACAGATAAAGTAATGAGTTTTAATACATGATATCCAGTTACTCCAGCTATTAAGAAGTCCTGGATACTTTCCTTTCTTTCTGCCGGAAAATTGATAACCCCCAAAGCTCTAGCAGTTAAATCAATTTCTTGCATAATGCACTACAGGAACATTGAAGTATAATTATTTTTAATGAACAATTTCAGCTACTTTTGATTGTATATTACTCATAAAATACTCCTGTTTAATTGGATTGGCCACTCGCTGGCAGTTCACATTTCCTACAAATTTGTACACAAACATCTATCCTTTCCAAGAACTGAAAATACTGCATCTTGGACATCATTCAGTCCATTTGCTAAATATTTTCCTGATGCCAGTATATCTTTTCTCAAATAACAAAGTGTTGGAATCATGTGCATTTAATTAAATAAATGTTGCATTGAAAGTTGTTCCATTAGCTAAAGAGCAAGTGCTTCCCTCCCATTCCCCCCCATTCTCTCTTTCACTAAAACATCTAGTATTTCATGAAATGAATAAGATTCCAGCTGATAGATATAGAAGGATTACACAGTTGCTTCCTCTACCAAATTTTTTGGGCCTCTTTTCCATGGTCATTTCAATCCCCCACACAAACCACCTTCTTCTCCCCTTCCTAGGAAAGCCATTCCATTACTTAGAATTTGTGACTGCAGTGAAAACATTTTAAGATGACAATACATTGTAAAGACTCAAGAAGACTGTAATGTAACATAACTTTCAAAGTTTATGTGCTGTGCAAAACCTTTTTCCTCTGAAACTCCACCCCTTCCTACTCCAATCCAATTCCAAAATGCCTTCTTTCACCCTCATACTGTTGCCCCATGAACAAAAGGTGAAGTTTTGGAAGATAAAGCTAGAAAAAGTACCTGATGATGAATGATACTATGTCTTTAAACCTGGGTCGTAAGATTAAACATTAGGTGGAATTGACAAAGCTGCATTTTTTCTTTTCACTACAGCTAAGTTCTCCAACGTCAAGCCTGAAATTAGTAATTTTAAAAGGTACAGTGTTTTAAATTTTGCACGAAAAAATTGGGGTGAAAATATCTCTTCCGGTGCTGCATTTTCTCTCAGTGGGAAATAAACGTAATCTTGTAGTTGACTTGGAGACTGATTTGGCACTTTCCTGTCACAATCCTGATGAATTTCTGCATCAATGCATAACTATGGACGAAACATGGATGCAATACTACACTCTGGAGACAGAGGAGCCATTGAAACAGTGAGTTTCTAAAGGCTCTGAAGAAGGTGAAGCGGGGGAAATCGACCAACAAGGTGATGACCATGGTTTCTAGGGATGTACCCTGAATCAGACACAAGTCGATTTGGTCATTGATTACTTGCAAAAAGGGAAAATGGAGAGTATTTGTATTTTATGTCGTTTTTGCCTCTGCTTAGGCGATAGAATCAAGAAAATGGTAAGAATATTTAACCTCAATGCTTATGCTATTCATTTTTACTTTACTTAGAGTGAAAATAAGTTTGTGTTATAATGTTTAAATTGTATTGTATACATTCTTCGCATATGGGATAGTATACTATTCTCCCCATAGGGTATGCACAATATTGTTGAAAAATAACATACATTTTAGATTGAATATAATAAAAATTCTTTGTTTTCCTATCTGGTCCATTTGACTCATCAGAACCAAATTGTTCTTCAAACTGAATGTGTATTTGACCGGCGAGGATAGAGCTCAACAAGCAATGGACTCGGCCCAAGGGGGATTCATACAATCAGGAACATTGGAGCAGTTCTTCCTGGGAATGCTGCAGCAGGCAGGCAGCACAGGTCAGTTCTTGTTTCCGGAAATTAACAAATTGGATTCATCTGAAGGCTTAACACAGAGGAGTTGAACAGGAGGATACACTCTGGTTAGCAGTCAAATGCTCTCTCCAAATTTCCATCGCACCGTTTCCGCACTAGCGGCTCGAAATTACAACTTTGAGAAATTAAAAAGATGCGAGATCATGGAGAAACCATGGAGATCCCTATGCAACTCCAAACACGGAGATTTCAATGCTCGATGACGACCTTCTCATGACCCTATCAGTAATTTTGGCGAGTTTCGACTTTTAGGAATCCCCACTCATCTAATTGGAGGTTTTCTTCATTTCGGTAAATTAGGGTGAAGAGACATAGAGAATATGGCACCGGAGTGTGGAGTTAGTCATTCGACCGCATCTCAATTGAATGCTGCCGGTATACAATGATTAGACACGATCTTGAACCATTTACCCCTAAGGTTTTGAACGCGGAAATTGAAACAAAATCTTAAAAGAGTCGATAGCCTTGGCCTGTCGCTGCGGTTTCCGGGTTCCTTGTTATTACGGCGTAAATCTCGCTCGGGAACAATATTCAGAAACGGTGATGCAATCTGATGACGTTCCTCCGGTGTAATAGGCAGGTCGGCTGGTAGACCACAGCGCAGTTTCTAAATTGCCGCTGTCACGGCGTGACATGATCACGATCATCAAAGGTTAGGCCATATGTAAGTACTATCATCCGTTTCCCTTCCTATGAAGTTTGGCCTTCACATGGCGAGTAGTCTATGAGAACCTTGTTCTTTCTCCCCATCGTTATGATACTTTCTTAAGGCGCCGATATAGCAGCTAACCGTTGGTGAAGCAAATTAGGGGCCGTGAAAGGCGACGAAGCGCGAGAAAAATTAAGCTACTACCACGTTGGAGATGGATAATGCACCGTAATTTTCATTTGACGTAAACTATCGTGATAAACTATGGTAATTATCGAAAATGACCGTAATTTCAATGTATTTTCATGTTTCATTCTTTGAGAAGAATTATTAGAGAAATCCAACGACAAATGAAAAGAAATGCGAGAAGTACTTCGATCTCTGTCATAGCACGAAACATCTTGGAACGGATGATATCCAAATATCCTTGGCAAACTGGTTCCGCCAATATCTGTAGAAATAAATTATGGAGAGAATCACATGCTGGAGAGAGTACTTATAGGATCAAGACGTCATTAAACCTCACTCTCAAAATACTTTCTCATCAGCAAAGTTAACTCTGAAATACTCTTAAAATGAGCAGAGGAAAATAAATGACTGCATAGTTTTGTTCTACTATTTATTACTTCTCGCCGCCATAAATTGCCGAGTGACGAATTCTGTATTTTGTCTGATATTAATATTTTGAACAGGAATATGAAAGTCATTTTTAACAGGGCCCCTAACAAAATGGCGAAACAAACTTGCAGACTCACTCCAGAACTTCCAGGATGAATAGCGAAAGCATTACCATTACCCTCATCCAATAAACAGTAAATTCTGAAAAAAATCAGAGTTTTTAACTGAAGATACACGTTTATTCCATTATAATAGGCGGGAAGTTTCTTAACCTTACAGAACTCTTCCTAAAAAAAATATGCATAATGATGCCTCTTAATAAATAGGCCATACTTGGGTAATTATTTTTTTCGGCCAGAAGTCGACAAGGATGAAAGATTGAGGGTGTGGCACCCCATGTGTTGGCCAGAGTGCCGGATTTGGTAGGGAGATCAACAATTTGAAATTTTATCGTCTACTTGGCGCAGCGCCAAATCTCGAGTCATATGTTGCACCGGCTTCAACCACAAATCTCCACTGGTCTCACCATGACAACTTGATCTTGTTTTTTTATCATTAATCTGGAAACCAATTGTTTGCCCTTTACATCACATTTTTAAACTTGAAAATAACGACAAAGAAAATTACAAACACCCAAGCCCTGGGTGGTGATGACTATTACCGACCTACCTATGTAGGACTCGAACCCGCGAACTCTGGGTTGGCAGGCGAGGACGTTACCCCGCCACCACCGGAGTCGGTAAACTAATCTACTTACGTATTAAATACGATTCATCTATAATTTCTTTCCTTTAAAAGCTCATTAAACACGTTTTAAAAAGGTACTTTTTTATTAACTTAAACAATAAATTTTTTTAGCATAAGTGTCCGTCTAATTCCAAGCTTTCAAGTTGAAAAAAATCTCCCAACTACCCCGGTTTCAAAGGATGTTATGATACGGTTCCTATCCTCGTATGATGAAAAGTTTAACTCCCATTTTTAAGTATAAAACACATGCCTTAAATTATTAGTATTAGGAGAAGTGCACCGGGTTAGCGCACGTATTGGATGAACCCAGGCACTGCACGCTGCTTTACTTCAAAATTCATGATTGCTGCGACACAAAATATCTGTGGACCCCATACACTACATGTTACAATGTCTTTCCTTAGCTCTGAATTATTTCTACCTCCCTTAATTCCATCCAAAATGCACATTAATTTCCAACTTCTGCATCGCCTTCCCAACATTCTCCTCTCTATTTCCGTCTTCAGCATCTCATCGTCTCTCCGTATCTTCTACATTCACTAGTCCTAACTTATTCGGATTTCTACCATCAACCCACTACCACAGCTAGCACTTACTCGTTTTCTTCTCCGTTCACTTTATCTGGTATCTCCAGCGATGATGTTGAAAATGTAATATTTGCCCGCATAGCAGAGAGATAGTGTAAGTAAAATTTGAGATATTAAGTGAAGAACAGATATTTAAGGGGTCATTTTTCCCACTAACGACAGGGGATCAGAATAACTCTATCCGGATCGTTTGGGGAGGGGGAGGAGTGTTGTGTTAAAAGTACTATGGTGCGTAGTCACCCCCTGCCACACACCCTGGCGGTGACTTGCAAGGTACCATGAAGTATGTCTTTCCTCCACACTCACGGCTACGCTTATTCTCTTACCTCAACAACTAGGTTTCCTGCCTATACAAAACTAGGCTCCATAACTAAGTCCAACTAGTCTTTACGTTCTTGTTCGTCAACTATCGCGTATTTGCAAACCTTCCTTAAACGGACGCAATTCTTCTTTAAATGGCCTAGCTACTCTGTACTCCTAAAAAGCTGATGACCCGTCTTAGCTTATGTCACCAAAATTGGACATGTATCCTACCTTCCTTATTTCTTGACAGCTTCATTACCTACTTTTTCTCAAACATGACGTTCTGAGTATGACAAAAAATTGCGTCGAAAGGAGTAGATATATATATATATATATATTAACTCCAGTCAACGGTTATTTATAGAAGCTACATGCTAATTTACACACTGTCCCATCTCTGGTTTGCACGCATTGCCAAGCTGCTAGGTGTGGAGAATTCAGTTCGGAAAACACTGTCGGCTGATCCGCTCATACGTGGTTCGTATAAAAAGTATAAGGAAAATGGATTTATTTCAGATATTGCTACAATGCTTCTCAAAATTCTTCAAAGTACATTTCATAAACGTCGCCACACACTTTTGTCAGAGCGGCTTTCCATGGCCCGAAGGTTCCCTGGTAGGCGTATTCCGGAAGCTCCTTTAGGGTACGCCTGCAAGCTTCTTTTAATGAAACTCAGGGTCCCATGGTGGTGTCCTTTGAGGGAGGATTTTATTTTTTGGAATAGGAAATAGTCTGCTGGTGCCAAGTCGGGACTGTAAAGGGGTTAGGGAACCGTCGCGATGATGTTGCAGAAGGTCTTCGCAAGCAGACACTGGACTCTGCTTTCGGCGCCCGTCAAGACCTTCGGGACGAGTTTGGCGCAGATCTTTCATCGCATCGCCAAATTTTCAGTGACATAATGGTGTGTGCACTGTCTTCTTATCAACGCAAATGTACGATCTGCGATCTTAATAACCGACAGTCTGAATCCAGCACTTCACGCATCGCACATCAGGAAAATATTGTTAGCGATATTGTGACTGAATAAAAGGAAATATCCACAGAGGGTACGCAAAGCAATGAATGAACACACCATCTACGCATTCCCTTCCTGGGTGTGTACTTCTTTTTGCGAACAGTTTTGTTCCCTTCTTGCCATATACATGCAGTGCTTCTCTTTTCTGCTGCTTCCTATCAATTCACCCCACTGCTTTTCCCTCTCTATGCCGCGCAGTTCTGCGCCACCAAGTTTTGTGACAGCTGCTTCACCCTCGGTTAATTTACACACACGCCAGAAAATTGATCGACCTCACTCGGCGGACGCCTGCACTCACACAATTACTAGGTTTATGTAACTCAATTACTTACGGAGCTGGATGATCTCAACGGCAGAAAATTTATTGGTTATGTAAATTCAACTGGTTTAAAGAATACCTTTTTAAAGGTGGGTTCGAGAAGCAAATAAAGAATGAATCATGTTCCATTGCAACACTACACAAGGCAGATTCACCCCTTTATTAATGGCGGATTTTATTGTTCGCTTTACAGTCCGTCTTGTGAAGCTTGATCTTAAAAAACCTTAGCCTTTCGAATGACCACTGGATTCACATATAATCCACACTTGAGCGAGGAGACGGTCTCCTCTCTCGTCATCGCGGTTTCGAAATTTGTCCTAAATGGACGGCTGTCGGAGCTCTACCGCGTCGATATTATTATGGCCGTAAATTTTCCCGCGACACATCGCATTTCAACTCATGCAACACAATCACCGGACAGCTGACAACGCCGTTTAATGTTTCTTCTCCATTTGGGTAATTCGCGCAATAGGAGGGAGAGAGATGTGGCTTTTATAGGCTACTTGCCAGGTGTAGCTAATGATTCACAAGACGAACAACGAGGTTAGGCCTTAAGTTGTACTGTGTTTTTACTAAACGTGTCAACGAAATATCTTAGTTGTATCATCGGGAATGGTTCATTATTTGCTTCTCTTCCGTCTCGTGTCCAGATGACGACGATGCGTGTCGAATCGCAAGTATTTCCAAGAAGGTCGCGAGCCCATTAAGGGAGAAATTATTTTGAACGAATCCACAGAATCTAGGTTAGCAATGAAAGACGTCAGCCCAAAACTCTGGCTCGACGAGAATGAGAATCTGCTCTTCACGAGAAATTCCCAGTGCCGTTTCGTGGATGACACCCTCCTTAATCTCGCCGTCATCTGTTTGAAAGGGATAATCGAACGCGAAAAACTTGCGGAAAGCATCAGCATATTGTCATCGCCCATTAGAGAGACCGTTTCTGCAGCTACACACTGCTAATGGATAATTCTGTATTTCCGCGCATCGAGCACCAAAGTCCTCTTGGGGACCGTCGGCATCAACTCATTTCCCGTCTTTCGGCCCTCCAAAACAGGTTCGGATTGTACTTAATGCTACTGGGCTTCACAAGGGAGAAGGATATTTCGAGAGGGTACATTTATGGTATATATGGTATACATTCCAGTGAATAAGGGTCAGTTCTGCAGACAAGAAAATTTTCATCCGTTTTAATTCGCGAGAAGAGTGGCCATGAATTTAAGTACCCTGACAGGAGTTCACGGATTATAATCCGTGAACTCCTGTCAGGGCACAGGCCTACAAAAAAAAATTTTTGTTTTGGTGCCGGGAATCTTTGTGATGATTTTAACTATATTTGTACAGCTGAATCCAAATATGAAATCCGTTTTTATTTAACAGCTCTACTTTTTTAGATATGGCATATCTTACGATTAGTTGTTTTAATATTTGATACATTCCGGAAAATAATTTTCAAAGTTAAATAAATCTATAAGTATACTAATTTATAATCACTCTGCGGTGTTCCTTTTATTTTCAATAAACTGTCAATAAGTTTTATGTATATTTCTATATTGTAGGCCAATGAGATAATTATTAATATAATATTCCCATATCATCATGTAGAAGATTTTTTTACGTAAGTAACAACATATCTATATCTTGAAAACTATAGCCGATAGGAAAAAACTAGTGTCATAATTGGATTCAGCACCCCAATTGTTCTTTAAATCAGCATTAAAAGCTCCGGCACCAAAAACACTGTTGGCCTGATATGATAATTATCACCAAAAACACTGTTGGCATGATAATTATCATTTCGCTTTAGCTTTCAAGCAGCCTAATTGTTTCAGCTCTGATCGCTCACCGCCAGTTCATCGTCAAGCTGTGGTGCCCTTCGCTTTTAAATCGGGCTCATGCCAAAACAATCGGAATTCTATTTCATCCACTCAGTTCTACAAGTTCATTAAAATATCCATATTGTGAAGAACCTTGTTAACATTTGTGGAAGTAGGAACATTTTCGGTGCGGAAATACTATTAGGCAAACAAAGGCAATGGCGATTCCGAAAGAGACGATCCAATCTCAGTGACAGCTAAAGAACGGTATTATAGAGCAAGTGATGGACATTTAACACTTCGGAGTTCTTGTAACTAACAATAAGAGACATAAACGGGAAATAAATAACGAAAGAGCAAATAACTGGAGAAAATGTGGGAAAACAAATGCCTACCATCTGAAACCAAAGTAAGAATACGAGGGTAATCCTACCCAACCCAATAAAGAAAACAAAAATTTTGGAAAAATAATTTATTTATTTTTCCATTCATAATCTCCTTTCAACTCTATACACTTTTCCCAGCGATTTCCAATAAGTTCGATACCCTTTTTATAATAAGAACTATCTTGCTCCTCCAAATATCCATTAACTGCCGACAACACTTCTTCACGGTTGGAAAATCTTTGACCTTCAAGCCATTTTTTCAAGTTTGCGAACAGAAAATAATACGATGGGGCTAAATCTAGTGAATAGGGTGCATGAGGTAGCAATTCAAACTTTAATTCATCAATTCTTGATAAAACAACACTTTCTTCTTCGCCAAATGCGGCCGCTGTTGCTTGATTACTTCGCTCAAACGTTGCAATAAGTTCGCATAATACTTGCCGTTAATAGTTTTTCTTTTTCAAGATAGTGCATGAAAATTATCCACGCGCATCCCAAAAAACCGATGCCATAACCTTGCCTGCAGATGAAACGGTTCTTTGGAGTCGGTTCTCCCTTTTGAATCCATTGATTTTGTCTCGGGTGTGAAATAATGGGTCCATGTTTCATCCATGGTTATAAAACGGCGCAAACATTCTGCTTTGTTGCTCTGAAACTTTGCTAAACACTCAATTGAAACATCTTCACGACACTGGTTTTGCTCGAGTGTGAGCAAACGCAGCACCCATCTTGCACACAGCTTTCTCATGTCCACATTTTCAGTTAATATGTGATGCACTGCACTTTTTGAAATCCCTACTATTTCTGCTGGCTCACGCACTTTCAGTCGACGATCATCCAGTATTACTTTGTGGATTCTCTTCCCCGTTTCTGGAGTCGTCGCCTCATTTGATCGACCGATGCGATGCTCGTCTTGACAGCTCGTGCGGTCTCGTTTAAACTCTCCTACTCAATATTTTACGGTTTTAAACGAAGAAGCAGACTCACCCAGAGTAGATTCCAGTTCAGCTTTATTATATTGGTTGGGCTGAGGCCTTTCAAATAGAAGTATTGTATCACATAACGATGACCAATTTTCTCAATTTTCAACAATTCACTGAAAACGTTCTCTATTGATGGCTGCCAAATAAATACTAAACGTAGCGTCTTCAAACTTGAAACATACTCTTTCTAGATTGTGTACCTTCTGATACAGTGATATTTTTCAAACAACAACCGCCATCTCTAGATTAGACCGGGTACTTATGGGACCACCCTCGTATATAAGCATCCATTAGACCCATCGTTTCATACTCCATGGAAACCAAATCATAGCCAAGCAAAAAAACAAGGAATACGAACTGCAAAAATCATTTTAATAGGAAAAATTGCAGGGAAGACAGTGCCAGAGAGGGTTATATAAGGGACCAGAGGAAATTTTTCCGAAACATCACCCACAGCTAAATGGAAACTTTAAAGGATAGGCGAGTGGAAATGGCAAAAAATCGAAGGATGGAAGAAACACGTGCAGTGAAGAATGCAAGAGATGGTTAGATGATCTCATCAGATAAGAGAGTAATATCAGAAAAAAACAGAAAAGCCTTCTGAGGAGAGAGAAGAGAACGACATCACCGAATTTCGTATACCCAGAGATATTCCGAGCAAACTAAGCGAAAGTTTTTCACCGACACATAATCAACTGCCAGTTGGCTATCAATGGACTCCGAGGAAAACATATGTACACCGACTAAGGAAAAGCAACGATACCATCCACGATTCGTCACGGAACCTTGTCGCATCTCACCTCCTGCCAAATGCTTACTGTATTTATGCACAATTTCATAAGAATTTATAATTTTACTTTCCACTTTTTATTCAATTCCCAGCGACCAAGTCATCAGAAATTACAAGGGCGAAAATAATTAATATTAATTACATTTTCACGCTCGCGCAACCGCGATTGGATACCACAGGACCCTGACTCGCTTCACCTCTTGTATCAACCTTAATTATACCACACCATCCTCACTCACGTGGGTTACCGTCCATCCTGACCTGCCAACCAACGAGGAAAATGGGATAGCAGTAAGGCGCTGGGGGGGGGGCAATAGAACGTCCGGCGAGTTGTTTTCGTGCGCCAGAGGGTGATGGCATCATCGCGACACACTTCACCCCCACTTGTTCTGGGAACACCAAGCGAATAAAAAAATGCCGCCAAGAAATATACACACGTGTGAATACTAAAAGGAGGTGTGCCACTCGGGTTACCCCCCAGACATCAGGACGCGATTTCGATGATTGCCCGGAATTTTGTGTCGAGTGAAAGATACATCCGTAAACGTTCCAAGGAATGATATAAAATGTGGCGTTGTGGGAGGGAAGGTGGTTGTGACACCCACGTTTTCAAATATTCAAACTCATCTCGTTTTTATTTTGTTCCATCGTCACTTCTGTGGCCATAACTTCGTGCACAATTTCACGTGGGAGTGGGTGTAAGTAAATATACTAGGCTATCAGGGGGTGAGGGAAATAACACTCGCTAGAAAAGAGAGGAGGGCAACTGATATACATGAGTGAGTAAATAAATAGAGCACACACACACAGGATGTATACATATAATTACACACACGCAAAAATGCATACGCGGAAATCTGCTTAGCGACATAAACATTTCACGGATATAGGATAAGGAAAGGGGGAACAGAATGACAAGCACAAAGGTAGTGGGAAGGGTGAGAAAAAAATATTAAGATTCCAAAGAGAAATAAATTCCCGAGCCGGGAAATAAACGACAGGCCTTCGATTTCCTTCGATTGGGCAGGAACTGGTTCAGAAACTTTTCCGTTTAGAATCAGCGGGTGACGAAGTTTCATTACTTCTGAAGATGATACAGGAAATAATTTTGATCTTTTTTCCCTGGGAGCAAATGCCCGTAATGCCTTAGTTAAGAAGCTATGGCAACTCAAACATTTCATCGAGCATATTTTGTAATTTTCATAATAATGCTTAATTTTTGCAAACGGCTCTAAGCTAGAGTGATGCGCTCTTTTGGATTCAGGGAATTATTAATTTTCACAAAAGTGGGAGGGTCTCTTGTAATGACTTTCTTTTATTTTTGTACCCTGAAATGTATAGTCTACTCCCTAGTAAACGGGTATCTCTGACGATAGTGTTTGTGATTTCAATGAAAAATATTTCACTGAAGCTAGAACATATTATTAAAAGAATCTATGTACAAAAGAAACCTAGTACACATGCAAGACATGCATTTCACCGGTAGTCTAATCGCATCAAGTGCCTTCAAACCGAATCAAGTCCTTAACAGTGCAACCTATTTAAACAATAAATCGTAGAATGGTTTCTTCACTTGAAAATTACCAAAGGAAAATAACCTTTCCATTTCCCTGAATGAGAGTTTCATGTATCCCCACATTTCAGCTCCGAACGAAGCAAATCAAAGAGGAGGAAGTAATGAAAACCACACCGTATTACGTGCTATTCAGTATAAAACATATATGCCCGCCGGAAACATAAATTTTGCGATCGCCCTTCCTAGAATTCAGCCGACTTCGGAGGATTTCCATCTAACTCCTCGATTAGGTGACGAAACACTACTTCAAAGTATTAAAACCACAGGCATTGCAAACTTTCGAAAATTCGAAATTCGAACGTCACTCGCTTTCGGATATAAATTACTGGAAAAAAATCATTATTCCTATTTCGAGCGATGAAAATCTGCGAGAGATGTGACCAAGGATGCGAAGCCTTGGAAAAAAACAGGATTGTTCTTTAGGAAAAACCACCGGAGAATGCGAAGTAGGTTTGTGAGGGCGGAAAACGGGTTTCCGTGGACTGAGGAGGGTGGGAGAAGTGTTTTGGGGAGTTAGGGGGTGGAGACTGTGACCTTCAAGTGGCAGGGAGTGATAAAGGTATGCATTCGTTTATATCTGCTGGTTTGAATTTTGTTACCACGCTCAGAAGTGTACTGTAAAGGTCGCCCGGAGGGGTGGAAAGGAAGACTTTCGTCAAAAGGATGCCATTATATCAGTAATAAATTTTAGACGGATAAAAGAATAACTCGTGAACTGCAGGATAGTGTTATATTTTTGTATGTATTCATGTCGTACATCCATATTTATCAAACTTTTAACCATTAATCCTTTCCCAATCCGCACAATCCTAACTCACAACTACGATGTTTAAATAAAAGTTTCTGGCGGGTTTATAAACACTACTTTTTTCCGCGTGGTCTTAACGTATTATAAAATTACCATTGAACAATTTTTAATCGAGCAAGAAGAAATTTTAGATATAAATATATTTCAACATTCTTACATTGAAATGATATTTCAATTTGAATTTAGAAACAAACAGTAAGTTTTAACTATCATTAGTTGTACATGCAAACATCTAATTTCTCATCGCGTATTGAAATAAAGCACAAAAACATGTACACAATTTGTCTCTTTGTTGTTGTTGGTTAATTTCCTACCATCATAATGGAATAAAATATTTCGAAATGATATTCGGGTATTATTTACTTGCAAGAGTGCTGTTCAGAAAATAACTACCGTTTCCACCTAGCGTGGCTGTGGGTAGGGCTAGAGCTACCATCTCGGTGTCAAAACGTCCCCACACTCAGTCTGAATCATGCTTAGGTAGTGTGAGCAGACTGTGGTTCTTCTACTTTGCTCACTGCGAACTGTGAAAATATGCACTGCAATAGCAAATTCCGCGAATTGTCAAGTGCAATCTGTGATTAGGTTTTTACTGGCAAAAAAACCAATAGCCAACTGAAACTCATCGGCAACTTTGTGAAGAGCATGGAGACGGAATAATGAGTATGAATTCATCTAGATATCCACTGCCTCTTAGAAAAGGCTTTTTTAGAGTAGTGAAGTTAGACTGATTTGTTTTAACCTAACATAGGTTAGCACTCGCCCTGACCAAGGTTCTGTATGCTGGCGAAACTGTGGCAAAATCGATCCCATAGAGTGCTGTAATCCTCAAGGAGGATATGAGGCAGAGACTTTTCGAAGGTCTGTGTATTTAATTATAATGGAAACAATTAAATCTCAACTTCACATACGTTTTACATTTTTAAAGAACCTCCAGAATTTAGGGTCACTAACATTTGAAAAAGACTTCACATCACCTTCAAAAGGCGAACATTATCATTGGAAAAAGATTTACACGGTGATGTTCAAATATTTTTCCCCAGGATTAATTTGAAGGTTTTCCCCCCTCAAAATATTCACTTCAATCCGAATTATTATTACAACACCCGTAAGAGTAAATGAAGGTGAAAGAGCTTCTAATAAACTTCCAAGAAAAAAGAGCTTAGGTAGATTGCCTAAGCTGGAGAAAAGGTTAAACGGCTTAAGCTTTGCTATCAAAGGAACACGATCTGGCATTGAAACGTGATTATGAGGAGGCGATTAAAGATTTCGCTACCTATAGAGTGAGGATGTCGCAATAAAAAATTAAAAACATTTCTTAATACCTTTAGATGTCGGAGTGTAACTAAAAACAATAATGCACTGTGATTTTTTGTGCGTCTAATACAAGTTTTAAGTTTACCTTTTATTGGTCGCTGGAAGTGAGCCACTTTCCTTGGGGAGGGGGGGGGGGGCCCGTCACAGGCCCCAACATTTCCCTCGCTTTATGATACCTGGTTTATTATCCCTAATTTTTTCCCGATATGTGTGCGTGGAGACTTTCACATGCCTCCAATAAATGCGTTCTCTATAGTCTTCAACGAAGTGAGACCGTTGGATGTGAATTAAATCACGTTTATAAAAAAATTAATTTAAATTTGACGGGGTACGATATTTCAAATATCCACATAGCGAACGTAAAGTCGTATAAAACGGACGTTCTTAAAATGACCCACATGTTCTTTCCACCTTTATTTTTTTCTCTTTTTACAGTAATTTTGTATTATTTCTTTACCATTATGGTAAATGTCTCAACGCCGAAGTACACATCGTACTAAAATTATAAACATCGTGCATACTTACACATAATGATCTGTAATTCAAAAGCGACTGAAATCTCCTTCAATAAACCCATGACTTGAATGCAATGCCTTTAAGGACACCCAGAGAGATACTTTAGTTTAAAATATATCAAGATTAACCCTCTTGGCACAGTTAGTTAACCTGTTTTAAACTTTTTTAATTTTCGTGCATTTTAAAGTCCTAGGTCTTGGACAGCAGGCAGTTACGAAACCCACCATAATTTTTCGTGCTGGAGTTAAATAAATGGTAGACATCAGTACCCCATCATTCAAATTAGCTTTCGCATCACGTAATTTGTCGCAAATGTATTGGCTTCACCGAGTCATAATTTCATCGGTGACATCAAAGAGGCCTCTAGGTGCTACATTACACAAAACAAGGACGACATTTAAGTAGCCAGGCGAATATGCGTGGTGGATTGCTATTCACTTGATTCTGTGCGGTCGGAAGGATAAATTTGCGTTGAATACACCCGCACTTTAAAAACCCAAAGGTTACCTTTCCGTGCTCATTGTGAAACACAACGTTAGAAGAACTTTTTTCTTGAAAACTTTGGCTAATGCGTATCAGACTTTTCGTCAAACATTTTTATTATTATTAGCTCACCCGTTACATAATTTCTCATCCCAAATGAGCTGAAGAAATCCCTAATTGCAAGGCGACGCACACCTTCGAAGGAACACGACGACATTTTTATTCGTTTATTATTAATGCGAAAAAAGCCAAGTTTTCATCTTCTACATCGAAACACAAACAAGAAATAATGTCGACGAAAACCACAAATATCCACCTATAGGTGAGGGAAAATCCACCAAGGCGGGAATCGAACCCGCGTCCTCTGGGTTGTCAGGCGAGTACGCCATCCCGCCGTTGCCTCCACAGAAGCAACGCCTCGTTCAAGTTCAAAACACAAACTTGGGATACCATTCAGAAATCTTAACACGATCTTCATTATAAGGGATTTAATGGCATCCTCCGAACTCCCAACTCTCATTCTACTTCTTACAGATTATGGTTTCGATTTACTATCGCAGTGATTCCTTCGTTCCTCCATTCTGTCCGAAGATGCAGAAACGCAATGCTAGTCCAAAATTTTCCTTGTAATTTGATTTTCTACTCTGAACAAGGCTAAAAAACTTCGAAGGAAATTCATTAATTAATTAGCTAATTAATGAGCATACAAAGCCAAAGTCACTTCCAGTCGGTCGAAGAGAAATACCCGAGATCCTAACTAAGTGGCGGTGGAAATGGTATCGATGCACACGACGTTCACGCCGACTTCGATTGGCCGGATAACATGAGAAGATGAAACAAATGAAGAAATCAACAAACACGAAACCTCTCACCAGCACTATTCGACATGGTGATAAACAAGCCCAAGGAATGACCGTCTAAGAAATGAGGGTGATTAGGAAGACAATTATAATGCTTCATTTCCCTGACGACGTCGTCGTTAAAGCGCAGAATCGAGAAGAACTTCGGGCATCCTTGAGCACACGGATCATTTCTTTCAAGGAAACATGAGTGCGTTTAAAATCATAAGGAAGAAACACAAAAACCTCCGCATTTGGAAGAGGGAAGCTGAAGGTGGACACGATCCGAGGATGAACATTAGAATGATTTAAATCTTTCACTTATCTCGGAATCATTATTACAAAGAAGCCCGTCGAAGATCGCTCGTAGGACGGATCAAACTAAGAAGACTTCCGTTTAAAACCCAGAAGAATTATGTTATCAAAGAAGGCACGCTTGAGTACAAGGAAGACGTGCGAGGGAACATTCCTTTTGGATGAGGGCACTCCATGGGCTGGAGATACCGCTGGCAGAACCACAGGAGAGACAGGAGAATTAGAAACCTTGGTTTGGAGGCGGGTGCTCAGAGATCATATGGGCAGATTAATTGAGAAACGAGAAATTACACAGAGGGATCGCAAAAAAAACCATTGAGAGACTGGATATGGAAACGAGATGCGAATCGATTAAGTAGACAAAATGGATGTTACGAAACTTAAAACACGATAAAACAAAATAAAATTCTTGTACGAGAGAGAATAAGATACAAATGAAGAGGGATACGAAAACAAAAAGCAACATAAATGAAATAGTATACTAAAGAATGGATGGGTACGCTAGTCCAATCTTCGGATTGAACTGACTTCGGAAAGATGAATGGAGAAGAAGCAAAAACGATTGTTCCCGCAAGAAATTGTAATATGTTTTGAGAGTTGAATGCAGGTACCTTGTTCAGGACAGGATGTTACCCATCACATTTCATTAGCAAATGACTCCATACGACACCCATGAAATAACTTGAAAATACGTTATTCCATGTTTCTCAAACGTATTTTATGTGTTTTTCGGAAATGCATGATCATATTGTCTTTGAAACGTATTTCTTTTGCAAATTACGTTCTGGATAAGACAAACAGGAAATATTAATAACATTATTTGAAAGACTTTTCCTTACTCGAGTCTCAATTAGCCCAACCCCATCTCAAGGCTCAAGTCCACATATGAAGCCCTGCAGAATACTTCTCAGTTACATTATTGTCAACTATCCCTGATGTAAATCCGCGACTACATTCGATGAACCCCTTATTTCACATGGTCATATGGTTTTTTTGGCTGGCCTTTCGTAGAGATGGCGCTAATTCTTTCATAATCTCGTCGTGTGCGATAGAAATCCCCTTCCGGCCCAAAGAAAAACTGCCCACGAGAACGTAAAAATTACGCGACCGTTACCATGAGGGGTTTTTTGAAAATACTTTAGGAAATAATATTTCCGAAAATGCTAATTCTCTCTCTTTTTCCATCTTTAGCGCTAATTTTAATTCCGTTTCGTCAAAGATTTAGAATGAATTCACTTGGGCAAAGGAGAAATTGAATACTCTTCATTGGATGACATTTACTCCTTTTTTTAAATGTAGGAATCAATGAGGAACTCTTAACACGATTTGCTACCCTTTCGAAATCATTACTGCAAGGGTCAGTTCATGAACGTAGCTTCCACAGATTGCCGCTCTTCACGTGAAATTGCAGCCGTGGTATTGCACGCCACTCGTCGTTCACAAGACGTTAATTGACTAAATGCGTGTATTGCGCAGGCAGCAGTTCAGCAAATTATCGGAGGAATGAATCCCCCTCGAAACGAGACGTGGAAATGAAAGAATCCTCTGGGAGCGGCGTGCACGGAAATTGCACACGGAAGCCTTCCCTAAGGCTGCTCCTGAATCCAGACGCATCGCGTGGGATTTTAACATTAATAGCATGGTTTTCAACATTAAATTAACATAAATGATAAGAACGCCAATGACATTTTGTCTTCAGAGGATCCCCTGATCGATCTACCAGCTCAAATCGTCCTCGGGAGCTAAAAAATACATAGCCATACAAATATCTTTTATTGTCACGAGTGTGACAATAATTAAATGAACGTTTTCCTGTATCAGTTCATCACAGACTACAACGCCGAGACCAAGCATTTCCAAAATCAGTGACCTCTCCATTAAAATATTTGTCCTCAGTTGTTTAGAACTAATGGGCGTTTCATTATGGACATGACATTTATACTTATTTCCCTACCTCAAAAATGTGTTTTTTGTTCTAACTCGCTAAGGATTATACATATTTTTTACCAGATGAAAAAGTGGCGCCGAGCGATTTTTTTCCAAGGATGGAATGTCATTTTCAGACTCCTCCGTGCACCCCGGTACTTTGTTCATAAGAATCACAAAAGCAGTGTCCAATTAAATTAGTAAGCAATTAAAAGTGCAAAAGTTTAAAGAACAGGATTTTGTCTTGGGGCAAAACCAATACCAGCTAACTCACAGAGCCACGAGTTCGAGACCCGTCAACCGTTTATGAGTTGCAATTTTTCGGCCATTGGTAAAAAATAATGTGCAGATGCAAGTTCATGGGCATACCAGTGGTCACGCGGAGATTGGAAACAGCGAAGGAAAAAACTCCGCGAGTCCCCGAGCACTCGCGGAGTAGTTTAAGAAATAGATTCCTTCATAAATTGCAAATTTTTGTCCGCAACATTAGCCAAATGGCATTTGCATCGCACAATTAACTTCGTGTGAAATGCGATACATTTAAAACGAAATGTCCATGAGATGTGAACCATTTAGAAAAATGGAAGGGGAATTAAGAATGAGCAGCTCTGTAATTGGAGTTATGTCCTCGAACGCTGCGAACGTGCGTTTTCGTGAATGAAACTTCTGCGATGCATGCAATTATCGGAATTGCAGCACCGAAAACACGGCCGACTTTGAAGTTACCAATTTTAATTATATCGTAATATTCTCGATTTATTCACACCATTCACGCTTCGAGAGTACGGCAGCAAAGCCAAATATTACACGATTTTGAAGAAGATGAATAAAAAAGGAGGCATGAAAGATGGATGCAGAGCGTTTTGATTGATAAAGGGACATCGAAGACTGTGACAGAGGGTAGAATGCTACGCAAGCGGGGAAGGCGCAGGAATAAGATAGGGATATTGGACGGAATGAAAGAAGAAGAGGGGCCTGTTGTAGATTAGTACAGGGTGCGCTACAAAAGTAATGCAATTACTTTTTAAAAGTAATTTATTGAACAGGTTTGCACAAACACTTAACATTATTCAAAGTACTGCCTTTGGGTCTCTACACATTTTTCCAGCGACACTACCATGATCGGTACGGGCCCTGGAAGGCGTCTTCGGGGGCCTCTCGCAAGGTCTTCGTCACGGCTGATTGAATCTCTTCTGTGGACGAAAAACGGGTTCCTTTCAGGGCCGCCTTAATCCCAGAGAACTAAAAGAAGTCTGCTGGGGCGAAATCAGGACTGTAGGTGGGGCAGCATTGGCAACTAGTGTTTGGCCAGGAAATCGCGGCCTTGTAGCGCGTTGTGACAAACACCTTGGGCACGAGCTTGGCGCACACTTTCTTCATCCTTAAATCTTCAGTAACAGTGCGAAACACAACAGTAGAAGACAAGTTCAGTTCATTGGCAACCATCTTGATACTCAATCGACGCTCTGAGTCCAATAATTGTCGAGCACGGGTTACATTTTTGTCGGCTTTGCTGGTTGACGGCCGTCCAGAGCGTTGTTCGTCGCGAACCAATTCCCGACCCTCCTTAAAGGCCTTTAACCACCTCGAAACTTGCAAGTAGGACACAGCAGAATCAGCCTCACGAATCATTTTCTTAGTCTCATTAAGAGATTTTTTTCCAGTTTAGCACAAAACTAACGCGAATCGCGTAACGCTGCTCGATCGTCGATTTCATTTTCTTTCGTGACAAGGTCGGCGCGCATAGGTTTACAATAACTGACGTCCTGCCGCTTCCACAGCTTGGAGAGACCGGTTTCGCGATAGAGCTAAGCTTCCCCCCAATTACTCCAAGTGATTCGATCCCAATCAGACCAATAGGAGCGGCGCGGGAAATTCAATTGCATTACTTTGGGGAGGCACCTTGGACGTTTGGTTGTGCTTTGTCAGGAGAGACAAGTAAATGCAGCGTCGTACATTTGTACAGGCTGTGTTAATCCAAAATCTACCTTAACCGGTAGAATGCCAATTATGATAATGGTAGGTGTATGATGCTGATGAGAATCGGTCTACGTAACTCTAGCGCGGCGGTCAAATTCAGTTCGCAAAAATTTTCACCATCTGGTGTGAGCTACTTGAGACGGATAAGACTTGCTAGGGGTGACAAGGTGACCCTCTTAAGCTTTGATGTGAAACTGGCATGACCTCGAATCTGACTTAGATATGGCACTGCAGGTCATCTCTCCTTGAGTGACCGCCTTCCCCCGAGGGCCCTGCACGCAGTGGTCGGTCCACAGCCAACCACGCCACTCACGGCATCCCTTATGACGCACGCCCCGAGGGTGCACGGCTGCCTTTCGCATCGACACGCAACGTCCTGGTGTTTCCCCAAAGGAAAGATTCCTCCGATTTGAATAACAACTTTGCGACGCACCAACAACGCATCACATCAATCAACAAGGTGGCCACTCATTTTATGGATTCCCACTCCCGACGTTTTCCTGATTTTTACCGACGAAAAAGCACCCATTTATTTATTTCCTCCCGCGTGATTCGAAAGTGAAAAGTTATTTTTTTGGCGAATCATACCAACGATATCAATCAAGTAGGTCCAACTTTATTCTCAGTTTTTCAGGTACAGTGACTACACCATCCTCAAAGTGATTTTAAAGATATAGCGCTGTTTTTGGCTGCTTTGTTAAATACAATAATAATGGACATCGTACCCTTAGGGAATTCACAATTGACATATCACATTCTCGATTCGCATGTCAAATTCCAGACATATTCAAAATATTTGGCCCCTTTTTCGCATTTATTCGTGACTTTTGGGAGAAATTAAGGAGTGCACGACTGAGTGGCCACCAGGGCCCGATTCAATTCCCGACTGAACTGCGTGAATGCCCACGCATTCACGAGCGGCGAAAGATATCAACCGAATAGGGATTAAGGCAAACGTTTCTACATTTTCCTAAAAATCAAGAAATCCCCACTCCTTGGAAAGAACTCTGAAAAAATACGAAGATTTCCCGTCGATCAGGATTTGCTGTCACCATGCCATGCTACCGAATATCAACTACAATTGCCCTCGCGGTGATGCGTGCGAGTCAACAGTTTCCCAGAGCGACGCTTCAAAACATTCGGTCCCTATCTCTCAATGGAATTAACCCTGAAGATGTTTCCCATTTCCCAAACGGCCCACACCAGCATTCGAATATTTATTTAATAGTTAAAATGTTTAACTTAATCGACGTCAAACGGTGGAAAAACTTTCTCAAAACATCTTCTACCCCTCTTGCCCTGCAAGCCGTCACGAGGGCGCGTGACAGAGGTTGTTAGGTCACCAGCCATTAAAGTAATTATCGATTGATTCAAATTGTTACCCATTGCTGCGGCCTCGAATTGTGCGAGAGAAAATGGATCCCTTGTGGCGATCGGTTCTGCAGTCAATGACCCTTGACTCATCGTTGTATTGTCTTGTCTACCATTTTGATGCGGCGATTAAATTATTCCTTACGTTTGAGCATTAATTTCGAGCGATTTAACAAACGTCTCAGTAACGCCCGTTAACCTTCGTGTTTCCAATGCCTTCCAATAACAATTTGACGCTTTCTGTTCGTCCACAACGATTCTCAACGAAGTGGGTAACTCTTTCGGTTAAATGTCACAAATAAGTCCTGCGAAAGGACCCTAACAATCGACCCGTATTCAGCGTGAGATCTAAACAACGCAAAAAACTCTTCGTGACATTTTCATTCGTGTATTACTCCACCGTTCGTTCGTTATATTGAGCCCTGGTTTGCATAATGCTTCCCCACAGTTGCTCATAACCCGTTTTCCCCGTGCTAGCTCCGATGATTCCTACGTAAGAAGTAGCTATAGGGAATGAAACTAACTGCCTCACAGTCCTCTCTCTCTCTATCTCTTTCTTTACGGCGGCCCCACGTCTTCCAGCCAGCGAGGCTTTTTCGAGAGAAAACTAGATATTGTGAAGCTTTTTGGTCCTTCGCCAGATCATGGCGGAGCGTGACGATACATTGGCGCGAGGGCCGTGACGTCATCAACAATCTCGCATCATTTCCGCAGCGACGAAAAACCGGACTGTTTGGGCCCTCCAAACCGAAAGGAAAAGGCTCCGAGAGCAAAATCACTTGACCGTGAACTTGAAAGAAGTTCGATCTACGATCGCAGAGCCGGGCCCACGGATTCAGAAAAGGGAAGAAAAAAGGGCGGATTCAACGCTCGGTGAGAGAGAAAGCGGCGTACCAACATAAATCACGTGACTTTGACACACCAATGTCAATGCCACGCGAGGCAGCGGTATGCTTGGCGGCACAAAAACTGCTTCCGTGGAGAAGTGATTTTGTCTTACAATTACGATCACCGGTTTATTGAGTCGTCGCGATGAGCATTGACAGATTCTCAAAGGAAAAATACTGAAACTAGACTAGTATAATAAGATCACTATAATAGATGTGTTTTATATCACTCTTACCAGTTACTTCATTTTTAGTTTAGTACATCGGCCGAAAACAGTGATTGTGCTGCCTCCACCTTTTTTCGTTAATATGGCCCTCGTCTTGATCGGAGCGACACAACAATCAACAACAATCTATCTTTATTGGTGAACACAATTGACGATAAACCTTTAGTGGTTGTTGGAAATATGTCTCCCGTTCTCTAATGGTATTCGCAGAGAATAAAATATATGCTCCAATCAATCATGAGTAGCCATCGAATATACAAAAATGCTCATAGTCTAAGTCAGTCATCCTCTTAAGCCAGGATGGATGTGCAACACGTTTGCGACAACAACAACAATGAATGTTTAATGTCACACTAAGTCAATGAAGATGTTCGCGCTCGACCGTTATCATTTGTTTTCCATCTTTTTTATCCGACCTTCACCGGGTTTGAGAATGTAACTACCCGTCACACCGCGTACTTTTGTAAAACACGGAGCACGGAGTGACAGCAGAAAAAGAAAGAAATGATTTATATTAAGGTTTACAAGATGATGTCGAGAAAGGAAACAATCGCTGATGACTTATGTGATGGTAGGTACCTGAATTGGACTGCCGAATGATGCCTAACGATATTCGAAACACTGCTAGATGCCTTTAGCCCTGCGAATGTATACATACGCATACACATGCATACATTGATTTGTATGTGTGTGTACACATATATATATATATATATATATATATATATATATATATATATATATATATATATATGTATACATATCTATTTACACAACATAGCCCTCAGGTACCACTTTGACGAATTTGGGAACGGTTTAAGCGACACTTGAAGCGCGTGAGAAATGGTCCAGGGTCCAGGTCGACGCAGTGGGTTGGCCGAGCGACACACATCTCGTGATCATGCTTGAGTTATTGCTGCGGGTGACTCTGGGGCGAGAGTGAAATCACCAGCGTGCGATGAATGCTGGGAGGAAATACGTGATGACACTCCCACCGGGCGATCCGGAATATCAAGGTGTCCAAGGCAATCAGGAAAGCGAGAGGGAGGAGGGTGAGGGTGTAGGGGGAGGAAGGGACGCCAAGGAGGTAGGGTTGTTCCATGAAGAATCAAATCCAAACATCCCGAAGGGGGAGTTATCTCCTCCGCCTTCCAGGAAATATCACGGCAATGGCCTCGGCAACAAAGAACGAAACTCATTCAAAGATTTTCTATCGCCAATGCTTCGCGTGCTTCTAACAGTTGACACTCTGGGAAGGTTTCCAGAATTTCAAGCATACTTCCCTGTTTCCTCTCTAAATAATTTGTCATTTAAAAAGGTACAGGAGAGAGAATCATTTTCCAATCTTAATTTATTTCCTAATGCAAACAACAATAAGTTCCATCCCGTTCCAATAAAAACACCCAGGCGATTAACAATGCAAATTAACACCGTAATATATAGGAAGGCAAAATCAATCCTGATTATCGTTCTGTTAACCTAAGGTTTGCAATCTTCAACAACATTTCGTTCGTATAAATATTGGGTACGACACCTCACGGATTCCCGACACAATTGAAAAAGCCAATAAAGCATTCAAAATTCAACGCAATTCCTGGTTTCAATAATTAAATTAATATAATTGAGTGAAAGATATTGGCTCTCCCGCATTGTCTTTGACCGTTTCTCCAGAAAATGGGAAACACTCGAAGCGAACGCCCACGAACACACGAATCTCATCAGGGATAGCGATAACAGTAATTTCTAAGAATGGATTAATCACCACCACAGAAATGTCAAAGAAAATTTCTTAAACTTTAAGGACTGTCACGAGAAAAAAGGACATATTAAGTTTTTTACCAGTCATAAGACTGTAGCCGACCTGAACCTTTTAAATTTACAATCCACCCAAGAAAGTAAGATTCCATTCTCGATAAGTAGCAGCAGTGTAGAGGAATTCAAGTTTCGCTCGTGTACTCGAAAACATTGTAGCCACGCACCCTTTAGCATATTCCCGAGTCTAAGCAAACCAAACCAATTTAATCTTGCCTGTCCATTTTTCAAATTTATATTTTTAAAAGAAAATCGCCGTTTTTCATATTATCCTTAAAGCATGAAATTTTAAATGATCGACAAACCTTCCCACAGAATCCCATGTTGTACCACCTCATACATATCCTATTAGTTTTGGGAGATCTGTGATTCACCTGCCCAAAATTCTTTCACTTCAGTGTCGTACCCTTCAGGACGATCCAAAACATCGAATATATATACACCATAAACACAGCAATCAACCCGAAGGTCGGTTTGGTAGGTGATGGCAGAGTTCACCCAGTACTAAGCCCGACGGCGTGGGAAATTAACACATCAGGGTAGGGGGGACAGTTCCTTTCCCTTTGCCGGTTTTGGTTTCCCAGGAAGATCTGGTATCCGAAAAATCACATAGCTTGGGTGGAACTGCAGGTGCCCAGAGTGCCTGCCTGGGAATCGAACCCGGGACCCTCCGGTCAGTAGTCCAACAAACACACACATTTATATATACATATACAATATATATTATATATATATATATATCCCGGATAAGGAAATATTTTTACTTTCGTGATCTGCTCAAAAACCGCCTTCCCCACATGTCCTGTGTTCGCCTTTTATGTGTTTTCCTATCCCCTTTCCTTATACCTATTTCTGTTTGAATGAATATTTGTGCGCCGTATGGCGGGATTTTCAAGTTTGAATATATAAAAAATATATTATATGTATATATATGTATATATATATATATGTATATATATATAAATATTCATTCACATTGAAATAGAGATAAGGAAAATGGTAAAGGAACACATATAAAGGACGAACACAAGAGAGGTGGGGATGGCGGATGTGAGCAGATCACGAATGTAAAAATATTTTCCTCGACCGGGACTTGAACACCGGATCTCTCCACTTGCCGGGCGGATGCTCTAAACCACCTGAGCTATCGAGGAACGATACTTTTACACTGAAATCTGCGATCTTATAAAGCGCCAAAGTGCTCCGAATCATAACCCAGAAGATGGCGTTAGGGAGCTGTTACACCCACCAAAGGAGAAATTGACAAACACAAGAGGAGAATGGACAGTAGGTTAGCAAGCATACAACATCATACAGGATAGGAACGGTGCGTTTCATGGCACGCATAGACAGAAGAAGAGACGAGCCACATTGGCCAAATACACATTCAAACACGAAATAATGACACGTTTGTCAATTTCTCCTTTGGTGGGTGTAACAGCTCCCTAACGCCATCTTCTGGGTTATGATTCGGAGCACTTTGGCGCTTTATAAGATCGCAGATTTCAGTGTAAAAGTATCGTTCCTCGATAGCTCAGGTGGTTTAGAGCATCCGCCCGGCAAGTGGAGAGATCCGGTGTTCAAGTCCCGGTCGAGGAAAATATTTTTACATTCGTGATCTGCTCACATCCGCCATCCCCACCTCTCTTGTGTTCGTCCTTTATATGTGTTCCTTTACCATTTTCCTTATCTCTATTTCAATGTGAATGAATATTTATATTCGCCATATGGCGGTATTTCGTGTTTGAATGTATATATATATATATACAACCTTGAACAAAAAGTTCCCGGAATAACCACCGTGTGGCGCTCCCATCGTTCCGATTTGAGTTCTGTTTTTTTTGCTAAATTGGTACATCTGTTGTTGATATTCCCTTTAAATCTTAGTGTCACTTTGTATATAAATGTATATATATATATAAATCAAGATATATATATATACATATATATATATCTTGATTTCCTTGAATTATATATATATATACATATATAAACCATAAGCACAGTAATCAACCCGAAGGTCGGTTTAGTAGGTGATGGTAGAGCTAACCCATGTACCAAGCCCGACGGCATATGAATATTCACACATCAGGGTAGGGGGGCCAGTTCCTTTCCCTGTGCCGGTTATGGTTTCCCAGGAAGATCTGGTACCCGAAAAATCAACTAGCTTGGGTGGAGCTGCAGGTGCCCAAAGTGCCTTACCTGGGAATCGAACACGGGACCCTCCGGTCAGTAGTCCAACGCTCTACCCACTAGACCACCCCGACCAATATATATATATATATATATATGTGTGTGTGTGTGTGTATATATATGTATATATATATATATATATATATATATATGTGTGTGTGTGTGTGTGTGTGTGTGTATATATATATGTATATATATATGTGTATATATATATGTATATATATGTATATGTATAAGTATATATATATATATATGTTGTATGTATGCTTATTAAAAGCATATATTATATTTATATAAATTTTTATATATACAGGGGCGCATGGAAAAAACATTACTACCGCATATAAATACCGATACCAAAACAAAAATTTCTTGTGGACGAGTGCGGATGAGAAAATGGAAAGTGGTGAACTATAGAAAACATAAAACATAAATGTATTCAATTCGACATTGAAAATGCTAAGGCTAGTTTATGGCAGTAACCTGACGTCATAAGTATTTTAACTATCTAGCGACCACTCGAGAGGTCATTTAGCGAGGCTGCGGTTGTCCGTCTTTTCCTACGAGGGATGGACGGTTTCCCGTGACTTACAAAAGCAGTAGGTGGGCATCATGGGGTGGGGGAAGGCACGACCACATGTCGTCCGGGTGTCGACGATCGAGTTTCACTCTTCCTCATGACGCGCCAACTGGAGTGAACCAAATACGAGCATACGAAAGCAATTCAAGTAATGACTGAAGCCACGGCGACGATGCCTCGAGTTTTCCATCGGCGTTATATAAATCGCGGGTTTCCCCCATTCGCTTTTTTGGGAATTTTTCCCCTTTCATCCCGAGGGGAGGGGCGGGGGAGGCGGAGAGTTACCTGAAGACACGTGCGAACCGCGGGAATGACAGAGATCGGAGGGGAAGGGCGTGGCTTCCGAGGTAGGGACTCCGCCATTTTTTCTGGCCTCGACTGCCTCCTCCTCCCGAGAAGGTTGAGACGCGGGGGTTTTCCTCCGCAGAGCAAGAGGTGTGAGGATGGTGAATTCTCATTGGTCGGCTGCTTCCTCGCTCGCAGGGACCCGATTCAAATATAAAGAGGACACACGATCCCAGACTGAACACAGTGTTTACCAGATACTGACCGACTGCACAGAGGAACTTCGACATGTTCGGATTCAAGGTATGTTGTGGTGTGACGACTTCCCTTCTCTGTTGGGGACCGCATAGTCCACGTTACTGAGATCTGGGTAAGGTTCGCTGCGAGCGGAGACCTCGGAGGGTGACGACAGCGGCGTCATTCAGACAGGGATTTCGCGGTGATTGCGTCTCTCGTGTGTAGTCGAAGGGCGAGAGGATATGGAAGCCGACTCCACATTTTTCCCTCGTTCACGTCAAGTAGTTTACGCTAATTTTAATATTATTATATTAAAATCTTACACATGAATTCCTAGAGCACCACTAGATGGGATTGAAAGGAACTCCTCGGCGCTACATTTACCATTTTTGATCTTTCAAGTGCCGTCACCTGTTCTCCGTCACCGTGATATGTTCGCGAAATGATTTACATCTCCAAAGTTATATTCAATTCATCCGGAGTACCCCGACGTAGGAGTGTAACTTCTTTTCCTAGGATTTTCCTATCGATGTGCTTCTCCAATTTCTAGCATTAGAAAGGTTCGACCGTTCAGCATGCAATGGTTTAGTACGACATACATGGACCGCAACTATTTCTCCCTCCCCCCCCCCCCCCAGAGTAAAGTGAGATTTCACATTCCGAAAACAGCCTCTAAAGCTAACGAGACGTCCTATTATTCACATGCGCGATCGAGAGTTCTTACATATGGAAAATCGCTCGCAATTCCAGAAGGGCATAAACCCACGGAGAGCCCATTTATTGTGAAAACGAAAGGCGAGGAGAGCTTTGAAGTAGAAGTGTTTTCGGAGTTGGTAACCTGAATAGCCCTTCCAGCTAAGTTCTCTATTTCCAGCAGGGCCGGATGCATGAACTTAATACAAGACAGTGAAGGTAGTATCATTTGGGAAATGTTTGGTCAAGAGAAAATGGGCAGGAAACATCAGGGTAATCATATGCCTTGTTCCACCGGAGTGAATAAGAGTGAATTGGTGGTTCAAATAAAGTAAATTACACACCAAAAAGAAGTGGTGTCCTCCGTTGGATCAAGTTGAGAGAATGGATAGTCGACTTTTCAAACATGTGCGATAGAAGATTAAATGGTGGAAGGCGAGGATTATGGGAAAGGCCGCTGAAAGTAAGATTGAGTGAGCAATAACAGTACTTTTGGTGTCGATGCAAGCAAAAGTTTACAGCGAAGTAAAAACATTTGATTTTTAGAATCTATTTTCCAATTTGGTCTTACTGCGTTCCTCCATTAATTAATTATTCCCATCTACTATGATCGATTAAAAGGCTAAGCTAAACATTAAAATAGAAGGGGAAAAATAGAGCATGTGGAACAGTTTACGTATCTCGGAAGTGTTTTGGACCAACATGGTCAAAGTAGTAGGGACGTAAGGAGAAGAATTGCGCTAGGCAAGGAGGCTTTCTCAAAGAGGAGGGAGTTGATGACGGGGACGTTGAGTAGGGATCTTAAGACAAGACTCGTAAAAACTCTGATATGGAGGGTAGCTATGTACGGCGCGGAAACGTGGTCGTTGAAGCGGGAGGATAGACGTGGATTGGAGGCTTTTGAAATGTAGGTGTGGAGAAGAATGGAGAAGGTGAAATGGACCGAAAGTAAAACAAATGAGGAAGTACTGGAGATGGTGGGGGAGGAGAGGGGTTTGTTGAGAGAAATCCTATGGAGGCAGGAAAAATGGATGAAAGGCGTATTGAGCGGTAGTGGAATGTTGAAGAAGGTAATAGAGGGGAGAATGTTAGGCAAACGAGGAAAGTGCAGGAACAGGATAGGGATGTTGGACAGGATGAAGGGAGGAAGGAAGTACACAGAGATGAAGAGAGACCTGATGTAGAGAAGGTTGCTGGATTGGGTTTTGTTTGGAGTTACAAAATATTTATTTGATAGTGATGTCCATCCAAAAACCTACCTCCACCGGTAGATTAACTTAGTAATAATATGTTCGATTAAAAGGTGCCCTTGGCTGACACATGTGCGATGCTGAAGTGGAACTCGGAAAAAATGCATATTATAGGTCTATGAAACATACGAGCATGTACGAACAAATTTATGAATTGTGACAGAGGCGGAAGAAGTATGGAAAGGGTTCGTGTGGACGATACATGTACAAATGTCGCGAGTTTCCTAAAATCAGTCTCACTTGAAAAAGCTTTCCCCGAAAAAGGAACCGCACAACGGTTATGTATGGGACTATATGACCACATTGATGCCTTCATGCTAATTTGATATATCTTAAAATGCTCCTCTCTCTCTCTTTCAAGGGACTCATGGTGTTGCTGCTGGTGGCAGCCGCCGTGATTATGGTGGTGAACGCAGACTTGGAGACGGCAGAGCAGAGGTACGGAGGTCACAGGGGCGGTGGATATGGCGGTGGATACGGAGGCGGATACGGCGGCCACAGGGGAGGCGGTTACGGAGGCCACAGGGGCGGCTACGGAGGCCACAGGGGAGGCGGATACGGAAGGGGTTAAGAAGAGAAGACTTCAAGAGAGGGAAGCGGGAGGGGGGAAGAACCAACTCATCCCTCCCGCAAAATGCTGTTCATATATAAATAAATACGATGTAAAAAAATGCAAATGCGGGAAGGTGGAGGGTTAAAGATAAAACAACATCCGACGCGCTGACTCCATTGCACTTGGCACCGCCGTCGTCACCGGCGTGGGAGGGCAGCTGCACTTCGCCAAAGCTGACCACCAGAGGATCGGACGCTTCCAACAGTCGTGAAACCGACCAATGAACCAACCGGTGACGGACTCGTGAATGTTGACCATCAGTGTGGACCAATGTTATCGATGCAATAAACATATCACACACACGATACGCGTGATTCATTTAACGCTCCCATTACCCACGAAGCTTGTTTTTTTGTAAAATGGAAGTCCTAATGGGAGATGGAATGAAAATCTCAAATCAACGGGAATGACGCTTATTTTTTCTTCTAAAATAAAAAGATATGTATTCGCGAAATGCTCCTCTTTTGTTTTTCCCAAATTCTCTCATTAACCATTCATTCAAAAATTTAAACATTTAATTAATTAGACTAAACTGTTACAATAAGGGAAGAAAATTAATACTGGCAACAGTTGTTGAATAGATCGATTTTTCATTAATTATTCATTAATTAATGTAAAGACTAGATCACATCAAACTAACTTTCCGTCATCTTTTATAACAGTAATGCGGACGTCAAGTATCCATTTGTTTGGACCAATGGGATGCAGGCGCAGAAGAAAATAGATAAAGGAGGCTGGATGATCGAATGTTACACACTTGAGCATTCTTGATTGCAAGTTTCAAGCGGGATAGGGACAGGATTCCGATCACTCGAAACTCAATTCACATAATTCCTGATTGCGAACTATTTAACTCAATTATCTTTAAAATAAAAACGAGCAAAAAGAATTCATGAGCACATCTCGGATTCCTTAGAAATGCCAGTGAATTATGTTACACTCAATGAGGAAAATATGGAAATTTGATGAAAAACTCGCATATTTCATCAAATTAACCAAGCCTTTTTTTGAACAGTTTCAGTAAAAATAAAAAATTACGAAGTTTTTTCCAATGCAACTATTTTGAGCAAAAATCTAGTCAAAGTGTATGTTTTCTGTGAAGATTCTGGGTTTCATTGAAGGGCGAAGGGTTTCATTGAAAGGGGAATGCAGTCGGACCGCATTGGGAAATGAAGGGCTCAAATCCACATTTTTTTCTTTTTAAATAGTTACCGGACAGCTTTATTATTGATTAAATCGGCATCACAAGTGTCTGCTTCCACTTTACATAATCGATATTTTCAATGGAAGTAATCCATCCAATTCGAGGGAAAACGTTCACCGAGGTCATTTTCACGACGTAATTGATGAAATGTATCTCGGCATAAATAACCCATTAAAGGATGCTGTTTATAATGAGATATAAACTTAGTAAATCACAAATATTTTAATACAATGTTGCAATTTATATTAACACTTTACGTGTACCTGAAATTTTTACCGCAGTTTGCAACCATGCTGAGAAGAAACAAAACATTTCCTTAATTAGCCTTCAAAAAGTGATATTTGAATTGTTATTAAGTATCCAATCAATAAGATAATTTACAACTGAGATTCTTGCCACTGCCAGCTACGCACTTGGTAGATTATGGCCATATTTTCAACATGCGGCCCTCAAATATCGTTTTATACCCGAAATCGTCTCCTACATTATTTTAGAATTTCATATTTGAGTTTTAGAAACATTACTTATCTCGATCCAATCAAAATTAAGAGGAACATAAATTAGAACGCGGAAAATACGCATTTTCCGAAGATGTAATCAAAGATATCGCCACAATCGAAAAAAGTGACATTCAACGCATTGTTTTCGTCAGGTGAGAAATAATATCCGGCAACTTACTTCATGGAATGCTTGCAAATTTAAAATCCGTGCCTGGCGCCTGAGTCCAAATTAAACTTTCCGCACGCATGTTAATTCACGCTCATTAAATCTCCGTCTAACAAAATCCACAGATGACGATGGGGATTGTCTTAATGAATAACGTGAAATATCAAGGGGAAGAAAAGAGAAATATCCGACTGCAGGCTCTTCCACGGCCTATTATTGCAGAACTAACGGGGGAGAGTTAACGATGCTAAGGAACAATTAAATAAAGATGATCACCTTACCCCGTACATAACATAAAAACACCTTGAACTGCATATGGATGTCCTTCAAGACAAATTATCACGTGAAGTTCTTTGTGTTTATCTCAATTAAACGAAGTATTCACTCTTCCGAAAGATATCGGCGGCACATGACCATAAGACCCATTGCAAATAGGTTAGCGATATTTGCAACTTACTCGGAACGGATCGTCGTGACTGAATAGAAACGTGACGTGAATACGATAACGCTCGTCGCACAAAAGGCACCAGAACAATCTCCAGGTTTCAGTTCTGCTAGAAAATAAAATTGGCTGCCCACCTATTAGAATGGCGCAGGGTGCCAATTCATGCCTACCGGATATTTAAAACCCAAAAAGAGAATTAGGACGAGGATGGGCGAAGCTCATTCGTTATCTCTCTCATTCAATTACGAATTGTGGCTAGAGGCAGCTGCGCAACAGGAAAACTCCCCATGTACTCCGTTTATGAGAACCGCTTTGGAAGACATCACAGGAAATCAGTAACAATTTCCAAACCACTAAATTATCTTCCGAACAATAGAGTACAATAATAAATAAAAGAAAATGCTGGTGTAGACTCAACTAGTGGCGCTGTCGCCTCATCGTGACAGACTTCGAACTTGTGTCTAAGGCGCAAAGGTCGGCAAAAATGCGGAACATGAGCCGTTGGGGGACTTGAGAATGTGTGCCGGAAAAGCAACCGAACACTCATTGGAAAATTTCGATTTTTTCGGCGTGTTCCATGACCTAAACAGATATACTTTGTCATGCTGGGCCAAAATTAAAAGAATTAGCACCTCCCGTTTGAATCTGCCCTGCTACAGGTCAAATGGATCTGCTCCCACCTGCGTGCCACCTCAAGGGAAGCGTGCCAGTATTAATTCTGTTCTTCCAAATAGACGACGCGTACATGATACGGGATTTTGACACTTATTGGAGACGTCGGTAAATGGAGGAACGTTTCATTAAATCTAGAAGGTCCAGTTCGTTTCTTTGTTACGCGGATCTAGATTCTTTAAACTACATGACCATCGGCAAAATTGAGTTTATGATTTGTGATTGTAACGTTTGTTGTAGGAGATGATTAAAGAGGGTACCATAAAATGAAAATTAAAGTTAAAATGAAAAGTCACAGTTAAATGAAATATTGGATTGCCTTGCGATTGAGATGCATAGAATATGGTTTGAAAGTATTGTAGAGTTACTATTAAAATCTCGGTCTTTACGAAGAGGTTTAGTAGATTTGCGAAAATGAAAGTTAGCGGAGGCAGAGAAGGGGAAACATGAAATTGATGGGCATTTTGACAACCTTATTTATAACAAGCCTGTCGTCAAATGATCCGTGATTACGTTATTATGGCCAATAACTGACGCCTACTCGTAATTGCGCGTCATTCACTATAATTCCTTCCAATCATCCATTCCACCTCTTGAGTATTGTTCTTCCACTCTGCACGCCAATATTAGAACCTTCGAATACACATTTCACACCATATGAAAGCACATTCACAGTGTAGCATTACAATTTTCCAAAACCCTATTCCCGATTTTCCCAATGAAACAGGCCATCCATTTTCCCTTTTCTTTCTCACGAGTGCTCGCATCTGATTACGTCTTATTTCCCTTCACGCACTAGTGTTAACAACGAAATCGGCCCAATAATACGAGGTTGGTATAAAAGGTATCGGTAAAATTTTTTTCCTGATGCGCAATGCTTGAAGTGCTGAATTCAGAGCGTCAGTTGAGTGTACGCATGATCGCAGATCACATGGGCATTAATAAGATGACAGTGCACGCACCAATATATCACTGAAAATTTGGCGATGCGAAACATCAGCGCTACACTCGTCCCGAAGGTCTTCACGGACGACCAAAAGCGGAGTCGAGTGTCTACTTCCGAAGACCTTCTAAAAGGTCATCGCGACGATTCCCAAACCACCTAACAGTCCCCATTTGGCACCAGCACACTATTCTCTATTCCCAAAAGTGAAATCCTCCCTCAAATGACACCACCATGGAACCACGTGTCTAAGCACGAGCAAACGACCGACAGAGGTACAACACTAACTGATCTCGAAGTAAAAAGGAACACCGTTCCCACCGGGAATTCCCCAGCCCCATACCATATTCCCGATTTGAATGACGAATCTTTGTTTTGCTTTTAAATCGACCCATTCCCCTTATACTTTCCTGAATTCATTTGAAGATAATAAAAAAACAAGGTAGCGAGATAAGGATATGTAGTATTCATTCAAATTCGGAAGCTGTTCTTGGGAACTTCACGACGGAGGGGAAAGCATAGGAGTGGGGAAAGACGAATGATTGAGACGGGTCGTGATTTTTTTCGTGAGACCTGCACGGTCATTACCCATCACAAGATAGGGGAAAATTTCATTTCCGCAAGGGATGCAATTACCAGAACCCACTCCTGCGTTTTTCATATTTAGCATTATAAGTCAACAGAAATACGAAACATGACTCGGTGAAGAAGGAAGACTGTGACCCAGGGAAGACTGTCAGGAACACGTGCCAGGAAAGTTTCAAAGGCAGCAAAAATTTCCCTTGGCATGACTTGCTACGTAAAATAAAAATTAATCTAGTCATGCTGGACCAATTTTTAAAATGCTTCTCTTCGGAATCTGTTCTACGCACGTACAACGAATCTGCTTCTAAGTTCAACCTCGAGTAAAACAAGCGTTTAAATTACCCGCGACAGTGTCACTTGGCGCCCATTCCATGCCTGCCTCGGACCATAAGATACTGACACAATTAAAGTAGTAATTACTGGAGCCATCCTGCCCACGAGAACACCGAGAGAAGAGACGAAAAATAAATATTTCCCCTAATTCGAAGAAAAGCAAACGCCAAACATCCTCAAAGAGTTATTCAACAAATCCTGAGCATCATGCAATACCACTAAGCTAATACAAATACTAAGACATCATCCTCGAAGGAATCTTTATTTCTAAGTCGCAAAAACTAAACAAAGAGGGACCGCGAGTGTAGGAAGTGAACGGTACGGAGATATGGTCTAATGCAAAGGAAAATCGTCTCACTCATTCGCTAATGTTTCGATCCGAGGATCGGCAGACCGCAGCGAAGCAATTTAATGCTAATTCACTTATGACCGAACGACTCTTCCCTCGAGCACTCCTCTCGATTCGGTCGGCGCACGTATTTCCTTACCCCTTGGTCTTCAACGCTGAACCTCTCCTTTCCACTGCAACACAGGCACTTAAAACTACAGTCTGTGTGTGCGTCGCATTCATCTCGTTCTCCTTTGGGGCTTCAATTACTCCTAACACAGCCTTTCCCTTTAATTTACACCTTCTTAGTGAGTCTTATCTCCTCTCTATTTTGGTCTCCCGTGGACCGCGATGAAATTCCAATCAGATGGTGAGGTGTCACATGTCTCTTCCCCTTTCATCGACTCGCTTCAAAACCCCGTCCTTTATCGCCCGTCTCTTTCCTTCTGCGTAGAGCTCTCGAAGTCCTACGACCTTCCTCCCTCTATTGCCTCCTTCCGCTCATGGTCGTACCTTCGGCATCGCTTAGGCCTTCGATCAACATCACCTCGTTCCCGCGACTCAAGCTTGGCACTGACCAAAATACTCCTCTAGTTATACAGATCTATCCCTCTGGTCCATAGACCTCGCCCTTTCAAACTCGTATGCTCCCTTGGTATTCATATATTTGTTTCTTTGGGTACCATTTACCAATCCGCCCATTTGATCTTTAGGGATTATGGGGAAAGAGGAAGGTTAGAGAGAAACCCGGCGTCGGGAATAGCATACCCTTAACGAAAGGAGCCAAGGGGTCCGCAGTTTAACGTCCCATACGACGGACGGCGTACTCACTCGAAGTGCCCTCCACAATGCATCACAAGTAGGGATCGGGATACCACTGAAAATTATCTGCCGTCTCTAGGATATGAACCCGGGTCCTCGCGGAGGGAAAATAGCACGTTAGCCACCTCACCATACCGCCCCCCTCCTTCTACTGTGCCGTTATTTTCCAATGCATCTAGGGCCACACCCCGAAGGAATGTTCTCGCCACACACTTCCTCCCACATAACCGCGTCTACTTCCATCACGCCAATTTTCTCTTTCACACATTATATTTTTTATGCTTCAGCCATTTTTGCAATGTTTTCAGCCGTGTATTTTTTCTGGCTGCATGAAAATAATACGCCCATTCTAATTTTTCACATCACCGTAGCGCAATAAACTTCTCTCCCTTACGTATACTAAAATAACATCTACACGCTGATCCTTGAAATGTTTCATCCAATGCGCTCAAGGATACCTGCTGGCCTTTTAAAACTACCGCTGGAAACGTAACCAGTGAAAAGAAGCAATTTCTGACGCCAATTCCTTGTGCTCCTCTCCGAGGTGCATGCTCACCGGCCAGCGAGGCAAGCCTCCTCACTCCGTTCCTTCATTTACTTAGCTTTCATTTTTTTCGCCTTTCGTGCGCACATTTAAGGAATCAATCGTGGTATTCCGAGAGGATGCCAACCACTTGCCTGCATTACTAATCCGCGGGTCGCAAGTTCGAACCCAAAACACCAATCGCCATTGCGAGTCATTAATCCGAGGATTGCTTAGGTGTAGCTCTACGTTCCAATCTCTTCATTCCCCCATTATTCCGAGCCCCGACATTCTCCATTTCTTTCTTCTGGCTCAACCTCGGCATTCATCAGCAAATTTCCCTATTTGACATTTAGCGACTGAGGATGAGTCCAATCAGTTTTCCTCTTCTCCCGATCAAGGGTCCTCCAAAGGCACCATCACCACCCGCTCCTTGAAGTACTTCTTCATTTGTTTCTCCGTCTTTCAATTTTATTTTCAGCATTCATCGCTAGCATCACATTTCCATTGCCTCCAATCCTCATTTCTCCACTGATATTCCAGTCGCACACGTTTCTAAGGAGACCCCAAAGATAAGATTTAGTGCATCGATTTTTCTAAAGTCAGTGCTCGTAATATTTGCCGTTAGTAGTTTTCCCTAAAGAGAGAAGGACCTCTTCGTCATTCCTATTCTGATTACTGCACTACTTGACATTGATCTCATTCGTTTCCGGCGCGTCTTTCCCTAATCTTACCCGGGAATTTTCTTCTCTACTTCGACTGCAGAATACTATTGCCGTCGGTTCTCAAAAATAGCCACAAAAATCCCTCCATGCTAAGAGGGGGGGGGGGAAAGCGCTCTCTTCCCCTCCCCTTCGAGTTAGACATTCCCGAAACGCACTCCTGCTTCGCGTATCATCGACACGCTCACCTTGAGCCCGCGCCTGCACGGCCGACGTCTAATTAACCGCTCACTCCTTCCTCGAAAGCAGCAGCAGCACTGGAATATTTACGACAGGGCCTTGCCGGCACGGGGCCTCACCAGGCGTAGCAAAAACCCACCGTTCATGAACGCGGCCAATTCAAAAGTTCGGGTGCAGTGTCCTGCGGTGCAGTAGCCTCTAGGCCACTGCACCGCAGTCTAAATCTAATCGGAAATCCCGTTTAACTGCCACCATGGACGAGTGCCAAGGGTACCATTACACCATGCGTGGGATGTCTTCGATGGTTTTCATTTCCGCCCTTTTACTTTTTACGTCCTTCCCCAGACCCACGTCTCAAAAGACGTTCTGCGCTTATCCTCGGCACTTCAAATACCAAGTTTAAAAATCCGAATTAAAGTTTTCACTGGCCTTTTCTTTACATCATTGCATTATAGTATAGAACACAATTGTGAGTTGTTAAAAAAATTACATGATTTATGTGAGTGGTTAAAAAAAAGGCGATATTTCACTTTGTTTTCCGTTGTTATTCTCGCTAAGGATTCAAAAGTTAGCTCCGTGATCCTTCCTTAAAGATTGACTTCTTGAATTGACGTCTTGAGGAGGGCTTCATCCTATTTCCTCTGATAACCCTGCATCTTCAGGTAACTACTTTCACGTGCAACTAGCAGACTTTCTTCGACTATTACTACTACTTCGCCGGTGGTCTCAAACACTCGACGCGCATTCTAAACGACGGCTAAATAATGTGAAATGACACATATTTCTTTATCACTAATTAAGTCCAAACATCCCCAAGCATGAAGTCAGGCTTATTGAAATTTTACTCACGAGTTCTCAATTTGAATTCCCCTTGAAAGATCCGGTTGTAGGTTAGGACTGGTTCCCAGCTATTTCGAATTACAATTAAAAGAATTCAATCCTATATTACATACAGTGCCGTGTAACGTAGGCAGTACTGCTGTCCGATATTACATCCCAAACCACGCAAACCTCATCAGGAACGATCCTCCGACCTTTCTCCAGAAATCAGTTCACAGGGTGGTCATTCAATTGATGGCTTCTCATTTCACGAATGTTTCCTAAATTTCCCGACCAACACATCATATTTTCAATGATTTTGACATAAAGGTTTGGTCCACGCAGAGGAAGTAACCTCGTCGCTCGTATTAACCTAGAGAGCGAGACTTTCGTGTTATCTGCTATTCGTTATGGAACTCCGTGACCACATCGCAGTGAGCAATAGTTCACTTGAATGGCGTGAATAGAGAATAGAATATGACGTGTTTAAGAAAGATTCGTTAAAAAATCTTTAAAACTACCAACAAGGCGCCCAGGCCACAATTACCTTGAATTTTTACGCCCTCGCCAAATAAAAATAATTTTTCGTTAAACATTTAACATACATCAACAAACACAAACCTTTAGAAAGACGCTAAATTATTGTTATTGGTATTGTAACGTTTTGAATGGACAAAGATCGAACAAGAATACATTTCTCCATCTCTCCTAACAACGCACGATCTGACATCCGAAACAAAAATAAACGCGGCTTCAATTTCTCATACTTCTTCCCTCCCTTTATTCGGTCCAACAAACTCTTCCCACCCATTCTTCTCTCGTCGTAGTCACATCTTGGTCTTCCACGTTGCACCGCCAATCACACTTCTTCGCATCCATCAGAACAAGGAGAAACCGGTTCTTAGGGTCCGAAAAAATTTTGAGAAACCACAGAGCGGAGTAACAGCGGGAAATCCGAGAATTTTAACTGCCGCCGCCGTGACGCTTAACGTGCAATTTGCGGTGCAGTATTCCTTAAAATTCCCTTGCATGTTCTTCCCTCCCCAGTTTCTGAAAACCGATTGCATTATTTTTCGCCTGAATTACAACCTCAACGCCCCGCGTACTACTAGTATCACTGAACCCGGTCAGAAACTATACCATCGTTTGAGGACAGGGGTGGCCTATACTTTTGAATGTCGTTCTCATCGGTCTACACCAAAGCGCAGCACATCAATTTCCCACTTTTTCAAAAACATCGCCAATTTTCCCATAATTTTGGAAGAAGCTGAAGAATCCTCGACATCTTCCCGATCGAGTCACCAAAACCATTGTATAAACAATGCAAACGGCAACTACGCGTCAGAAGAAAGAAATAACTTCCTCGCCGAACATTCAGATGTTGCTTTTTCTCTTCGCAGGTCTCGTCGGCCTTCTCGTAAGGCACCTTCCCCGTGCGTCCTTCACCCGACCTACTATAAGTATGTCTGCCAGACCGCAAAAGACGAGTGTGCCGAGGGGTGGGAGACGGTATTCATCCGTGAGAGAGAGCAATCCCCAAATTAGAGGAAGATCGGAAACTCATCCCCTCCCCCTCCTGGAGCCGCGAGTTGGATTAAAAAGGCGCCCGCCTGACTACGTGCATTGACTAACTACTTTCATTTTCTTCCTAAAGATAAATTATATCTTAGTTACACAACACGTCTTTGTATTCAGAAATGGAAGCCCACCATCGATATTGGTAGAATGCGATAGATATTAACTTTTGATCGGCATGATATTGATTGGGTCCAGGATAAAACTTAATATTGGCTGCAATCGTATGATATTTCGTTTCTTCGAAATAAATCGTGATTCTATGATTAAAAAAATAACCATCACACTGGATTTGATTTTAATTTGTGTTGACCAGTTCCCTTTCTTCAAAACTTCCAGGTAAAAGAATGGCGCCATTTTTCGGCTGGCGGCGACATTCGTCAAAAGTCAATTCTTTGTCACGGAATGCAATGCCTGCAAACACAAATCCGATTGACACCTGGACGGTTGTTCGTTTCTTGTCGAGAGTGACGTGGAGGAAAGGCCAAGTCAACAGCGCCCAATCGAAGGCAGAATTACACAAAACGTAGCCCGGGAAGTCCATTTTTTAAATCGGGTCGGCCGAGAAAACCTACTTCAGAAGTTCTACATGGACACATGTAAAATAACTGTAAAAAATAGATCCCACATCCAGAGGCACCTTAATGTTGCCACAGGTCACCCTGGAGTCGTTCTCCCGGACTGGCCGTTGACAATGGTATCCTCACCAGGGCACCATGGACAACGAGGGCAAACCCAATGAAGCGACTCCCACGAACTCTATCCGTAAAACGTTAACAACCCTGATAAAGAAAACGCTAGCAAAAAGCATAAAGGATGGTGCACGCGGCCGTCTTACTTACCTAGGAATTAGACACACTATTCGAGGAAGCAGCGAGAAGCACAATTTTCATTTTCTTATCACACCGAATGGTATATTATCTAGGCAACGCGCCCACGATCAAGTGTAGAAGATAGTGTTTACCTGTAAAATGGTGGAAGAAAGGACCAAGTTTCCCTGTGTACCTTAACTGTTTTGGATTAGTCGAATATTTTGTAATTTTATCCTAAAAATAAAAACTCATGTCTTGTGTCCCTACGTAATCTTCTTGACTGGATGTTAAAAATAGAGAACGACTTCGTTCAGGTTTCATCCACATAAAAGGGAAGGTATTTCACTGCGAAGTCACGTGGATAGAAATAAAAAGACTTTCAGTGTCATTCGCGGAGTCCTTTCAAAACATGGAATTCCACGCGTAATATGCTTCTAAACGGACCAATGACCAATTAAATTTCAACGAAACAAAAAGCTTCGGCTCCGGAGCGCAATAAATAATCTTACTTCTTCAGTACCGTTTCGCAAACCTGTTCCGCTCGATCCAGATTTGGAATTTCTTAGTTGTTGAGAAGTTTCCGAAAAGGCATCAGACGTACAACAGACGCATATGGTGTCACATCCATCCCACCATCAATGTCACATTAATGATGATTGCACGTACCAGAGACGAGTACGAGAAGGTAAGCGTTATGATCCAAGTTGCAAGAAAAAAATAGGACAATATGCTCTAAATTGATACAACAAATTAATGTTTCCTCAGGAGTAGAACATTAACAGACCGGAATATCCATGAGTAGAAAAACAAAATCCCACAGAAAACTCGGAATACCCATTAGGAGAGATACTCCATTCCTGCTACCGTTTCGACAGGCATCCAAGCCTATCTCTAAGGCGGGGAGGACTTCAGAAAATGTGTCGAGAAACTAGATATTGTAACCAATTCATGGCTTTCATTAAGTAATCTCTGCATTTAATTTGCCATCGCCAGGATTCCCGGCAAAATCCATCGCCAAGAAATCGAAAAAAAAATCTTTCGTCTTTCATCTCGAACGATACAATCGAAATCATATTCGGGATAACTATAATTGCTTTTTGAGATCGAGCACTATCAATATCCGATCCAGAAGTTTCGTAAAGAGCCTTCTTCAAAACCTACTGCAACCTGTGATATGCTAGTGAATGATTGTTTTATTTTTGAATGCGTGCATGCATCTTTTACGTTCGGGAATCTCAGGGAAAACGTCCAACCGTAGAGTGCCTCAAAAGCAACAATGGTAATACACATGCAGACAGCACCCAAAAAAGCGACTGTGGTCAATAATTTCTTTCAAAGCGTGTACACTGAAGACAGAGAGAGGCCACGTCACGCCTATCGCAAAGGTGGATGACTTTAGAAGTACTCACAAAGGAATCACGAAACAACTCCAAGTAACAACAAGTAATAAATCACCCAGACCAGAGGATATTCCCGCAAGGGTACTGAAAGAGATCGCGACCTGAAATTGCGTCTTTTTTTTTAATACGTATTCAATAAATCAATTTCAGAAAGATGTTTCAGAAGATTGGAAAATAACCAACATCACATCAATTTTTAAAAGCGGAAATAAACAAGACCCCGGTAATTACAGACCAATGTCGTTAACCAACCTCTCCTGTAAAGTCTTGGAAAACACATTATTGTTAGTAACGTTATGACATTCCTCGACACTCACCATCTATTACCCCAACGGAAAACACAGATTCAGAAAGGAGAGATCATGTGAAACGCAGTTGGGACTTTTTATACACCACGTTCGGGTGCAACAAACAAGTAGATGCGACAATCCTGGATTTCAAAAAGCCTGTGATAAAGTCACACACGCTAAATTGATTCGCAAGTTGCAATGAATGACATAAAACACAAATGACATATAAGTAATAAACTGGATTCGGGACTTCCTTACTGACCGCAAACAGAAGGTAGTGATAGATGGGTCAAGCTCTAATTAAATGCAAGTAACATCCGGCGTCCTACAGGGTAGCGTCATAGCACCACTACTATTTCTTATATACACTATTGATTATTATTATAATAAGGTAATCTACCGGTTAAGGTAGGTTTTTGGATGGACACAATTATCACATAATTAACTTGTGACTCCAAATGAAACACAATCGAGCAACCTACTCTACACCAGGTCCCTCTTACACTATTGATATCACCAGTAAAATAAAAAGCAGCATTAGACTCTTTGCCGACGACACTGTAATCTGCAGGGAAATAGCGAATGACGCAGCTCATGAATCACAAAAAACTGACTTAAACGACATTTAAAAAAATAGTGTAAAGAATGAGGTCTACAAATAAATATAAATAAATGTACCGTTATGCATTTCTTAAACAGTAGAAAACACAACCAAACTTCACAAACTTACACACTCGGAGGTGTTCGGATGAGCGTCGTGGATGAAGGAAAATACTTGGGGGATCACCATTGCATCGGATCTTTCTTGAGGAAAACATACAGGCACGATTTGTGGAGGGACGCTAAAAAAAGCTGGAATTCGTTAAACGTGGAGTCGGAAGGTGTAGCCACGAAAAAGTGAAGGAAACGTGCCATTAAGGCCTCACATTGAATATGCGGCGAGCGTTTGGGATCAATTTCAAAAAATATTAATTAGAGCATTGAATATGGTGCAGAGAAAGGCCGCTAGGTTCGTAAAAACGTGAACCAAATGACACAAAGCGTCACACATTTACTACAGAATCTGGGGTGGGAACCTTTAGATATGCGAAGACTCAGGGCTAGATTAAACTTATTACGAAGATGTAAAGCGTGTGGTTTTGCATTCGACACTGGAGATATAATAAGGCCCCCTAATTGCATTGGCAAGGCCTACGATTGCTACAAAATTAGTAATTACAGGTCACCTGTAGATTGTCGAACTGATAGATTCAAGTATTCATTTTTCCCGCACACTGTTCGCAACAACAATATAAGGGGGAACACCTGTGAAAATAACAGTTACACGCTGTCGAAAATAGGGGTGTACAAGATTAAACTCTCACAAAACACTCTTTAAGTCTGGGGTCCTAACACCCCCCGCCGTGCGCCCTTGTGCCAGGTGGGGTGTAGGTGAATTTATATAAAGTCTACTGTGTTTGTGAATTGTCTGTCCGGAGTGCGTAAAATACTAACCGGCAATAAGTGTCTGAATTTTTTCACGCATTTTTTGATCCTCTTTGAGTAGGCACAGGAATAGCTGCTAACCATGTAAGCCTACCACCCCCTGCCACACGTCCTAGCAACGGCTTGCGGTGTTTTATGTAGATGCATCTTTATTTGTCGGGAATCGAAGTGTCTGATAATCACACTTAACCACAGTTATAACGGTAAATTTACATGGAAAAGAAAATTATCTCACATTACCTAAGCTCGCTTTTAAAATTTTATCAAATATAACCGTAAGCTACACGTAACCAGAAGCTTAAAATGTAATCGATAATTGTGACTGGTGAGTTATTTCACTTGGTTTTCTTTCCAGTAATGAACATGAATGCAACTCATTTATAGAATGTATTTCCCGATGACATTTTAAGCATCCTGGATCCAGTACTGGTTTCAGTAAATGAAATAGGACCTCCTGCAAAACGGCCATAATGTAGTTCCCGGGCCGGGCGTCGAAGTCTCTCCGGAGCGGAGGTAGCGTTGTTTGTTACGCGGTGGGAGGCCCGGCGCATCCATCGAACCCCTCCGGTGGTGATGGGGAATGGACGGGAGGGCGCATCCCCCTGGGCGTCCTTGGACGAGTGGTCCCGTCGCAAGGCCACCGCCCACACCTCCGACGACCGCTGACCAAGGGCGAAGCGGTCCTCGTGAGGATGGGACGCTCTGAGGGTTGGGGTGGAAACAAAAGAGGTTGAACACACGCGCACCCATGGTAATTTCCGTCAACTGAAACGACCTTCGAGCCCAAAATGGAAATAAATCTTCCGCCCAGGAGCGAGCCTAAACACTACCTGAATTAAGGAAGGGAGACAGAAAAAAACTCGACTGGTGAGGTTATTACAAAAAAAAAATAAATCGAGCTTCGCATTGATTTATCGCGACCACTCGAGCAGCGCAGACACTCATTTTACGGATTCCAAGTCCAGATTTTTCCGTCGACCAACATCCAGTACTCTCGGTCTTTTATCGATTTTTCTCCCGATAGGTGGGAATCTGATCAAGTATTTTTTGTGTGGATCATTCCCCATCACTTCATGTGTCAATGGTATCGCTGAAATCAATCCTCCTTTGGTTTTGGTCGTTGTCAAGGCATGCACACGCGAAAATGGACAAATACGAACTGATACCACGACTGAAAGGAACATCGTTCTCGTCGAGAATCCCCGAACCGCATAAGAAATCCCTGACTTTCCCAAAACATCGATCCTATTCGCCCCTTTCCCGATCTATTAAATTGGTTCATCGAGTGATTCCCGACGAGTAAGAATCCTGTTAAAGGTATGGGATACGATGTAAAATATGTAATGGGCTCATCGTACAGATAAATTGTATCACATATCATATTACAGGTAAATTGTAAATAACGTGTTTCACGACAGTTCACAATAAAAATTTAACAGACATGCCAACTTTCAAAAATGAAAAATCGGGAGGACATGCCAATTTCAAAAATGAAAAATCGGGAGATTTTTAGAAGTGTATCACGAAGTAATCACTTTTAATTACCACAATATTTGCATGGCACCTTAATCCCTTTATGACACTTTGCCAATTTTTAATGAATGTCACACTTTATTAACATGTTAAGCTAAGTACACAATTTGAACAGTTCATCAAGAACGTAAGAAGGAAAAATCGGGAGTCTCCCGCTTAAATCGGGAGAGTTGGCATGTCTGATTTAATCTAAAAGACAATGGTTTCAACCCTGAATGGCATCATCAGGTGGTAATGCCAAACAGTGGTGAAACCATGGTCGTTCAGAATACATATTAATTGTGGAATTTCTGCGTTTCAATTTATCTGTACGATGGAAAAATTGCATCAAGTAAAGGCTAAAGCAGTTTAATATACAATAAGATTAAAATAAATTAATGTAAAACAAAAATAAAGAAGACTTGGGAAAAATGACTAACGGAAAGTTAAGTTCCGCGAGGAAGTTCCGAGGGGAAATCCGAAAAAGACAGAAAATGATGAAACACTTAAAGGTAGTTCAAGGTCGTTATATGCTGGGCGGATGGAGGAATTAGGTTTTTATACAACCTTAAGGCATATAGAAGTTATTAAAAAAAATGACAAAGGAACTAACCTAGGGCATACAAAAGATCTTGAAACGATAATAGAAGATAAATTTCAGTCCAAAACCTACCTTTGATAGGTACAATATCGTGAGTGAAAATCCATTAATAGTTAATCATCAAATGGCATCAGATATAGCCAGTAGTACATTAAAAAATGATTTACATTAAACGAAGACGGAGCAAAAATAAGAACTTGGAAGAAAATTTTTTGGAGCAAAGATATTCCCGATACTACGATGGAATTTATGGCAGCTTTTCAAAGAGGAGAACATTTATGGAAACCAGAGAGCCATGATATATTAAAAGGATTATTTGACACTTGGGTGCGAAGTTTTTAGTACAATGAAGTCTGAGGAGCATACATTCTTATGAAGGACTAACGCGAAGAAATTGGAGATTTTGAAGGACGAAGAAATTATCTTTCGTTCAATATGAATACTAATATTTTTTGTGTGTGCACTCCATTTATACGTGTAGGTACACATAGCGGAGACTTCACAAGAAGGAATCAAAGGTGGAACTCAACTCGCGGCAGCGGAAGGGTTGACAAGGTTTGCATAAAAAGTATAGGTCGCAATTTTTCCTGATACGTGTGTGCGAAGTGCTGAATTCTGACCATCGGTTGAGTGTTCGCATGATCGCAGATCGTATTGGCATTGCTCAGATAACAGTACACACCATTATCGCTGAAAATTTGGCGATGCGAAAGATCTGGGCTAAACTCGTCGTGAAGGTCTTCACGGACGACCAAAAGCAGAGTCGAGTGTCTACTTGCGAAAACCTTCTGCAATGGCATCGCGACAATTCCCCAACTGCCTTACAATCCCGACTTGGCACCAGCCAGCAGAAGTCTACTTGACGATCGACCACTTGTCTACAGACGAAAGACGTCCACCGACTACCTTTCGCCTGGTTGGTTCCTCCTACCGTAACAGTGTAAACCAGCTGCAGCTTGAACAATTATTTTAATTTTTTCGAGTAAAACAATCAATCTGTAATGCAAAAGAGGATGAGGTATGTATGCATTTCAGTTTTCTCAAAAGAAAAGTAAAAGATATTTAAAATTCAACGAGCATTGTTTATTCCAGTATGTAAACCAAAATGTCTTTCAAGAAAATGTTACGTTGTGGCAACAAAATGAGTAACAATAAATGCAAACTAAAAAGATGGAAAAACTGGGTTGACTAGTTGTACCTGTATATAAGAAAGGGAAATTGTAACACGGCAATGTGTACGGGCGACTGATATGGCGCAATGTCAACAATTGAACAGAATTACAACACGTAACTTTCTCAACAAATCCTCAAATTTGACAATAGAATAAATAAAAGTGCAATTACTTGTACACTTAAACCCATCAGTTGCTAGTACTGCGCCATTAACAGGACGACAACTGTAGACGACACATCACCTCACGCTTTAAGACAGCTCAAACATGTCAGCTTAAATATCATTTTTCCATGTTTTTACACAAAAATGCCATATCGGGCCGATCTTTCGCCGAGTTCCCCAAGTTTTTCCGGACCTTTAACGCACTATAAAATTTCAATTAAAAAGCTTCCTTCCGCGATGCGCTTAAAAATTGCGAACACATTCGTGACGATTCATACAACCAAACGAAGCACAAGAAATTTCATTCTCGAGTGCACATTTAGCGTGAAACCATGAATTTCTATAACTAATAAAAATATCACATCTCCCCTTCATGAATCCTCAACAATCGCCCGCAGACGTCGAGGACGGCTTGAAAAACCGGACCGATCAGTCACCCTCCGCGGTGGGAACGTGAACACAGATTCGACGACGGCCCTAAGAGTCACCAAGACGCGATCTCACTAGCGTCCGGCAGAATAGATTACTCATCGATCCCTGAAACCAACCGCCCGTTACGAGGCTTGTACATCTGGCTATCTCGAAGAATGCGACGACCAGAGAGACCGCCAGCGAGCCGTAATTCCGCCATTTTGATATTTTATGAACGTTGTTCGTCCAATAAGTCTTAGAAAAAAATACAAAACAATTTATTTCGGGTAGTTTTTTCAAACACGATTGTTTATTCCCCACCGAGAGGAATCCCATGTTGCCGAGATTTTTTTCACGCCAAATTTTTCCTGCAAAATTGAAAACATTGCACCTTGTGATATGCCCGTCGCCTCCACTATTTAGCGAACGTTAATTTGTCGATCACTCTTAACCATATCGTGGATTTTGTCAAGCATCTCGGAGGAAGTCACTTCCACTGGACGTCCCGCACAATGTTCATCATTTGTGGATCTACGGCCACGTTTAAACTCATTTGCTCGATTGTAAACGGTCGCAAACACCGGAGCGGGTATGCCGAGGACTTCATCCAACACGGCTCTCGTCTCTTTTGGTGTTAATCATTTTAAATAGAAATGTTCAATGAAATTTATTCAATTTCACTAAATAAACAAAAGTCTGTTGCTTCAATCGACAATGAAAAGGAAGCCACGAGATGGATATAGCTGAAACTTAGTTAAGTTCGAGATGAGGCTTCCTGAAAGCAAACCTTTTCCGATACTATGAGCGCCATCTCTTAGATTTTCTAAGAAGTAATGAACGACCTACGCAATACTCTCTCAGCGGGAATATTTTTCTATTTGAAACGGATTATGTCCAGGTCAAATACACTGATTTAATATTCTAAGGCTGCAGTTAGTCCATTGACGCCTACGCAGATTTTCCACAGATTGATTCAAATCTTAAGTCTTTTTAGTATGGATATTAAATGCCCCCACAAAGTGAAGCCTGAAACAGTAGAATATACACGGAAGTTAATTTTTACAACGATTGATTTTCATACTGCTGATGTTAAGAAGAAGGATTTGGAACATGCAACACTGTTTAATTATATACAAGCAAATCCGGGGGGATCGGGATGGTGCGGTGGCTAACGTACGGGCTTCCCACCGAGAAGGCTCGAATCCCGGCGGCGACAGATATTTTTCAGTGGTATCCCGATCCCTACTTGAGGTGCTTTGTGGAGGGCACTCTGAGTGAGTACGCCGTCCGTCGGATGGGACGTTAAGGACCCCTTGGCGCCTTTCGTTAAGAGCAGGCTAATGCCGACGCCGGGTTTCCCTCCACCCTTCATCCTTTCCCATCCATCCCTAATGGCACAAATGATCTGAGCTGTCGGTCGCCTCCCCAACAATACAAGTACTTACAACAAGTCAAGTAACTACAACAATTACTACTACAAGTAAATCCATATTCCTACGCAATACATGAAATGGAAAATTTAACATACATAATCGAGACAAGAGAATAAGCATTGACTGGAAGCTTTGGATATGTGGGTGTGGAAAAAATGGAAAAATAATATAAATGGAAAGAAAAGCAAATGAAAAACTTCTAGGCGAGGGAGGTGAAGAGACTTTTGGGAGATTTTCGAAGACGGCAGGTCAAGTGGAAATAAGAGATTTGTGTACTGAGAAGAAATGGGATGCTGAAGATGGCAATTGGCATTGGCAAAAGAGGCAATATTGTTTTTTAACCCCAAACTTTTTTTTTAAACCCAAGATAAATTTTACATAGCTCAAACCCTAACTTACCTTAATTAAAACTTTCTATCTCCAATTCAAAATAACAACATTATTTGTTCAAATTCGAAGAAACTGCGGGAGATGCAGTGACAGTAACCTTCAACTGAGTCATCCACTAAATTTCTATTAATTAATCATCAACTAAATGAAAACAATAAAACTCGAAAAGTTAATGTGCAACATAGCGAACCTAGCACAATATGTCCTTACATGCATCTCTTGAAGTTATCCCAAGGCAATAGATTCTCATCTCACAAATTTGATGAATTTTATATGCATTTTTAGGCAATTTTTCCCCAATATTATTTCTCAAAAATTGGACTAAGCTCAATGAATAATCTTTCACTTAACTTTGTGGGATAGCTTGATACTATTGGCGATGATTAGAAATTGAAAAGAGCTACCATGAATAGAACTTTTCAAAATAACTAACATGATCAATAAATTAAATTCCATACCTGCTACATCAGCTAATTCCTGTTAAATTTTCACCTCCTGAATACTCCGTGGCACTACTTTGCTTCTTAACACTGGATGCAAATTTCACATTATTTATCATCATCCACGTGCCATAGTCCTTAAAATTTATTTGTAGTTAAATATCATGAGAGGTAAATACAAAAACAATAAAAGTAACCAACCTAACGTTTGGCTCAACAAGCAAGGTCAACCATATGACAAACAAGCTCACCATACATGAAAACAGGGTGTGATTCACAATTCTATAGAGTAGGAGGTCTAATGCCTTCCCCTGTACTGTCCGTGGTTTCCCAATAGGATCCCAAGAAAGCCATCTTGGATCAAGAGCCAAGAATGTCAAGAGACGTCACCCAGGAATCAACCCCAGGCCCTCTGGTGTTGGTGGGCAGAGTTCTACCAACTAGACTACCACGTGACAAGGCAGACACATTCACATGCCGGAATGTACACTATGAAACACAAAGGGCAAACGTAAACTGAGTTGAACCAAATAAACAACATTTACAAAAATTGTGATCATTCAGCAGTGAAAACGATAATATGCAAAACCCTAACATACCTTTGAAAACAAAATGTTATACAAATATTCACAGAACAACTCTTAATTATTTTCACTGTCTATCGGGGAAATGTGCAACTGTATATTATTGAAAAAGCGGGTCGCGGTGGTCTAGCGGGTAGAGCGTTGGACTACTGACCGGAGGGTCCCCGGTTCGATTCCCGGGCAACTCTTTGGGCACCTGCAGCTCCACCCAAGCTAGTTGATTTTTCGGGTACCAGATCTTCCTGGGAAACCATAACCGGCACAGGGAAAGGAACTGGCCCCCCTACCCTGATGTGTGAATATTCACACGCCGTTTGGCTTGGTACACGGGTGAGCTCTACCATCACCTACTAAACTGACCTTCGGGTTGATTACTGTGTTTATGGTTTTATATTATTGAAAGAGAAAATGGCAAAAATTGTTAAAAACAGCAGCCAAAGGTCAACACCCTGAAATTTCTTTCAGAATGTCTACAAAAAAAAACTATTAGCCGACAAACCAAAGCCGCTCACACACCTGTAGTGCTAATGTTCCTGGGAGGAATAGAAAAATAGTTCCAAAATAGAAGAACAAATAAATCCCTGGGAATGGGAAAAATTGCCACAAGAATAGAGGGAAATTGTGGAAGACATTGCACCATAATTAAAAAAAAACATTTTTCATTTTCATTTATCAAGTTGATTAAAAAAGCAGGGTGGAGGTACGGAGGATCATAGTAATTACAAAAAAATTTCTTTACATATGCATCCGGCAAAACTATAGAGCAAATCATTGTTAGTTCTATACTGTCATTTCTTGACAACATAGGATGCAAGAGCCAGCAGGGGTCTGGGATGCTGATAATGCAAAACACAATTGGGTCTACATATTCATATTTGGAAATTGAGGGAAGGGAAAAAACTCAGATGTTTCCTTTATATTTCAAGAAATGTTTCAAATAGGTCCTTCACAACAAAATAAGATAATACAGAGTGGTCGGTGATGTGGTTTCTGTAATTCAAGTTTTCAAGGAAAAATTCTTTCTTCTAGGTTTTTGCAAACATTTTTACTACAACGTATTTATTTTGTAATTCAACAGACACTGCTGCATGTACGCGAGCAAGCATTGCAGAATTTTCCTTTGTAGCTTATACTATACTTATAGGTAGATGATGAATTCAAGTTTCCAAAATTTGATGACTCAACTAAATAAAAATCCCTCGCAGTAGAGAGAGCTATCTGCTCTCATAGCCAGAGTCCTACATTAGTTTTGAACTTTTTTTTGAGCCTCAACACAAATGCTTACCATGTAACAATATCTATTTCAGTTATTTATGGCTAGAATGCAGATCTTGTCGAAAGCCACGAGTTGAAAAAAATTGCTAGAATACTCAATCAAAAAAAATTAAAGCAAATAAAGTAATTGTCATTTTTTCCTTCCACTGCCAAATACCTATTTTCCAGTAAGACAACACCATTTCTTCAAATTTGCCAGGTTTTTGGCTCAATTCCAATTGTTCAATTAAATGATTTCCCCTTTCCCAGTTTTCAATTATTCAAGGATGTCCAGCCACCCTGTACAATGATATTATTGCTAAAATGGCCAAATGTATTGGATATGCCTTTTTAGCCATTAAAAACAGCAATTGCTGATTGGTGGAGAACATTAGGGGCAACTTATGCTCCCAAAATAGCAGCAACCTTGGACTTCACACAACAGTGATTTATAGAGTAATAACTCAGAAGATTGCTGGCTACACTCTAGTGATGTATACTAAATGTCAGATGGGTGTACAGAACAGCGGTTAGAATTAAGCAAAAGAAAATGCAAAGAATATAGGGGCTCAAATTAAATAACTCAAACTCATAACTCATTACGAATGCAATACTTGCATGTTATACTCATATAAACTCCTTCAGGGGGACATTCATCAGAAGAATGTGGCTTAGCCTTGATGAAACTAGGTTTCATTAAATGTGTTGCAGGAAAAAAGAAAGCAAAAGTAGGACAGAGGTGTTATTTCACTTGGGTAAGGTAATGCTTGGAATAGGTGGCAAGTATTTGGGTTCAATGGGAGAGCATGTTAACTACGGAATTGCAAAAATGTTCACAGAGCTTATTAAAAATTCCTAAGAGAAAAACGTGACCCTGGCAGGTACAATGGAGAGGAGTTAGGAAAGGAGACCCTAATGGCAAGAAGATAGCAGGGAAAACTCACAATTAGAAATGTGTGAGTACTGGGCACTCAAATTCAACTAAAACGCCGAGAATATTATGATGATTCCACATTATATTGACTGGATGGACTAAGGTAAAAGACGAGATTTTATATGCCACATAACACACTTAAGTAACCGTTTTTCCCTCATACCATAGATAATCGGAATTAACTCAAAATGCAATCACTCATACGTTCTTTATTCACAAATGCAACATTTAAAACATTACCCGAACACCTAGAGAATTATGTAGACAGACGTCCTAGCGGATTACAACGGATTATGACAACTGCCTTTAGGATTAACTCGACTGTCCAAAGTGCACGATACGTGGAAGGAGACGGTGCGATTTTTAACAGCCAATGGCACCTGCCATTTTTTGGATAACGAAAAAATGTGTGAATGCGGTAACCAAATTAAAATAATTCCTTAAATACCTCATTTTTCTCTTCTTGGGGTTTAAGCCTCTCCTGATTCCGAATGAATTCTTCTTCCATTAATAAATAATCTTTTATCCTTTCCAATTTTAGTAACTTTAACCTGCATCTGGTGTGTGGGGTAACTAAGAGAAATAACAATGATATTAATAACAAATTTTAACAACACCAACGTGACAAAGCATTTGCTCCTATGGTCATTACATATTGGCAAAAGTATTTCACCGTACCTTGAGGTAATTTCATTGCCGCATCTGGTCCCTTCGTTCGCCTTTTCTTTTTTCCAACTCTAGTAGGAATAGGCGGTTCATATTTCTTCTTCTTATCCTTTTCATCTTTCTTAGATCCACCAGATCCTCCACCGGAGGATTGATTTTGACCCTTAAATCGGATTAATTTAAACAAGGTGAATGAATAAATTTCTTGTGCTTAACATCTATTAACCCTTTATGTTCATTCAGAAGTTTATAATAACAAATTAAGTATATATCCTAAATAAAACGACAATTATTACCATTCTTCCTCACAGATGACAATTGTAATCACGAACTTCTAGTCATCACAGCAATTGCATAACCTATGGGAAAGAAACAGAACTACCTACCGAAATATGACTTACGAATCCAAAGACGTGCGCAATGTGGCTATTGCATCAAATTCAAATCTAACGTTGAAAACAAGAATGTTAATTATATTGTGAATTGACGGAATGTAATAAATGCGCAAAAAGGGAAATTATACCTTAAATGCATATATTAATTGGTGATTCTACTGAATTATATTTAGTTTATGAGACGTATCCTCGAAATTCTCTAAGGAATAATTCAATAGTATTTTTAAGTAAGTTCTTGAGTGATCTCATTTGCAGGGTAAATACGTTGATACCAGGCTTCGTAAGCACTGTGTTCAATCGCTTCAATGTTCTAAAGAATGTTAAATTCATAAAACTGCACAACTGCCAAATTGGACTCTCCAATAATCCAGGAAAGTATGCCTAGAAAACTCTACGTAGAGACATCGTAGGTTTTGATGGATTGATTGCTCAAAGAGTATTACTTTAATGGGTCATCCTTATTCTGATCCAATTGAAAGTAAAGCCAATTTTAATTATAAGGTCAAAGTCAGAAAAACTTGCACACCAATCAGCGGACATTTAACTCCCTCAATATTTTTTTATATGTGTACATGTTATTGCATAAAAAATAAGAATTGTTAATTCCTTTGGAAATGCATGACCTTGATATACGCATGTCATTATTGAAACTCATTGCGCAATACATCTGATCAATTCTTGTTGATACATCTCTGCCATTATCTTTTAAGCCCATTTTCTCACCTACCTTCATTAAAGTATAGAGTTAAGTGTCCTGCTATTGGAAGGATCAGTCCTAACCATTTTCCCACCCACTCTCCTTACAGACCAAATCCTCTCTTCACATCTATGAACTTGTATTTTTCCCCCTCTGCCTGCACTGTTCCTTTGAAAGGAATTTATAATATCCTTTTTTATTATTTTATTTTTCATGACCCATGTCATATTTAGTCTTCCTCAATATTTCTTATCAATCAATACCAACTCATGATCTCTTTCTTGCGTCACAACTCTTTGAAGTGCTAGGCATCACCAACCAGGACTACACTATCATAAGAAATTATGATGCAGTTTGTCATTCTTCCACCTATTATTATTTTATATTTTACTGTTTAAGGGTTTGACTGCTGTATTTCACTGGTGTGTACTTCTGTTTATTGTTCTAATTCTATTTTATATATGTCTTTATATCTATGTTTATGTCACATGCCTGTCTGACAGAACAATAAAATAAATAAAGGAAGGTTTTGGATTGACAGAGATGGAACAGTGCTACATTTCTAAGTGTTGTCTAATAAAGCAAAACCTAACCCCCACACAAAGTAAACCCTTGTTTAATTCCACATCATTTCTACCTCCCTTCATTCTATACATCATGCCTCTCCTTTTCCTCTCCCTGCATTGATTTCCTAACATTCTCTTTGTCATCAATTGCACCGTTCCATCACCAGTGGTGAGGCTTTGCTTTTCCTTTCTTTCCTTTTTTCCAACAGTCCTCCCTCCTTCCCATCCATTTTACCTCTTCCATTCTTTTCCACATACAGACCTCAAAGGCCCCCAATCTACACCTATCATCTTGCTTCCACAACCATGTTTCTGAACCACACAAAACTACAATAATATCAATCTTTTCACTAGTAATACGAAAACAACCTGTCTTAGTATTCCTGTTTTCAATTTCCTCCCTAACCATCCCTGCCTTACTACCTTACCCATTCCCACGCTCCATCGGCCAATTGCACCTGAGCGAATTGTGAATAAATCACCTATCCCTACAATCTACTTCTAATTACAGTAATTATTATTATTATTCGGTAATCTATCGGTTAAGGTATATTTTTGGATGGACACAACTTTCAAATAAACATTTTGTAACTCCAAGCAAACAAAACCCAATCCAGCCACCTAATCTACATCAGGTCTCTCTTCATCTCTGTGTACTTCTTTCCTCCCTTCATCCCATCCAACATCCCTATCCTGTTCCTGCCCCTTCCTCAGTTGCCCAACATTCTCCCCTCTATTACTTTATTCAACATCCCACTGCCGCTCAATACGCCTTTCATCAATTTTTCCTGCCTCCATGTGGTATCTCCCAACAAACCCCTCTCCTCACCCACCATCTCCAGTACTTCCTCATTTGTTTTCCTTTCAGTCCATTTCACCTTCTCCATTCTTCTCCACACCCACATTTCAAAAGCCTCCAATCTACGTCTATCACAATCATAAATTTACTCTAATGCCTTCTTGAAATCTATGAAACAAATATATTTGGTTTTATCCAACGTTCATTCCTAAAACCTTATTACTGTTATAGCATCACTCATACCTCTCACCTTCCTTAACCCAAGCTGATCATCCCCAAGCAATCACTAGCTATCCTATTATTGATGGTCCCAAATACTACTATAGCTGGTAAAACCAAACTTATTGTTCAATAGGCCTAATTTGTGGCTGTATTATCATTTTTTTAGGATGAGAACTATCTCTAATCTGACAAAATCTTTTGACCGAATTTCTCTCTCATAAATGCTACATATTAATCCATTAAAAATTCCATGTTTTCCTAAGCCTTTAAGTCCTTCCAGGAGGATATTATCTATCACCACAGCTTAATTGGATTTCAATTTCCTTACTGCTCTTTCTATCCCACTGTCAAATATGTATACTTGGACCTAAGCCATTCCTATCTATGCCATATTCCCTTTCTAGGTGTGGAATCCATTTTGGAAAAAAATTGCCAATCTAATTTATCAGATTATTTGCAAATATAGTTACTTCATTATAGTTGAACATTAGTGTTTACCACAACAGAGATATTGTGGAATAAGGACTTTTTTTGACATTACTAATCTTGAAAAAAGGACTTAATTAAGGTTCCATTACATATTCTGGAATTCAGTCCTACATAACGTTAAAAATTTAGGCACAGCTGCAGATTTGTTTCATGCGGGATAGTAGGATATTTTGTTTGTCCGCATACAGTGTGTTATTCTTGGCCTGGGTTTTGACTTGTTGAGTCCTGATGATGACTTTGTAAGTTGACACCTGGGTCGTAGATGTTGCAATGTCTGCGGTTTGACAGTTTGTTTTCTGTGCCACTTGGGAATTTTTTCTGCATCCTCCCTCTCATGCCTATCCCATCTCCGCTCCCCTCTGGCCTCCCACCCGTTCTCCCCTTCCCCTTCTCTCTCTATCCCACATACCTATCACCAGTCAGTCCTCACTAGTCTTCCGAGGAAGACAGAACAAAATTCCATCATATATATATATATATAAGCCTGTAAGGATTTTATATTGAATGCAAAAAATTAACAAAAGGCCACATGGAAAGTAACCAATCAAGAAGTGGGTCATGGTAATGCAAACAAAAATCTTCCTTTTACCCCAGATGTTGTAAATAATTTTTTCTTAAAAGCTATTGAAGAGAATTTGTTCTCTCAAAATATTGATGCTGCCAATATTGCCAATGTGCTGCAAAATCTTCCTCCGAATAATTTAAATTTTAAATGGAATTTTGTTACTCCATTTGATATTATATCGACTGTTAAAAAATTTAAAAAATGCAACAAAAAGGATATTTATGGTCTGTTTAATTCCCTAATGAAGAAAATTATTGTGTTCATTGCGGAGCCATTAGCAATGTTACTCAACTTATGTTTTAAGACAGAAGATTTTCCAACAGCCCTAAAATATTCGAAAACAGTACCTGTCTTTAAGAAAGGTGATATATGATTTAGCTAACTACCGCCCCATTTCCACAGTCCATGTTTTTGGTACAATTTTTGAATCTATAATGAAAGATCAAATATGTAATTTCTTTGAATCAAATAATCTGTTTTCCAAATCACAGTATGGCTTTCGATCTTGGAGATCTACAATTTTGGCAGTAGAGTCATTAGTAAATTATGTGATTAATGCATTTGAAGAGAAAGAATCAGTCTCTGTGACAATATGTGATCTTAGTAAGGCTTTCGACTGTGTTAATCATTCCATATTACTAACAAAACTAGAATATTATGGTGTAAAGGGAGTTGCACCGAAAGTAATGAAGTCATATTTGGATGATCGCCACCAATCGGTTGAACTTGACGGCTGTCGATCTGCAGCTCTTAAAGTAAAATGTGGTGTACCAAAGGACTCTGAGCTTGGCCCAATACTTTTCATAATTATGATTAATGATTTGACCAGTAACATGAAACCTACATCTGTTTTGTATGCTGATGACACTACTTTTGTGCAAAAATGTCAACATCTAGAAGATGCAAAGGTACAATCGAGCACTACCCAAAGATAGGCTAAGGAATGGTTTACAATACAATACAATTTATTTGTCCAGCGATCAAGTTGTATACAACTGTATATTTGATATAAGACACGTCAGAGTAAGTAACAGAATACATACATGGATACATGATACACATCAGGCATTAACAAGAAATTCGGCAATTGAATAAAACATTTTTAATTTTAAGAACCTGAGTAGGTTGACCTTAAATGCAGCCACACTTTTTTGGGACTTAATCTCAGTTGGGAGTTTATTGTAAAGTTGGAGGCCCATAAAATTTGGGCCAGCACCTGCATTTTTTGTACGTACATATAAAACGTGCAGCTGCTCATTCTGCCTAGTAGAATATTTATGGATATCACAATTTTTCACAAACTCAGATAGATTTCTTTTTGTATGTACTAATACATGAAAAATATAAATGCATGGTACTGGCAGTATATCCAATTTTTTAAACAGGGGACGGCAAGGGGCATCATGTTTCGCAAAACACATGAGCCGAATGGCTCTCTTTTGGACCCTGAAAATGATCATGGCCTTAGAAGACAAACCCCAGTAGAGGATACTATAGGCTATGTGAGAATAAAATTATCCATAGTAAAGTGCACAGAGAACAGCCACTGAAACTGTGGATCTAATGGACCTTATTAAAAAGCAGACAGAGCTTAACTTACTGGTTAAAGTACTTATGTGCTCATCCCAAGAGATTTGAGAATTTATGAGGAAACCCAAAAATTTGGTATTTTGTACCTGTGGGATCACCTTCCCATCAACTTCAATAGACAGTACTTTACTTGCTTTATTTTTATTTGCAAAGTAGATTAGGTGAGACTTTTCTATATTCAAATCTAGTAAATTATTATGATACCAGGAAAGTAAGGTGTGACTAGCTTGTTTACACTTAACTATCAATTCATTAAAAGTAGGCGATACAAGAATAATGTTGGTGTCATCAGCATATAACAAGGGGGTAGCACCATTTATATGTTGAAAACTTTCTGCAAGGTCATTTATATAAGAAAGAAACAAGACAGGCCCAAGAACAGAGCCTTGAGGAACACCTCGATTAAAGACCTTACTTGGGGAAACAAAAGATGCACCATTTTTAGAAACAACCACATGTTGAATTCTATCGAATAAGTAGGATTTAATCCAAGCATTAGGTATGCCACGAATACCCATCCTGTGGAGTTTCTTGAGAAGTAATTGGTGGTCAACACAGTCGAAAGCTTTCGAGAAATCGAAAAACATTGCAGCAACTTCCATTTTTTTATCTAGAGCGTTTAAAGTCTGGGTTATTAACTGATAGTTAGCAGAAGATGTAGATTTATGTTCCCTAAAGCCATGCTGAGATGGTGAAAGGAGATTGGAAATCTCTAGGTAGGAAATTAACCTAACATTGAATGCCTTCTCAAATATTTTGCTGAATTGGTTCAGCAGAGAAATTGGACGGTAGGAGTTAATGTCATGTCTGTCACCCTATTTGATTGGTTACCCGGTTTGATATTAATCATTTACATTTAAATATTAACAAAAATCAGCATGTTGTATGCAGTCTTAAATCAAAAATAACTGATATTGAAACTGTTAAAATACTAGGAATTAATATTGATACAAAACTTAACTGGGAGACTCACATCAGTCAGCTCTGTAATAAACTGAGTAAAGCTGTTTATATGTTAAGGAAGCTCAACTTTCTCAATTCAAATGAGTATCGTTTAACACTTTACCATGCCTTCTTTCACTGTCATTTGAATTGTGGTATTGAGTTATGGGGTCATTCCCCACATGTTAAACAAATTTTGCTACTACAAAAGAGGGCTATTTGCTTCCTTGCTAATATACCACCACGTGATTCCTGCAAACCTTTTTTTATTAGGTATGGAATCATGACTGTATTTAGTTTATATATATTTAAGACCTTGATTCATATAAAAGTTAATCTAGAAACTTATCAATTGAGATCTAAAATCCACAACTACTCCACAAGAGGTAAATCAAATATAAACACCACTTACTGTAGATTGTCAACAACCTACAATTCTTTCCATAATATGAACATTCAGCTGTATAACTATCTGCCTACTCAGTTGAAATTAGACTGTATCCAGAGTTTCAAGAAGAGGGTACATACCTGGCTACTTGCTAACCCACTTTATTCATTGAATGAATTCTTCTGTGACAGTCTTACAAATCTAAGAACTAATTTTACTGATGACATTTAATATGGTTGTACCATTTTTCATATGAATAAAGTATAGTTAATATCTGATGTGTCCTATATTTGTGTATGTGTGAAAATGTACCAAATCTCCAGCAAATAAATGCATTATTATTCACTTCAGAACTGGGTTAGATTATCAGTGAAGTTTCCTGCCAAACACATGGAAAGCCCTCATTCATCAATCTGGATATATATTCTTATTTTCCTCTCAATCTAATTCTACAATACAGGGACTGTCAAAAAAGGAACCCACCTTTTCCCATGCAATTGATGATAGGATGGAAGGAGTTTGCACAATTTCCTGGGAGTGAATGCAGAGTCAGATCATAATTTAGTGGTAATGATTTGCAACATCAGACTCAAGAGAATGAAGCAGGGAAAATTGTGGGAAGTAGAAGCATTGGGCAATTGGGAGTACCTGCAAACTGTAGAAAATTATGAATGAGGAAAGGGAGATGGGTTAAACAGGGTATCCCAGCCAAAAATGAAACTGTACGAATAGTTAATAAGAAAAGGACAAGGAAACCATGGATTACAGATAATATGATCAGGAAGATAGATGAGAGAAGAAAATGGAACAATCCAAACACTGAATTAGGTAGGAGGAAGTACAAGGAGATGAATAATTAATTGATGTGGGAAATTAATAAGATGATAGAATTATGGTGGAAAATGCACTGCAAGGGCATGGAAAGTTTACCAAGATAAGGATAAATGATTGTACTCTACAGAAATGTGAAACAATTAACAGGAAGTAAGAAGGGAAAAATCATGCTCACTATTGGAGTTATGGCAGGAAAATCATTATTTGAATCAAGCAAGATTCAAGAGAGGAGGGAACATACATTCATATATGGTATATGTGCAAACAAACTACAGGTAACATATCAGGATATATAAAATGAAGTCTACATGATTCTCTTTTAGGAATGTGTAAAGCAAAGATATTACTTAGGATCATCAATAAAAGGATGGAGAGAAGGACTGATGATTACTTAGGATGATGCTCAGCTTCAGTTTGAGAAGGGGAGAGATATGCATGATGGCATGGCAGGATTGAGGTCACTAATAGAGGGGAACATAGAATATAATCAGAATGTATGATTTTTATTAGATTTTGAGAAGGCGTTTGATAGTGAATTGGGTACATTTAATAAATGTATAGCAGATGGGAGGAGTAAATTTGAGGGTTAGACAACTTACAATCTGCACATATGTCAAACTGTTTAGGTGTGTGAGGATGTGTAGATCCAAGATGGCCAGTGTGGTAAGAGGAGTAAGACGGGTCTCATTACCATTCATGCTTTACAATATATTTATGGAGGAAATGGTAAAAGTTGCATGAGAAGAACTGGAAATAGGAGTGAAATTTGATGGGTAATTAATATTATCAGATAGGTTCATAGAATCGGTTAGCTTTGAGAATGGTCAAGCTTTAGTAGCTAGACAGCCAAGAGGTTACAATCATTATGGAGTGCCTTTTAAAATTATGCAATGTATATCGAATGAGAATCACTGTAAACAAGACAAAGGCTAAGAGGTTTCCACGAAGAGGAAGTCTAAGTTATATATAAAAAGAGACGTTTCAGACGTGATATGGTGGAATATCAAGATTAATTAAAAATTGCCAATTTTTAATTAAGCAGAGTTAATGTTAAAATTGGAGGGCAAAAAAACTGACTCGTGGAAATGTTTACCTATCTTGTTAGTGTTTTCACCAAGACGGTCAAAGTGGCAAGGATATTTAATTTATATTGGGCAAGAAGCTTTCAAGAGAAGGGGAGAATTAATCGCAGGGATACTGAATGTTGAGAAAATTAGTGAAAACTTTGATATAAAGAATTGTTTTGTATGGCAAAGAAATATGGTATTTGCAACGAGATAATAGATGTGGATTGGGGACGTTTGAAATATGTGGAGAAGGGTGTAAAAGTTAAATGGATGGAAAGGAAAACAAGTACTAGGCATGGCAGGGAAGGAGAGAGTATTGTCAGAATAAATTCACAGGAGATGGGAATGCTGAATGAAGAGCATTTTGCTTGATGATGGAATGTTGAAGACTGATAGAGGAGCGAACACTAGGTAAGCGAGGTAGGGGAAGGAAATGGATACCTAGGCATACTGAATGGAATGAAGGTGTTAGAAAGTATATAGCATTTAAGAATAGAAATGTAGTGAGGGCTGTCAGGTTGTATCTTGTTAGGTGAAGCTAGGTAAATCAACGAAGTTTGGTGTACATCAATAAACGACCTCAAACAGTACACTGCAAATTAATAATGAAATTGAAGGTACCTAATTCTCATAGCTTATGTTTGAGCTGACCTAAGCCCATTGGTGGGCGAAATTCACACGTATAGGTACCTGAAACACAGCTAGGATGAAGCCGCGGGTGACCCTAGGAATGGAACTCTGCCCCTCTGGTTAGAAACCCATCATTATACCCACTGGACTACTACTTCCTCGCACAATTAATATTAACACATAGAAATGATAAAAAATGTCTACAACTTATAATCATCATATTCCCTATATTTTAAGGAATCAACGTAATGAATACCTATACGCGTAATTTAAATACAGGGGGCCGCACTTTCGTTAAATTTTACTGCGAAAGGCCGAAAGAAAGGAAAAAATATAATTTTGTACAGTTTTGGATAATTATAATTTCGAATAAAGCAAACACTATTTGCTTCGATTAGTTTAAATAACAGTTGAGCAGCTGGGAACCACATGGGACGGAAGCTAACATGCCGAGCAGAAGTAAACAAAAATAAGCTTGCGGTGGCCCGGCAAAATTTTTTCCTATAAATCGTTTTATATCTTCTTCAAAGTTGAAAAATTACCATGGATAAAACTGGAGGAGAAAGTTCTTCCAGTGATTCTCGCAAAGTATCAAATCCTTCCGACACAGAGATGGAGCACAGGTTGAGAAGTATTGTGAATGCATCAAGACTAACATAATTATAAAGTGCAATGATAACTATTACGTCTTTGTGATTTTATTTAAATAGGATTATTGCATTGGCGAAAACAAATCCCAAGGGAGTCTCTGATAAGGATATACAAAAGGAAATCCCCGAGTTAATACCTAAGCAAAGGGCCGTTATCATCAACAAACTTCTAGCAAATGTGTGTACTTTTCCAGTGTGTTGTATTCGATCAAGATTTCTTATTATCCTTCTTCTTGGAGCATGTTATAATTCTTTTTTACATGTATGCAGGGAATGCTAGAATTATTTCACCAAAATGGTGTACTGATATACAAATTAAAAGATCCTTCAAGAGGCAATGTAAAAGGTGCTGACAACGAGGAAAAAGTGGTATTTAGTATAATCGAGGAAGCAGGAAATAAAGGAATATGGGTCCGAGATATCCGTTATAAATCAAATCTAGCGCCTACTCAGCTCAATAAAATACTGAAAAGTTTGGAAAATAAAAAATTAATTAAAGCTGTGAAGTCAGTTTCAGTAAGTATGCCCTTATTCTGGAAGGCCCCGTCGTGGTAATAGTCTGAAATAATAATTAAAATACCGCCATATGTGTAATGTTTACCCTCTCTCCTAGGCAAGTAAGAAGAAAGTGTATATGCTCTACAATCTTGAACCTGATAGATCCGTCACTGGAGGAGCATGGTATTCGGATCATGATTTTGAAACAGAGTTTGTAGACGTCCTTAATCAACAATGTTATAGGTTTTTACTTCAAAAGTTGGAAATGTCAAAGTCCTGTAAGGATGGCCCAATCAGTGCTCGAAATATGAGCTATGCATCTTCAAATGATGTGTGGAAGTTCATATCAGAACTTGGAATAAGCAAAGTTAGTTATGTCAAGATGTACTTTGTTTATATTTCGACCACATTACGGTGTCTTTGTATATTTATGCTCTAATCGAACAGAATCAGTGTAACTCGTATTCGACATATTTCAGGTTCAGTTATCTGTGGAAGATATGGAGGCAATTCTTGATACTTTAGTTTTTGATGGAAAAGTTGAAAAAACCCTCCGGGTTCAGGACTCAAAAAATTTGTACCGTGCTGCAGAATCATTACTTCCTCCGCCTGGACTTGTGAAGATGCCATGTGGCATTTGTCCGGTTGGTGTCTTGTTTTTATTCAAATCCTTCATACTTGCATTTTGAACAGTATGCTATGTAAAACAAACTTATTTAAATAATGGCAGTTGTATATACTCAATTTTGTAGTAAATTGTAACATAAATTAATAGTTACTTGACACAATATTTATTTAGACAACCCAGGTTACTATGTGACACTTTATCATCAGAACATACCTCATGTTGACATTTTGCATCAACCTCCCCTTGACCTGTCATGTCTAAATAACTATTTTGTAGAGTAACCTTAATATTTGTGTTTTAATTCACAATTAATAGATTGCACCTGCAACAACAGACTTGAACTTATTTCTTGACTTCTTCTATGCATCAGTTACCTCTAATATTTCTGTTTATTAGGCTTCTAATAGTCTTTATCTTGAGAGTCTCTCTTTCCACATTCAACAATGAAATTCTTTGTTTACACTCTCCTTTCAAACTATTGACACTTCTCTTGTACATCTGTTCAGTCATTCAACTCTGGTTTGCTTGCATAACCTGACTGAAACAGTATTGAATGTTTTTTTTTATGCTATTACAGGTTTACCCAATTCAATGTTTTCCATAGCCCACTCACTCCAATGACTCCTATTCTTATAATAGATATCTAATTCCATGACACTTAATGGACATGTATCATTATCCTGGTGCACCCAAATTTCACTCTACATATACAATAATGTAGGGGGAGTACTCTCGCATTAACTGCCATTTTTGCTGCCATTGAGATGGGTTATAAGTAGTGTTCATGTTACCAATGACCTTTTTGCCAGTATTCACATCATCATCTCTTCTTCAATCTTTGACAAAAATTCTGCCAAAGAACATGTACAATAATATATAATTAATTGCAGTAGTTAGTAGATGGACCAAAGCACTCACACTACTTTTGACCGAAGTCCTAACTAATATGGCCCAAAAATTTCCCATACTACATGATACATAGATTCACTCTTTAGCTGTGCATGCTTTCTGACTACTATATTTGTATCCATAATGCTTATTCTTTTCCTTCATTTGTTCAAGATCAAGCATTTTTCTGGGGAGGGTACAACAATCCCAAAGTGGAGCTGCCTACAACTTCTGTTGTGATCATTTAACTCAACTACAGGCTGGAGGATCCGAGTTCAATTCTCGATCAACCAGGACACTGTCATCTTTACCCAAAGTTTCCAATTTGTTTGTTATCAGATTTTTCTGGGAAACCACTAGTAGCACATGAAAAGTGTCCCCCCACTTACAATATGCATAAATTTCACTTGCATTTGCTCTTTGTCCTAAAGTGAGTGCTACTCTCACCCATCAAGGTTGCCTTTGGATTAAATACAGTGATTGGTTAATACTTCATATCAATAGGAAATAATAGCAAATGGATGTGTTGTTAAATGTTTGGATACTATGGTAGGTTTATAATTTGTACAATGGTATTTCCATGTCAAATCAACCAAATTCACGACTATACAGCAACCAAACTCAGAATTCTGGCAGTATCTGTACAGAAAGTAATTCCTAATTATTACTACAACATAAAAACTTTCATATATAAAAAAAAAACTTTCCCCGCTGCTATATCTGGCTCATGCCCCTGAGCACAGCCAGGAAAAATCCGAGTGAGTATTCTGAGAAATGGAATAGTTGCTTGGAAGAATTTTCATGAGTCCCCCTTAAAGAACTAACTGAAGGGATGCTGGTGCATGAGTGTATTCTTGGAAAATCCTTCTTTCATATCAAATCAAATAGAATAACCTTATGGGTGGCAGTTTGTCCACTCAGACTAAAGAATGCATATATTTTTCATCCATTGAGCTACATTTTGTTTCTTTTACTCTCCGCTATTATTTTCAAAATATTGAAAGTGTGCTCCCTAAATCTTCTTGCTATTAATAGGACTATTGGGACTTGACAATCAATTGCCCATGTACAGAGCATAAATTCTTGTGCTTAATTGTTAATTAGCATTCCATTACTGGATTAAGGAAGTTTTTTCAGTAATGCTGTGTTTTTTATTGCGTGCGAGCTCTTGTCAACTAAAGAAATGGCCATTGGAGCCCATTTTTGTAATGATATTCTAGCAAGAATTCAAGAGCTCTACGGCCTCTAGGTTAAATAATAAAGGGGGAAAACTCCACTGGCCGTAAAAAACTGGTTTTTTACGGCCAGTGGAGTTTTCCTCCTTTATGATATTCTAGGTTTAATGAAATTTTTCCATTCTCACTCGATGAAAGTGTCAGAGCAGTTGGCGAAAGCTTGCATATTTGTCAAGCAACACACGGCACTATCAAAGCAATCTTCTATATTATTCCAGAATATATATTGTCAGTCAAATAACTCAAAATCTAGTTTGAACACCGATAAAGCAAATTTTGAACGGAGAGCAAGTCTAATGATGAAGTTTCAAATTTTGTAATAAAAGAGAGATAGTTATGTGAAGAAATTTGGGAAGGGCATAAAAAGTGAGTGGAGCAGATATCTCACAATGATTAAATTAGATACACACTATATAATTTTTTGTGTGTCATTTTCAAGGGGTACAGTACTGTGTTGAGTTCTAATGACTCATACCCCCAAGGAATTATGGGATTTGGAGGGGGGGGATGAGGCTGATTTTGTAGTAAAATTTTGTTAAAATGAAGTAGTGTGCATTTTATTAAATCATTGCAAGATGTACGTCATAAAATGTTGTAAAGTTATGCTAGCCACACTCAATTACATGTAGGAAAGATTTTGAGAGGTAGCAGTATATTAAAACCCATAGTAAAAGTGTGAATGTTTTAAGGGAGGAAGTGGCTTTTTGGATTGCATGAAAGCAGGAAAAAGTTATGAAGGTATAATTGCCTTTATGATTCACTTCCTGCTTGCTATATGAATATCCACAAATTAAATATCTTAAATGAAATGAGGAATTCCATATAATTAAAGATTTGGAACCCTCATTCATCTGTAATGAGTTCATACTTTCTTGAACTCAACCAAAACTGTGTTACATAGTTTTACTTAAAGTTCAAACTCCTTTATGTCAAAAACTACTCTTTAAATGTCTTAATATTTAATGTCCTCGTGCATGTAATGAATATTCAGTTTTTGTCATCAGATTTACAAAGAGAATATCAGCTTTTATAAAAATGCATGTCTTCAATTGCATGTTTTTTTATTCCAGGTGATGCATCAATGTTCATCTGTTGGATTTGTGACTCCAAAAAAATGTGTATATATGAAGGACTGGTTGGAATAAATTATTTTGTAATAACTTGTTTATTTTTTTACCTAGTTTACTTAACTGTTCAGGAATGCTGATTGAAATTAAGGCATTGATAGAAGTTTGGAATCACAAATATATACACTGAAGGGCCTGGGATTGACTTGCGTCAGGCAGAATTAATTTGTAGGAAAGCACGCCCCAGGAACATTTAATGTGGGAGAAAGGAATGGACATAACTGTTCTTTTGTGCATTAATGACCTTGACCCAATCATATTAGCTCTATAGGAAATTGTTTCAGGCGTAACTTAGTGGAGCTGCTTCATGACTCGAATGTCTGTTTGAGTTCTTAAAAAAAAAATGTTTGAACTCTTAAATGTTGGTCATATGAAATCAAACTCTTCATTATATTTACATTATTTTTTAGTGATATAGTAAGCATTAAATTACTAGAAAGCAGATTCTTCTGTCTCACTTTAGAGTTCTGGCTTTCACTCAAATCTTAAAGAAAATTAACATTTTTTCAGAGGGAAGGAATTGTCCAACTTGAAGACACTGAAATTTACAATTACATAAAGAAATGATAGGACATAAAGAAGTCATGGGAATTCATGTCATGATTATCATATAGGTGTTATGTTTAACTTTGGAACTTCAAAGATTGAATAATGTGGTTTGTTCAATGAAAGATAAAGGAACTTAAATATTCACTCTGTAGTAAATGAGTCACATATCATGTAGCAGCATCACTTGCCCATGGACTAGGTGTTTAAGGGTGAGCAGCTGAAGTTCAATACTGATTTTAAAGTCTTACAACATATGGATATGAAGTCTGCCAACTGAAAGAAATATAAAGGTGTTAAATGCTACAGATTTGAGTTTTTGAACCCAGTTGGCTGGTATCTCTGGATTAGAAAAAGTCCTTAATGAAAGAATTTATGCATATATCATTTCCAATATAGGATGAGATCCAGACAAAACAATTTATATGATATAGCCAGGTGCAGCAAGAGAAAGAAGAAAGATTGCTAAAGTTTGTAACACCCTGGCTACAAGTAGGAAAAAGGAATAGAGGCCGGGGACCCAGATGCATGTGGCATTATGGAATGGACCGAGCCCGTCAGAAAGATTTATCTCAAAGAGTGACAATCAAAAGAGATAGAAGGGTAAGGATGGGGATTGGAATATTATTATTTGAATGAACATTATTTAAGAATATTATTTAAACCAATTCACAAAAACAAAATGGTATGTTACAAAATCAGAAATTATTATATTTCTAAAAGTTATGTCAAATTCTTTTATACACAAGATGAAATCATGGTAGTTTTTCGAATATCACAAAGTATTTGAACTCTTTTCATGACAATTTTCTCCAATTTGAAGAAATGCATAATTATTTTGGAATTGCCTACTTAAAATTATACCTTAAAAGATTGATCCTAATCAAAAGAAGTCAAAGATCCTGAGGTACATTATGGAAATAATAAAAAACTGTTATCACTTTGTGTACAAATAATTTTGAAAACTTCTAGTCTGCAGAATGTTTGTTTTTTTTTGCAGAAAAGGATCTCAAATTGTGAAATCCTTACGTTAATTATCCTATGACAAAGGCAGTGCCTTCCTCTCCTACTTTTTTAAATCCTCAGCATTTGCATTTGTGAAATTTGAATGTTTATTCCTTAAGAAACAGAGAAAATATAATAATAGATGTTGCTTTTAGAGCAATATTTTTCTATATTCCTTGTTGGTCTGCCTTATGATTATGCAGCTCTGTTGGACCTCATTTGACTTCTTCATAAGCTTAATATGTGAGGCTTGATTCGTGGGACAAACAGACATGAATTCAGTACACAAATGAAGGAAAGCTGAATGTGCACATCGATGGAAAATGTGACCTTTATGGTGGCCAGGCACTTCATCAAATTGTGGCATGAGTGCTACTTTGAAACAGGAGTACTTCTTATGGAATATTAAAGAAAGAAATCAGATGATTTGACGTTGATAGAGTTAAACCAACGATCCAAGAACAGCATCCCTGGCCTAAAGGAACTCCTTTATGATAGTAATCCTCCCCTCCTATCCATCAACTTTGCCTAGAGCCTTTTCCTCCTCCCTTTCTCCTTTCTTTTATACTTCTAGTACCAGCGGACAATCTCCCAAAGAGCCCTCAACACAGATACCCATGAGCCACCACCAGAGAGAGAGCCCATTATAAGCAAAGGAAGACTCAAAGATGTTCTCGCATTGGCACACGCTCTCTGTTAACCTTTTCCTCCCCTCTCCCTTCAATCACCCATGCCTTAGTCCTTTAACCACTTTTCTCCACACCCTCACGTTGACCACCAATGGCAGTCCTCTTCCAAATTCCCCCCAATACCACCATATCCCTTTACTGTAAATATACCAGTGAGCACGTGATACACTTATATGATGATGCTGTTACAAGCAAAACCTAGGTCATAATGAATATTTAACTGGAGGAACTGCCCATTTTTGTGATCTCAAGTTTTGTTTTGATGAAATAGAGTAGTTAATTTTTTAATTGAGTGATAGAAATTATAAAATAACACCATTATTGCAGAGTGTCTTTACTTAATGCGAATATTATCCGTTTGATCTGGTGTTGTGGTGGTGCAGGATAAAGTTTAAATCATTCCACTGAATAAATAAACTTTCAATGCATAGGTGACATCATATACTAGATTATGTCACCCATGCATTAAAACTGATACTAGTATAATCATTTTTGTTATAATGCACAATGAGTTAAAGCCATATTTTTTAAATAGGTAAATTTTCCCGGTGGTTTTGATAGATGGCACCACCTCTCTGCATGTATTCCATTTTGGTATCACACATTCTTCCTTCAATTGTTTTCCATTCGAGTGTCTGCAAATTTGTAGTTACTAGGTGAGCAACTCTTAAATTACAGGATTAAGCGAATTTTGAAAATCTGGAAATAAGTGGTTTGTAAACGCCCAGCGTTTCGCTCGCTTTGCATTATTATTATTTACTTCCGCGCTATTTGATATGAATAATAAATTGGTCCCGTCATAATCAAGTAACCTCTTTGTAATAAATAGGAGTTAAAATGGCAGACCGAAGGATGAAGTTCCCTTATACATTCTCAGCCAAAATAGCCCAGTTTCCACTTCGTTGGCATATCCAGAATCAGTGGATTTGGAGGTACTACTTTGTGTCCCTTGTTCTCTGCGCCCCGGTGTTTTATTCCATCAGCAGACTTGGTAAGTTTCACCACAATGTTTGGTTGTAGGAGAATGAATTCAGATTGTTACCATTAAACTTTCTTTTTTTTAGCTAATTCTCCTGAAAATAAGTTGAAATGGGCGGAGATAAGGAAAAAGGAAGCCGAAGGTCATCATTAAGTGAAAGGAAGCCACTAGTTAATTCTGTAATGTACTTTATTAAAAATGTAGTTTAACGTTATAAACATTTTCAAGAAAGAAAATTTATTGTTCTTCATTTCCAGCCAACTTATGTTCGAGTTCCTTAATTTTGTTAGCCAGGTCCATGGCTGTGTGCGCCTGAAAATGGAATCCAATCAGTAATACTTTGCTAAAGGCATTTTACACCAGATGAATAAAGATATTGTGTGATCAATGTTTTGTACCTTTTTCCTAAGTTTAATTAAATCCTTTTCGGTTGGCCCAACTCGAGTCTGCCCCTATAAAGAGTACCAATATTAATTGCAAGAAACATAATTTAAAATTCGCAGTTTGTAATGATTGTTACCCATGTAGAATATTCTGGCGAAACGCTCTCAAGGTATAAAATTTTATCCTCTATTTGCTTCAACCTCGCATAAACATCCTTGGGAACGGGTTTGTTGGTGAGATCGAGATATCTTTCTGCATTTAATAGTCTTCCCTCTATCCCAGGATATGAGGCTATAATATTTCCAGTTCTACAATCATTTCCTTGATCTTCGACGGGAATTGATTCAACCTTATTCACATCCTTGGAACCAGGGTCCAGTCCTACAGTTTGTGGTCCCCACTTGTTGAGTGCTTTCCGGACTAAAATGTTGAAAGGGAAAAAAAATCTCATTTCATTATGGAAGGAAGACATTAAATTAAGCCTAGTTGTCAGGTTTGCATAAGAATGAGGAAGCTGAGATATACCTCTAAGATGACTTCTACTGCCTTTCCTGGGTACAAGAACGGCATTTACTCTAGCACAAGTGCTCCCCTTTGTTCCTTGGCAGAAATCTCTAACATTGGTGAGGTTAATTGCTTCACGCTTTCTTTTAATGAATGTGTCTATCCGTTGTCTAATCTGTAAAATGAAATATACGATAAAACTCAAATGAGAAGAAATTACTTTGACTTCCATTTCAACCTCCTTACCTCATCAGCACTGGCTTTTATTTGTATGAAATGTGGGGGCACAGAAGCTTCCTCCAATGCATAACAGGAAAGTGAGCTCTCTGGGGTGTCGTAGCTGTGCTCCTTCAACATATAGTCGTGCAGATTACTGTGCGCTAACAGATGTGGAGAGAATTGAGAACAATTTGTCATTGTAAGTCAGTTTCACATTCACTTTTGGTTACAACAAATTTTTAACATTTTTAGGTTATGAACACTAGTTTCATTTTTCAATTCTTCAGTGGCTACCCAAATCTTTTTAAGGAAGAGGCATCATGTGGGGTACAATTTTAAGGAATGGATCTTTAAATGGAGATATTCAATGAAATGTTTGTAAGATATCATAGGATGACCATCAAATTTGGTTAAGAAGCAGCAAAATGAAAATTTACATGAGGCATCTAGTAAGTCTCTTAATTTTCATTATGCCAGTTAATAGATTAAGTGGGCTTCAAGCTGCAATAATTTCTTTAGGTGAAAAACATTTTAACTCAATTTATTTGTATACCATAGTGTGTTGTCACAATGTTCTGTCCTGTGATTTTTTTCAAAATGGTATAATAAATATAGCTAGATAGAATATGAAATAATGAGGACATAACAAACATGGTAAGAACTTACTTGATTTCTGTGAAAGCCAATAATAAAATCCCGAGACAATCTTTCATGAATGTTACCCACTCATACTGGTTTTCAAATTGTATGTCAAGTTGCCTGCCATTTAAAATCATTGATTCTTTCCTAAATGAACATCTCGGAGAGAGAGAGAGCATTGTACCTCAAAGCATTGAATGCTTGCGTCAATGTTATACAACAATGGGGAAAGGAAAAGGTAAACCAGAAAAATTGTAAACACACTACATAAATTTCCTTTTCTACCAAAACATTGAACAGTCCTAAAAATTATGTAGTTCAAGAACAATACGAAAAATTGGCATCATAAAATTCCAAACACTATCCTTTTGTTGGTGAATACAAAGGTATTCATTCTATTTGGATGCAGTTTTTCAATGGCCACACTAGGCATAAGAAGTACCCATGTTCAAAGTGGCAGTTCATTTTCTCTTCCAGTCCATATTCTCCCCATGTCCTATTCCTCCTGACTGAATAATTTAGACTGATTGGTAGGCATTCACGTTTGAGGCTATTTCCCTGATTTTGATGTCCTACTCTTTCCGTTTGAATATTTCAAACTGGTCAGTAGTTATTCATGGATCAGATTGTGACCCTGATTTTTTTAATCATCCCCATTTAAATAATCATTTCGTACCTTTTTGGAAGGAATTTTTCATAAGCACTCTTCTTAGAAATAAATTTACTGCTTAGGTAGTCAACAAATGCAAAATTATTTAAGACTATCATAATTTAAATCATATAAAAAAACCTGAACTTTGGGTTAGAAAACTGAAAGAAATTTGGCACGAGGTAAGGGTGATACTGAAGTGTAAGATTCTGACCTGGCAGTTGGCCGAGTATAACCCATCACCATAAAGGGCCAAGGTGTGTCCACAGAGTTGGGGGAGGATGTTTTATTTACCATTGGTCGTGTGGACATTCACGCAAATATGCACAACTCTATGAGAGTGGATCTCAATTCAATTGAATCAAAAATAAAATTGGTGAAAAACAAAAAAGTGTTTCAACAAAATAATTGAGTGGCACGTGACCATGGTTTCTGTGCTGTTTGATAATAATTTATTTTGTTGATTTTTCGTATTGTGATTGTAATTCCACCCTTTAAGCCCGAGACTATTCTTCTCCTGAGGAAAGAGAAGAACATTCTCTCTAATTTCTGAGGTCTCTTCCGACTTTCCCGAAACATAAAAACTCATGGTTCAACTTGGTGTATCACACCTTAAAATTGTAGAATTTGTGGGTGAATAACCACCCAGAAATCTCATGATCTGGAGCATATTAACCAAGGACCAAAGCCTTGGACCCTACCAAGAAACGTCTACCCAAGGCTGATGACAAAAGAAAAACTCCCAAGGATGGGGGTCAGCCATCATTTATTCAACAGGCTCCTCGACTACCTGTAATGGTGAAGACTGGCAAACAGTTCTTCAAGGGACCAATTTTGAAGCCAGAAATATTTGCGCAGAAGACTCTGACAATCTATAAGGCCATGAGCCTCTCCATATAACAAGGGTTTCTCACGGTGAGTAGTACACAGCTGCATCAGGCTAATTGTCCCTCCTTGAGGGAGACGACCTAGCTAAGTAATGTCGCTTTAATTAGGGGAAGGGGTCGAGGGTGGTTCACGAAATCAGGAAAGCCCGGTCCATTGCATACAGACAGGAAACCTAGTTTAGCCATTCATAAATTTACACATTAAGCCCTCTGTAAAACTGTTTTAAGACGGCCACTGATTTCCATGTGACTAGTGAGTGAGTGTTTGTATATATACGAAAGGAACACAAATATTCATGCGTAAAAATTGCATATGATTTTTGGAGGTGAAATGGAAAATTTAAACATTTCCTCATCGTAAATGAAGCTGAAATAAATAATAAGTGATTTTTGTACAGAATAACTTGTTGTGAAATGCTATGTAATTTGCATTTGACCTGTTTATCAAGGATAACAAATACCTTATTTATACCGGCAAAAGGATACGTGGCAATGGCATTTTGACTGGGATTCGAACCCAGATTCCTTGATAAAAAGAGACGTTTCAGGCGTGAGGTGCTTTAGCCAGTTTAGTTAAAGCACTTGGCCAGATGTCGATGAATCGAGGTTCGAAAGCTGGTCAAGGCTTTTTACACTTTGAAATGTCTGCCTTTTAATACAGAAGAGTTAGTGGATGACTTCATTAAAAGTTACTGTCGTAGTACCTTCTGCAGTTCTTTGAATTTGTCTGTGCTTTCAGGTAATTCTCAGGTATTTGACCCAAGAAATCAAATTTGAACTCTTAATGAAGACAGTCACAAATATACCTATGCATAAACATTAAGACATTGTGTAACATTATTAGTGGTGAATTCAAATAGTCAGCTGTTACTTAGAATGTGGTGCAGCATAATCAGTTGCCTTTGATTAAAAAATTATTACTAATAAAAACTGACAGATTTCAAAGGAATTGTAAGCTGTAATGATACATAAAACTCACAACTATATGAAATGGCCAGAACAGTTCATCCCTTCAAATCACCACCGTAAATGCATTCAAAATCTATAAAATCTACAGCAAAGAGCACCTAATGAGCAAGACCAGGTGATGATCAAATAGATATGTTGGGAGTTTCATCACAGCTCACATATTTACTAACGACCATGCATGTTTCTTTATTATTAGAGAAGTAAACGAGTGCTACAAAAGATTTTCCATTTATTTTTCCGCATGTGAAAGATAGTTTCTGTTTATATAAGGCATACCACTTCGAAAGAAGTTTTTCTAGAGAATTGATGTATAACCATGGTGTTGGCATTGCGGAAAAACAGATGAACTTTGTTCTCACAACTGAAAACCTTCACAGTGTGAAATGCAAGAGCATCCTTATAAGAAGTAGAGAGATTAGTATTCAGAATGGAAGACTTTTAGTGTTTCCACACACATTCTTGGTTCTCTTTCCAGATGGGTGGCGCCATTTCGTACACCTCTTTCTTCCAAATGGGCACCGAAGCTTTCAGAGAATCAATGGCATACTGGACGGCCTCCAGGGACTCCGTGCGATGCACTGATGATACTGCAATGACCACACTTGCCTCCATGACCGGAACTACACCCATCCTGAAGGCCAAAAGCAAATGAATATGAGCCAGAAATACAACAGTGGATAAAGGACATTAGTTCCAGTTATCAACATCATGTGTAATAATAACCTGTGATAAACTGCAATGTTTTCCACCTTCCATTTGCTCCTTATGTCTTCACAAATTTTTTTGATAGACTTCACTGCCATTGGCTCATAGGCTTCATATTCCAGATGAATCACCTGCAGTTAATATCAGCCATTTACCATCTCTTTCACTTAATCATTTGCTGTTGATTTCATTCAACAAATATTTGCAGGAGATTTTGTATGTTAACATAAACAGTGAAAAAGATAAATGCCAAAATGTCCTGCCTGTATTGCAATTAGATTCATACACAGTAGATAGCAGAATAGTTATTAAGGAAATCAGGAAGTGTTCAGACAAAAGCAGACCAAGTAGTATGGGCAATATACAAACTATTTCTTAAGCTAAAGAAGTTTTATCTTAGACATAGAAGTAACATGGCCCTTACATAAAAATGAACAAAAATTAATGAAAACTTTCACATCAAGATTTGTTAAAGTTTCATATTTATACCTATTTACTTTTGATATTATTTATTGAAAATGAGAATGGAAAATGAAAAAGGTTTAGATTTGGTAGGGGCAAAAAGGTTGTTAAGAGAAATTTGAAGAAGGCAGAACAAGTGGATGCAGAAGATACAGAGAGGGATGTGGAATGCTGAATACTGTTATATAAGGCAGGACATGGGGTAAGCAAGGAGAAAGGAGGAAAAGAATATGCGGCTTGAAGGGAATTAATGGAGGCAGAAGGTATGCAGAGCTAAACCATGATTTGTTGAAATACACATGTAATATAGGCTTAAAGGTGTTTAGTGTTGCGTTAAGCAGGGCTTACAAGTGGTATATAATGCCTGGGCCCATTGAAAAGCCACCCAAATCTGAAAGACTAATGCCAATTATACTAATAGAAACTCTCTGGTCAGCTTCTGCATTATTTCATAAAAATAATCCTTTGTAAGAGACATGCGACTATTTGGAACCTAAGAAATGAAATAATGATAATTTAGAATTATGAAGTAGGAATATAAATATGTGATAGATATAGGAGTTTGAAATGGACCGAAAGGAAAACAAACGAGGAAGTACTAGAGATGGTGGGTGAGGAGAGGGGTTTGTTGAGAGAAATTCTATGGAGGCAGGAAAAATGGATGAAAGGCGTATTGAGCGGGAGTGGGATGTTGAAGAGGGTAATAGAGGGGAGAATGTTGGGCAAGCGAGGTAAGGGTAGGAACAGGATAGGGATGTTGGACGGGATGAAGGGAGGAAAGAAGTACACCGAGATGAAGAGGGATCTAATATAGATTTGTTTGCTAGGTGGGGAGTCACAAAATGCTTATTTGATACGTGTGTCCATCCAAAAACCTACCTTAAACGGTAGATTACCTAATAATAATAGGAGTTTATGATTGAATCGATGTAAAGAGAGTACTAACATGTTTCTAAAAAAGAAATAATCAGATTAATTTTTTTGTATTCAGTTTGAAAGGGATGTCTGAGGCAGTCATTCACATTTGATTCTATAAAAAAATGATGGAAAGCAAAAAAAATCCAAAGTTTCATTGAAATCAAATGAATTTTAGAACAAAAACATCAGACAAAATCCAGGATATCTGGAATCTCCACCACATTTTCCATCCACCAACCCATATCTGTCCCATTGCTCCTGTAAAACACTCAAAAATACTTTAACCCCTTCACTGTATCTGCAAACCTATCTGTTCCCCTTTATTCTTTCCATGTCACCCTTAAAATTTCCTCTGCAGGTAAGCTAACTCGATGACATACTTGTGTGAATTTAAACTACGGGTACAGAGGGGAGTCTAAATGACTTAATTAAGTCTTTACTATCTCTAAAGCAATCCAAAGTAACAATGTTCTTCCTTCCTCTTTCACATTTTCAAATTGAATATAACTAATGTACATGGGTAAATAAAGAATTAGCCGTGTAATATATAGATTGGGTTTAAGAATATTTTCTATTATGCTATTTAGGAGTACAGAAGTGTTTAGAGCCAAAGTTCATCAAAAACTACCTCAAACTGGTATCTCCTGCAAATAATAACAGACTTTAAGGGACTAATACGTCTCAATATTTCCATAAAATTTGCTTCAAAAATTTCTTCCCTACTACACCATAAGTAACACCTATTTCAGAATATCTCAAAAAATATGTTAATCGTCTTTTCTTGTAGTGAGAGCTTCTATGTATACAAACAATCCTACACAGAATGTCAGGGTTTCGGTCTAAATTCTTTACCTGGCCAAGACCATAATTTCGCGCACTGTCTTAAACTTCTACTATAACAATTCAATGCTCAAGAGTCTTTACAGCTTGAAAATCAGTTTTGTTCTAAGAGTAACAATGTTTTACCTTTGTCCACTCCAGAAATACCTTTTTCCACGTAGTTGGGGATAATTGCACTAATTTCGTTCAATGCTGACTACTAGTCACACCGAATTCTTTCAATCGAATCTGCATCATTCTGTAGACTTCATTCCTGAATCTGTTTGCAAAATTCAACTAATTTCCCCATATCATTTCAATGGCTCTCTCGGGGCGTGATGTAGTACATTTTCAGAAACACAGTGAAGTATAGCAGTGACATGACCAAAATTGTCACTTCCAGGGAGACTGAATATTTTTTTTTTAGGTAATCTACCGGTTAAGGTAGGTTTTTGGATGGACCCAGCTATCAAATAAACATTTTGTGACTCCCCACCTAGCAAACTAATCTATATCAGGTCCCTCTTCATCTCGGTGTACTTCTTTCCTCCCTTCATCTCGTCCAACATCCCTATCCTGTTCCTACCCTTACCTCGCTTGCCCAACATTCTTCCCTCTATTACCCTCTTCAACATTCCACTACCGCTCAATACGCCCTTCATCCATTTTTCCTGCCTCCATAGGATTTCTCTCAACAAACCCCTCTCCTCCCCCACCATTTCTAGTACTTCCTCATTTGTTTTCCTTTCGGTCCATTTCACCTTTTCCATTCTTCTCCACACCCACATTTCAAAAGCCTCCAATCTACGTCTATCCTCCTGCTTCAGCGACCACGTTTCCGCGCCGTACATAGCTACGCTCCATATCAGAGTTTTTACGAGTCTTGTCTTAACATCCCTACTCAACGTCCCCGTCATCAACTCCCTCCTCCTTGAGAAAGCCTCCTTGCCTAGCGCAATTCTTCTCCTTACGTCCCTACCACTTTGACCGTGTTGGTCCAAAACACTTCCGAGATATGTAAACTGTTCTACCTGCTCTATTTTTTCCCCGCCTATTTTAATATTTAGCTTAGCCTTTTTCTTTCTGGAAAATCGCATAACCTTTGTTTTATTAATATTTATTCTCATCCCATATTTATCGCACTGAACCTCCAATTCACTCAACAATGCTTGCAACCCCTTGGCTGACTGAGCAACTAATGCTTGGTCATCAGCAAACCTAACCGATTTTACGAATTCCCCTCCGACTTTCATTCCTACCTCCAGTTCTTCCCATGCCTCTTTAATCATTTCCTCTACATATACGTTGAACAGTGCCGGTGACAATGGGCAACCCTGCCTTACACCTCTTCCTAACACTGCCCATCCGGACTCTCCGTTCCCCACTCGCACCTGAGCAGTCTGAGACATGTACAGGTTGCGGATCAGTCTCCTGTCCTTCCAATCCATTCCTATTTTCTGCAATACACGCATTAATTTTTCCCAATTCACTCTATCAAACGCTTTTTCGAAATCTACAAAACAGGCAAAAACGTCCTGATTGTATTCTATATTCCTCTCGACTAGTGATCTCATTACTGCAATGGCATCATGCGTACCTCTTCCTTTCCTGAACCCAAACTGATCATCCCCTAAGTAATCATTTGCCTTACTCTCTATCCTTTTGTTGACGATCCTGAGAATAACTTTAGCTGCGTGGGATATCAAACTTATTGTTCTGTAATCCTCACATGACGAAGCCTTTGCCTTTTTTGGAATAGGAACTAACACCGATCTCACAAAATCTTCCGGCCAGATTCCTTCCTCATAGATACTACGAATCAGTCCATATATGGCCTTCTTCCCACCTTTCCCTAACCATTTCAACATTTCTACAGGAATATTGTCCAGCCCCACAGCCTTATTTGCTTTCATCTCCTTTAATGCCCTTTCTATTTCATCGTCGAGTATACCTGGACCTTCTGGCCTGGAGATAGCCTGGAGGCTATCTTCTTCTACGTCATGTTCCTTTTCTATGTCTAACCTTGTCGGCCTAAGTTCTTTACCATACAGTGTTTCTATATATTCCTTCCATCTCTCTTGGATTTTTCCTGGTTCAACTATTATCTTACCCCATTTATCTTTAACTGTTAGCACACATCTTGCCTTCTTACTTCCCGATAATAACTTAACCTTGCTGTACTAGACTGAATATAATTACATGAATTTACAAATTTCAGTTATCTTGAAAGAATTCGAGAGTATTTCGATTGGAGGTCTTGGATATGTTAAAATGTTTATTTCACAGTAGACGCAAACCTTTTTTCCTTCAAAGTGCTCCTTGGTCATACCAACGAAGAATGAAACCGCTCCGCATGATGGGTTTGAGATCAGCCCAGAAACCTCTTCCAAACTTAACTTCGAGTCGACTAACTTTATATAATCCATTTCTATGGTGTCTTCAAAACCGCTACACCAATTATCCTGTACATGAAGAATAAAGATTGCCATGACATTGCCTACTTTATTTCAACCAACCTGCACTAATACAATTTACTTACCACCACTTATTGGAGGAATCACTGCAACTTCATCTCCATCTTTGAGGTGTATCGGGGCTTCAGGACCACTATATTCCTCGTTGATGGCCAATAAAATGTTATTGCGAATTTTCTCCAAGGAAAACTTTTTTACAATCTTATTTAAAAGACAATCATAAGAAGATGCAGCATCTATTTTCAAATCACTGACTACAGTCCCAGATAACTCTCGAGCTTTGGCAAAAAACAGAACTTTAACAGTCACCTCAATTTCATCTCCCATTATTCCACATTGGAATAACAAATGTTACGCAACATCATCACGATAAGACAAAATTGTTATGAGTTTTTGGTAGCAGTGACTCAAGTACCACGTTTGTAACTTGTCATCATTTCAAATTCATTTACTTTAAAGTTTTCAAAATGTTATCATTATTTCTCTCCAAATATTCTACGTGACGTGCAGTCAAAATTGCTTCTTCCCACAATTTTAAGCTGTCAGACGAAAATAAATGAATAGCGATGGTAAAATTAAATAAATTTTCAGAATGACGACGTTTTTACAATGGCATTCGGCGAATTCAGTTAAAACACATTAAATTATTTTCATTACTACAAAATATAATCAAAATCGTCTTCCATAGCTCATAATTAATTTATATTTTCCATGATAAATATCACAGCAATAACGAGAAAAGCGTAAACAGCCGGAATCGATTTATCTCGATTCCATCGAGTCTACCTCGAATATGTATCCATCCTTCGTTGAGAACAATGAAAACAAGAATGAAATCTACCGAGTGGTTTGCTCATCCAGCAGGAGAATCTTGTGAGTATGCTCTCCACATTGCTTTATCTCATAGTTCTGACTGCAAAAATTATTAACTTGAGCATTTATAAATGTATTCAGTTAGACGTGATAATTCCGATTTAAGACCTTGATGTCGGCTGCTAGTTACCCTCATGGCGTCTGCTAAAACAACTCGCGCCAAGACCAACTGTTACCTTCACAATTTCAAAATGCTATGCACTTAACTGCAAGTAACATGACTCAATTCATGTTAAAATGAGTTTGAAAATATGTGTCAACAGTTTTAAAGATCATAAACATCTCTTTCTAGCAGAATACTTATTAAATTTGCGAGTAAACTGGGGCGTTGTCAAACCAAATTGTCACTGAAACTTGGTCTGCCATGATATATTTTGAAACTTGTTTTCACTCAGTCAATTAGTGTTTTGGGACATTGTGTGAATACTTTGCAGTACAATTTTAAATTAATAAAATATTTCAATTTTAATTTTGCTTTTATTTAAGCGTTTAACTGAAAACTTTTTGTATAATTATAAATACGTATGAAATTTAATCGAACTTAGATAATATGGATTCGACGAAAAACACAGAAACCCAACCCAGCAATTGATACACTTAACTTGTTTGACCGCCGTTGGTGTAAATTTGTTTTCACATATTTAGTTTTTAGAAATATCGTGATCGCACAATAAAATGTCAACCCTTTCAGATGAACCGGAAGGCATCTTTTGTATATGATATGACACTAGACATTAATATACCGTTTCCAATCTATTTTTTTGGAAATAGTCGCTCATGTTTTCTTTTCATAATTTGTATTACACGGTGCGAATAGGTGTTAAAACCTCCAATTTTCTGTTTTTCGAGTGTTCGTTAGAACTGCAGAATTTTAATTTTAAAACTTTGTAGCGTCGCAAAATTTCGCCTTGCAACCGTGAGCATATTTTTCCACGGGTGTAAGAAATATGAACCTGTGGTGGTCATTTTTTTGTGATAAGGGCAGAGTGACATTGAGTTATTAGTCTGTTGATGCCCATGGCATTTGAATGTGTAACTTTCCTTCAAGGTTCTGGGCGAACTTGTTTTGTGCACTTTTAAATCGGATGTTGTCAAAGACCTAACGTAATTACAATATGGATGCGTAATAGGTATTTCTTTCCAATTTTTAATATGACGTTTATTAGTGACTTCATCTTTTATATGTTAAATTTATATTTGACAGAGGAAGTGTATAGGAAAGTCAGGCAATCAGCCTGAGTTCCTTAAGTACTAATGGCTTAAATTGTCATATCTTCTCAGTGGCTTGGGTAATTAACATGTAAAGTGAACAGAGATCGCGTGCCGATTGGTTGCACCTGAGAAAAGTGATAATAATATTAAAATTATCATCTCACAATGATTGTATCAACCACTAACAAATGACAAGCCAGTATGCAGGTTCAATTCTGTCAAGGAAAAGTTATAGCATTACCCTAAGCACTGATTTGTATTACTCGTCAATTGTATAGTCACTTGACAGTTAATTTACAATCTTACCGTAAAATTTTATTGCTTAATTGCCAAGAAATGCTCGAAGGAATTGTGTGCCTTGGGTCAATGGCATCTCACTAAGGATTCTAGATTCATATCTTGTTAAAGAAAAAGTGGATGTATTGTGAAAGTATAATGCTTCCAGTTTGGAAGGCATTATAATACTAATTAAGTACCTATATATTAGGCGTACAGGTAGGGTCTGCAGTGGGACATCTTCTCTTTTTTATCATGTTTAAGGTTTCAACTAATGGTGGAATTGATGTATGGAATAACCTCAATGTGCCAGATAATACGAATTGCATGATAAATATTCTAAACTACCGTTAGGTTAAAGTGGCCAAGAAATCTTCAGTTTGGCCTGTAAGATGGTGCGTTAGGAGTGATAGAGTTTTAATTGTGAGACTAAATTTGTATACCCACATCGTCCTAAACTCAACGGAAAACTGCCTGTAGCTACTTTCCTGGTAAAAATTCCTTGTTGTTGGAAAATAAACTAGAATATTTAAGAGGTAATAGCAGTATGCACTAGATGTTGTGAAATACAGCTAGAATTCGATAAGAGCTAAAAAAAACCCACAGAAAGGATAATCATCAGATTGAATCACCGTTCTCTTATTGGTCTAGTTACATCCAGTAGGATCTTGCTAGGAGTAGTAGGATTGTGCCATAATGTAGTACAAACTGCTAGCAAATAGCCAAAGTATAGCCTTATAAAATATTTATGGGAGCATACAAAATTTCCTCATATGTTAGGTCCTGCTAAATACAGTGAGCTGTAGTGGATTCCTTTGTAAATTTTTATAATTCACTCATAATTTTCATCTGGTAAACAATTATTCCTTAATATTTCATATTGGATATGTGGATATCTCGCTGGTCTAGCTAAAGGGGGCCAATTCTCGGGCTAGAATTTTTAATAGGGTTAGGCATGGGGACTATATAAATTTGTAAAGAAAGTTCCTTTGAAGGATAAGCACTGTGCAAAGTTGAACTAAAATAAAGTAATAAGTTCAAATTCAGGCATGATGTTTACTTGCTCGGTATCCTAGATTTTCAGTGTCATTGTGTAGTGAATACCAGAGAATTTCAAATGAATTATGCCACACATAGTTGGAATATTTTATCCTGTTCTTCTCAGCATTGTGCTAAATTTGCATTTTTCTGCAAATTGACGACCTTCCATAGTACGTAAAGAGGGATCAGTTATAGAATGAATTGTAATAATGCCATAACAGAAGGGACTATCCCTGTGTCCACTTGAATGTGCTTTAAATGTTTATGCTTATGCATAATATGTTATTAAAAATCAGGATATGTACATGTATCGACAAGAGGGTGTGAGAGCATATGAAATCTTATTTTTATCAAATCTATTCCTTCCTGAATAGGTAAAAGAAACAGTTGAGAGATAATCCAAGAGCAAATTGACTTAACTATTAATTGAAAAGTGCTAATGCTCAGTAAGTAAATATTGTGGTGTTAATTTGTAAGATTGTATTTTTGTGTTTCCATAACTTTCTGTACCTTTATATATGTTTGTATCCCATGCATGTGTACGGGTAAAAAGAAATATATATTGCAACATCAGACGTAGTATACTTCCTGTAGCAATATTCATGTTTAGCATTGCTGGATATGATATGATAAATCATTTGTTTCTTAAGTGTGTGGCCATATGTCTATGGAAACACTTGATTTTCCTTTTTAGGTCTTAGTTAATAGATATAGGTACAACAGATATTAATCTGTAACCAACCTATCCCATAGAAACCTTTCCATGATGATACTATATCAAATAGAAAATTTCTATGCATGGTTTACTCTTGAGCAATCTTCCATGGGACTCTAGTCCATTCCTTTTTTTGTCTAACAATTTTGCTATTTTTTCAATAGATACAAGGCCGAGGAAAAATACTATAAAACTGATAAATAAATATGAGATGCAGAAGGTTACGTTTCAGTTTCTTATTCCTCATTTTTTGTATCATACTAAAACATTCTTATGAAGTAGAGACATTGTTTCCAATAGATCAATGGAAATTAGTTTTTTCCTTATAAGTAAGCTAATAGTTTTTTTTTCTGTGTCAATTTCAAACAATTAGGCATGAGAAAATATTCAATTATTTGTAATAAAGTTACTATCTGAAGTTTGAGAGTTTGCTTTACATTTGCCTTCCGTGTATTTCTGTGCATAAATTCTTATTTTTATGTATTTGCTACGGTTCAATAGGGCTTTTGATATATCAGGCTGTGAGTTTTTTTAATGAGCAATTGAGTAAAAGCAAGTTTTCTTTTTGCATGTAATAATGTCAGTTGTTAATTTTGGTTAACGATTCCATCTCAGGAAAATAGCAATATCTCATTTAGAGCATAAATTGTTGGATTTTGATAGTAACTTAATCCTTTGGGGTTATCCATTAACCACCATTAGCACTGGCTATCAGTTGTATGATTGGTTTGACAAATATGCAAAAATAGACATTTATTCATTTATTAATTATTCTGTGTTCCATGTATCCTGTGCCGAACCCTCCTATGGGTCTCCTTTTATCTTTATCCTTTTTCTCCTTGCTTCATTGTTAATATGCCAAAGAAACTATTGTAAATTATATCTGAACAGAATACAAATGCCATTACTATTGAAGAAAAAATATTTCATTTTGTAAATGGCTTATAAGCTCAGCTTTTTCTGTAATTTTATCAATTTATTATTGCGGCACTAGAAAAGTCATTTAATCATCAGTTGTGATGGGATGATTTTGAAAGTAATCTGTTATTATTTATATAAAAAAAATCTTTATAGTATTATGTATGGTGAACTTTTTTTACAGGCCCATCCCTTTGCTAATTCTATTTCAGTATCTTCTCTTTTTTTTTGTTGAGAATGCATTAATCCTCAGCACTCGGCAAAGATCCCAGTGTAGGTGAGTGTATGATATGGTTCTTGAGAAATAAGAAGGTAAAGTCAGACATCTGAGTCAGAGGGCTGAAAGTGGAGCAGGTAAATAGTTAATCTGTCTAGGGAGTGATGTAGATAAAGATGGGAGAAGTAATCATGATTTTTGTTAGATAAAGAAGATAAAACTTGGATGGAGTTGGTTATGAGAGTGATGTTAGGATGTGATGTTGGTAATAAAAATCCTGTAATAATGTGGTGAAAATACATATGAGTGATCAGTTTGATATGGATTGTATTTCTATGTTGCTAGGATACTTAAATAAGTCACTCAGGCTTAGGGAGAAGTAATGATTGGAGTATTATGAGATGTGTGTAGAGGCGAGTGAAAAAAAGTGGTGTAGACAGATAGAAAGACAACAAAGAAGCATGGTATGCTAAGAGAGAAAGCCACTGTAAGAAATTCAAAGGAGATGGGAAGAGTGTGTCCAAGGGCGAAATGGGTGAGAGTTGAATGTCAAAGACTGTGATATAGGAGAGAATGTTGGATTAGCAAGGTAGAGGGATGAAAAGAAGAGGCAGAAAGCATGTGAAATTGAAGGAGTGTTTATTGTTGTGTAGGGTGGTGCCTGACTCATGTTAGGTATGGCTTAGAATCATAGCAATGGTTAGTCTCACTGTCCATCACAAAGCTAGTTTGAGACTCCTAATAATAATTTGAGGATTGCAAAGAAATGGTGCTGATTGGACCAATTCAAACTGACCTTAAATCAAATAATGACATACTCAAAATGGTTCTGTTCAATAAATAAATTTTTTTGTGCAACATTATACAATCATTCTACAATGTACAGTGGAGTCTTACATATTACTCAAAGCTCTTAAAGAGTACATACACAATATACTGGGGTACCCTTGTATTTTATCTTTCCCCAAAATTACTTCCAATTTAATAATATTTATTTATCATTTGATTGCATACATTAAATACCACAATATATATCATGAAAAATATCAAATGCACACAACAGAGTGCTTATAACTCATGTATTTCTATACAGTTTACTGTAATACCTAGTCACCAGCATCAGCCTCAATAAATTCATCGACAGAGTAGAAATGATTGGTTGATAGCAATGATAGTTTGGTTTTGATTGAATAAGATGTTGGTGTTATATGCTGAAGCTGGTGGTTGGTTTAATAATGTAAAACCCAAGCATTTCACCATCTTGTGCCCTAGCCAAAGTGAATATTACGTATTTAGCTTATTTCTTTTTCTTGTTTCATAATTATATACATTGGATCTTGTCTAGTATTATCAACATTGCATCACATAATACAGCGTAAAGATATAGTTTGTAAAATGTGATAATACCCTTAACAATGTACAGTGGTTTGCAGTGATAAGCTGTCTATAAGCTGCATTACACATTGGAGGAGGGTGAATTTGTCACCAGTGGCATACCACCCCATAATTTCAATCCAGATTGCAATTGAGAAATGCATAGTATGCATTAATGAGGAATGCCCTTGGTAGCAATGGTTTTAATTTCCTTTATAGGGATATGACTCAAGATAGTTTAACACGTAAACCTCAGCTGCAGTTAGCATTGAGGACGAAGCCTAGTAGCTACCGTTTTGGTTATTTTTAAATTAATTATTGAACAAAGTAAATGACAGCTATTGAGAGTTTTGTCCTTGTTTGAGAAAAGATTATTGGTGGGGAATCATATGTGGGATTGATCAAGGGTAATGTCCGATGGAACTGTCGTCAAGTTTGTAACTTAACCCAGTTGAATGAAAGTAGTGTCATCATCAAGTAGCATTGATTTACTAGGAATATTTTGGTCTTCCTGAATCCATCCTAGATGAAACAGAGCATAATTGAATACTTTTATTTGGTTCATTGCCACGACTGCTGAATAAGGGTGTGATGTTATAGAAAAATTTGAGAGCCATGCTAAATCTAATAATGAGAACATCTTGCAGATCTTATGCAAAACAGCCAATTATTGTATCAATTTTTTGTGTTTATTAGTACCATCTGGTTGTTTAATTTTACAGGTTTATTTGTAAGGAATGAGAAGACATACAGTCATTACTTTAAAGGAAACATCGTCTTGACCATCTTGTCACTTCATTCACTCTACGTGGCACATTGGCAATATTTAATTACATTATCTTTTCTGTATGCAAGATTTCGTGTTTTAAAGATATCAATGCGACAGATTAATGCTGAAGTTCAATTTTAGTAATGTGAGGAAGGGTTAGAGTTGAGCACACCAGAATCAGGAAAATGCAAATGAAATGTTCATTTGGTGTCAAAGTTATGTATTTAATTTGTGTTTAATTGTTTGCATTCATAGCTGATGTGGGATCACCAAAGAGGAAATCAAAAATAATGGATGAGCACATGGAATCACATAACAGGCTGCATATGCTGGCAGCTGTGGCATCACACCACTTGCACTCGGATCCTACCATGAAGATGGCCACTGGCAACAGTCTCCCAAAACTAGAAGCTTCCATGCACTTTGTCGACGTTCATTCTCCAGCTGATAATGGACACCTCCTTTCCAGCAAAAGAAAGGTAACTATTTTCAAATGGCAATTTTCCTTACCATCTCTGTATGAAATAAAGGATAATTTCTGGTGAAAAAAGACTGGTAGAGTAGCCGTGTCAATTTTCAATAGTGTGGTAAGCAAATATTTGAATCTTAGGGATAGCTGGAATTTTCAGGTTTTTGATCAGTCATCCTTGGGAATTTCATTGGAGTGAACCAAGGATATCATCCTAAGAATGGGGCGTGGGCAAATTTGTTCATCTTGTTAAGAATAAAGTGTGATGACCAGATGTTTTCCACTTTACTTTGACTCTCATTTTTTATTTCCAAAATAATTGGCATGAGAACTTCCAATATCAAGTTCTTCCCAGAACAAGCCAACACCTCTTGGCTTTAGAGTCAATAATTTTGTGGCAGTGTCACTTGAAGTATGTTCAACAAATATTTTTATCTATTTGACTTTCAGGAATCCATCTTTAGTTTCAAATAGAGTCATGCTTGTGGATTAGAGTTTGTAAGGGAGAATATTTGTACTACCTTTTAGATGATTTACATTAAACCTGTAATTATGAAGACATTTCGGTTCATTGTGAGCCACGTCTACAAATCCTGCCCGATGTTTATTTGTAGGAAAGTATTGAGCTTATTCGAGTAGATTTTCATTTTATGAGCAAAACGAGCTATTGCTGATTGCAATAGGTACCTTGTGTAAAAGATTATTACATGCTCATAGAATAATTGCATGATTCAGCACTGTTAGCATTAAGAAAGTAATGCTTAATTAGATTTGGGGGGAAATTTCATTGGGCATAGTTGTTAGAAGAGGAAATTTTGTTGGAATTACAAAGGCCTTAGCCAAGGGACAAATGTTTTTTTTTCCACGTGGTATTTATTGTAGACCATTTGGTGAAGTTTTGTGTATTCATGTGAAATCAATGTTTTATTACTCAATAATAATCTATTATTACTTAATGCTAGAGTTTGAAATGGAAATGGGATAAGTACCAAGGAAGTGATGCGTTGATTACAATTGAACTTTAGAATTTCAATCACTTCCATGGCAATTCCAGTTACTCTAATGGTTATTATACCCCACTCTATTATTGTTAAATAATTTTAGAACCTTCAAAAAGGAAAAGTTCAGGAGAATTTTGCAAAGACTCAGAAATGAATTTCTGTTAATTTGTAGAAAAATCCAAATTAAAAGTAAATTTTCAATGTATTCTCAGTGTGTAAAAAAATAGGTATGATCCAGCTCCTAGAGTGTCGTAGAATGCAAAGGCATTGAGTTTGAATGTTTTCCTGAGGGTTCACTTTGATTCCTATAACATCTGCTTCCCTTATGGAATTTCAGCGGGCATCGTGTAGGAAGCTAGGAGAAGGTGACATGCTGAGCCTTGATCAAATAAGGGAGCTGTCAGCCCACCACTTGCTCAAATGCTTCTCTGATTTTGATGGTAATGAGCTAAAGAGGACATTTACATACTCCTGTGTGCTGGATCCAGCACGTTGCCAGAAGAAATTCTCAAGTTTTGGGAGTGAACTCAAGGCAAGACAGCAGATGAAGTCACATTTGCTGGAACATGTCAATAAGCTGTCAGAGGAAGCAATGAGTGAGTATATTTTTAAAAATTTTTAGCATGTGGTGACTATTAAATATATTCTTAGTTTAATGTGGTGATTAATCCAGGGTTGATGCACACCTGGAAAAGTTCTGAAAGCATAAAATCTGTTACAGAGAGTATGTAAAATTCCGAATCTCTGGAAAGACGAGCAAGTTTATGGGTAATAAACCACAATATGTGGTTGTAATATTTTTGTGACAGAATGTATTTGCATGAAGTATTTCATTAAAATAAAACTTCATTTTCTGCATTTGTATTTTGGCTTTTGAGTTGGTAATTTTGTGGTATTGTCACTTGACATATGTTTAAGAAATATTTGTATCCATTTTGACATTCAGAAATCCATATTCTACATTCTGTATTTTAATGGCACCTGGAGAGTGTAGAATGACTAAAGCCCCACTTCCATGTAATCACCTCTTCCGAAAATTTGACCTGGGAAAGTTACATTTTGATCTCAAAAATCTGGGAAAGTTCGGGAAATTTTGCCAGAGCTGAGCAATCAAGTGTAAGGTTACCAGTAAGGAGTCAAGTAAAAGGCTAATGTATATAATTCACAGTATTATCTGATCCTATATGAGCTATTTGCTGTCAAAAGGGTAAAAAGATGTCTCCTTGTACAAATATAGGTATCATAACAAACTAACAATTTTTTCAGAGAAATCTTTTTTGTTGATATTCTGTTTAATTTGGTGATTAATCTCATTGGGGATATTGAAGTTGGTTTGGGCAAGAATTGAGTGGACCCCAATTAGTGAGTCTGCACTCATCTGTTTGTATATCAAGCCATCTAGTCCTTCCTCACCTCATTGATGACCACCTGGTTTGCCAATGCATCGTTATCAATTAATTAAGTTCTAAGAGATCCTAATTGACGCTAATTTTGATGGTTAATTGTATATTAGGTTGGCAACTATTGGAAAAATTGGGAATTAAACTATATTTTATGATATACACCTCCCACAATTCTTATGTCTTTCATATGACATGAGAATTGTGGGAGTTCGCAATGTTCATTTTAGTTGTGAGATCAGTTTGTGTTAGTTAGCCTTAGACCATCATGCACTCAGGCCCTGGCCAAATCCAAAACTATAGTCAAACCAAATTCATTGGTATAAATGCCGTGGGAAAGAGGATGTTCCACAAAAAAATGACTTATCAGTTTTCAAAATCTTGGGAGGAAAATAACAGTCAGTGTTGGGGATAGATGAAATAAGTGGCCAGCCTGAATAATTCCCTTTTGGGTATTTGCACTTCACTGTTCACATTTTGCTATCTGAACCATCTCAGAAATTGTCCGAACTTATTTTCAGTGGGATTACACTTCAAGGCTGAGACGGTACAGTCTCGTCAGAGACGGAAAGTTGACTCGGCAAATTTGCTGAGCAAAAAGAAGAAAACAATGCTGAGAGCAATGGGGCAGCCTCTGAAAACCTCGTGCAATGTGAAGGATGACTCAAAGCCAAAGGGTGGGAATGCCAGCTCGTCACGTGTCGTCTGCGTTGATCCTGTGACTAGAGACATGAAGTCTGAGACAAAGCTAGGCCAAGGTGGAACTTCTAGGTTGGCCGGAATATTGCGTGAGCATCCAACGAAGGTGGACAAGGGGTTGGTGAAACAGGAAGGCACTCCCATCGCAACCACCGCGATGGACACGTCCCCAATCAAGGTGGAAGGGGGTGGGGGTGAAGTGGTGGTAAAAATGGAAGATCCTGTTGCTTTGATGGATCACAATTACGTCCTTCAAGGCTCTGACTCCACCTCTGGTGACGATTTGAAGGGACAAGGAAACCTAGCCGGCAAGCCTCAGGATTGGCACTGTGACAGAAACGAATCTTTGTTGAAGAGTGCAATAAAAACAGGCCTGGAGGAAAAATCTAAGCATACATCTCCTGAATTGAATAAATTTATGATGTCGGAGACATTGCATAATGTGGTAAGTGCCGTATTTATCTTGTGAGCATTGTTTGATTTTTTACAGAAAAGAATTCAAACTTTTTATCCTGCTAAATTGTCGATCATTGGTGTCTCTGCCATTTTTGACACTCCAATGGCAAAATACATTTCTAAGCAGTAAAGCCAAGCGCCCTCCATGGTTGAACCCATAACTAAGAAAAATGTCCGTCTTTGTTAGGTACTCTGATCTCGGGGAGAAAAAAATAATGCAACATTTCCAAAAATGTATTCTACATTCTCTGTTCATTATTTTTGCTGCAGCAAATATAAATTGACAGCAAGTACAATACCAATGCTACAACTTTGATGTGAAACACTTCATATCCTTAGGGAAAGCAACTCTTTCCTCCACCAAACTCTAGGAAAAATGGATAATACTTACCCCTCATCCATTCCTCATATCCCAGGTCTCCAGCTTTTATTCAAGCCATGAATGAGATTCATCTCCTCCTCTCTAGAAACTCAAATTGGAAATTCTGTCATTCCACATGGTAGACAACATCCATTGTTACAAATCTGGAATTTACTTTGTAAAATGAAAAATAAAATAAAAAGTCTCCCCCTGCTGCATGACTGAAACAACAAAACAAAAACTCATTTTTAGAAAGAAGTATTTGAACCACCGACCAGAAAATAATCTAAAGCATTTCCAATGAATCCAAAGACCACCTAAAAGAATCATACCATGTCAAAAGCACCAGTTGCTCCTCTAAATCACCTCCTTACTCTACGTGAGTTCAAAGTGAAGAAATGCTGCATACTATTAAGTGGCTATTGATGCAGGAGGGACTGGGGTTGGGTGAGTGAGATTCTGCTGCAATGGGGGAGGGGAGTGTCCAACGTTATATTGTTTGGGTGTGAGGTTTTTTAAATTTGTTGGTAAGTAAATGGTGTACAATGGATGAGACAGGGTTCATAGTCCTTAATATTATTTTGGTATGTGTATTTTATAAGCTTTTGCTGATGTCCTATATATACACATTTTCATTTGGTTTTATTGAAGATTTCACATGTGCTAATTATACTAGCCACCATTGGACATCCGCTGCAGTTTTTCTTAAACTGGGATGTGGATTCTTGAACCTTATAAAAAGAATGTTTTTTTGTCCTAACGATGAGTATTCACAGGAGCTGCTTTTTTATTTTGTAATCCTAGAGGTAAGCTTTGGATGGAATGGATTCGAGATGAATTTCATATTCATTTTTGCTCCAGGAACCAGTGCACATCCTGTGTCAGAAAATAATAATAACATTATATTATCGTATGAAGGGGGAAAGTCTACAGCTAGAAGGTCGACTCAACATAAAATACAAAAATATACAGATAATTATTGGAGTGTATGCGTGTACAAGTTGAAAAAATCAAAAAATCTTTCAATTGAAAAAAAAATCCAAAGCAAATTATTCTCTTTAATGAAAATCAAGATGGATGAATTTTTCAATTTCATAATGACACCTTACCTATCCTTGGATATGTAGATACTTGTCATTTTTGAAAAAATATATAATGTGAATAAATTTGACTTAAATCACCATTTAATGTTAATTTCAGATAATGGTGTGTGTTTTAGAGAAAGAAAAGTTGCAGCTGAAACAATTGCCTTGTGTTGGTAGTGAAATGGATGTGAAAACAGGTAATAAAAATGTTCCATATTTGAATACAAAACATAGTTACAATAGTTATGTACAGTATATTTTCAGTGTTTCATCAACAAAAACTGTTATTTATTATTCAGTGATTCTATTTAGTTTGTTCTGACATTCATTGTTCATGGACCTTTTTAATGGTCTTAATTATAATTAGTTCCTAGGAGAAGGTATTTGTCATTCTTCTAGTATGCTAATATTTTCATACAGGTCAGCTAAAGGATTTTTTGAAGAAGATGGCGGAATCTGAAAGTGAGGAGGATTCTAGAGAAATTAAAGTGATTAACAACAATAACAACATCGAAAGGGATGAATACCGTATGAAAAAGAAGCCCAAAGGAAAGGCAAAATTCATTGGGCAGTCCAAAGCAGAGAAGGTATAATATGGTCAATTCCTTGTGGATAAATTTCAAGAAACTGTAACAGTAACTTTAACGGAGTCACCTGCTATGTGTGCATTATAATGCAACAATTTCAGAGAGTAAAAATCATCCCGGTCAAGGCGAATGATCCTTGTGGATAATTCTCTCTCAAGGTGCAACAATGAACTTTGTTGCCTATGGTCATAATATCATGGATTGAAGTAATTTTTTTTTTATTTTGTTAAGAGACCCGTTTAGATTACTTATGGTGGTTTGGGGTTGAATTAGCACTGCATTGTTATGCTTACATTTTGCCATGTGTTTATATTTCTCTGGATTTGCCCCCCTTAAGGCTTTGTTCTAGTATTCTGATCCAAATCCTTGCTGAATCAAATTAGAATATATGTTCCAAATGGCACCTGATTGGTATTCTTAATACTAAACTGAATTTTTGGTTGTATTTGACACCATATTTGCGCCCTAAATTCGTCCCCTAGAAAATGTGATAGTGTGGTCTGTGCTATATGAATGATTGCATATTTCTGTTTTAGGAGAAAGCAATACAAATGATTGAAGCGATCAAGGGTAGGGTCACATCTCTTGAATCATTGGAATGCCAAATCTGTATCCCACCAAGGTCCTTCACAGCACCAACAACACTGATCAGTCACTACAGGAGCCACGCTGGTACGTTCAAATATTTGTGTGCAACAATTTTTCTAACATGTGCTTTCAATATAGTGTGTGAATCATTGCAACCTTTAACTTGTAATGAATGGACATTAATTGGGGTTCACTTTTTTTCTGGTATGACTGCCATTCAAATGCATTGCAATTGACTTTTAATAATCAAACCACTTTACTTTTCCACATAAACTTTTTAATTTTTACAACCCAGGTTTCGTTATAGCATAACATCATCAGGTAAAAATACAAGTCAAGCACCGTATATATACATTATGTGGAAAAGTAAAGTGGTTTGATTATTAAAAGTCAGTATGAAGATTTTCCACCAAGTTACGCCAGAAACTGTTTTATTTGCATTGCAATAGGCAAGCAGTAACCAGAAGTTAATATGGTGTTGTGTATATGCCATGAATTGACGTTAAGATTTTTGTTGAATGCTAACTTTGAATGCTTGTAAATTTGCCTATACTTTATAGCATTGTATGGCTTTCATGTTTGCTGATATCTATTTTAACTAATTGTGGCAATGGCAGGTAATTCTTTTACGCCATTAGGTTTCATTTCTTCCAGGCTATCCATATTACTTATTGTGTTTGTTCAAGGAAATTTGCTCTTTCATTGCTGTGTACAGTGAAGTACAAAAGTGAATATGTAATGCCTAGCTCCACCTGTCATTGTATTGCCCCTCCTTCCATTATAATTTTCATCAAAGGTTATTCTCTTAAATGTTTGAAGGATGCAATTCTATTCCAGAAACAGTTTGAGCAAGCAATGTTACTGCTATTTCTTCTTGTCCGTCAGCCCACCTACCACCGGCTTTCCCTCCCATTCTCAACTACCACATACTTTTTTTTACTTGCCACCAACATAAAAAACCCTTTTTACCATAATTTAACTTAGTCTGAATACCAGCACAGCTGCTCATCTTTATGTCCACTTCTATGTTTCATTGTGCATGATTAGAAATTAATTTCGCAAAAGTACTTATAGATATTTGATAAAAATTTGATGTATTTAATACTAAAATTTCAATTGTCTACTTGAAACAATATGTACTCCTAAGCATTATTTTGCTGTGAATGTTCTCAAAGTTACAGTTGCGCAATCAATTTAATTGGAAATTGAACGGAGAGCTGCATCTTAATTGTGAAAACCATTGATTTTGGTTGGGATGATCTTCATTTTCATTGCAGCCACCCCTTAAGTGGATAAAATTCATGAATTTTCACGAATGTGTTCAAAAGTGTGAATTAAGGATCATGGTAAGACTTTCTGATTCTGAAATTAGGCATCTCATTTTTGTCATAATTCCATAGTGGCCTCTCAAGCATGACATTTTTCTCTGGCAGTTTTTATTTATTCAATTAGCAATTTAATGTAAAAATTGTGCCTTCAAGGGTGTTTTAATGGATGAAATATAGTGTATGGTAGTTGAAGAGGGGAATTGTCTCTACCATCCATACTCTGTTGCCTTTGTGTATGTCAGTTCTGCGCTTGAACCATCTCCTTCCTCCTCTACTCTTCCCTTGTGGTGTACAGTTTCCTCACGAAGGACCCCACACTAACTTACTCACGTCCGCACCCTATTTTGCAGGGATCAAACCTTACGAGTGTCGCCTCTGCCGCTCTGTGTTCACGAGGCAGCACAGCCTCAACTACCACATGCTGATCCACTCAAATCAGACCAGGTTCACTTGCTCAGACTGTGGGCGTAAATTCCGACACCCATCGCACTTCAAGGAGCATCGAAGGAGACATACGGGGGAGTCACCGTACGAGTGCTCGGACTGTATGTACAGGTGCGTAAAAACAAAGGAGTGTGCATCTCACTCTGCGTACGTGCCTTCTCCCATCTCTTGCGGTCATTGCATGCACAGTGAGTAAAAATCAATTTTTCACTGAATGTGCACCAAAAAGTAAAACCATTTGAAGAATGTTTTAAAATGTTAATGTTTTTAATTATTTTTTTCAAAATTATGTTCCAATTATGGTTTTAATATCCCAATAGAAAACCATTGGTTGACAAATGCCATATGAAAAAATTGGGTGATAAATACAATTGTATAGGCTGTGTCTTTCAAAAACGTACCTCAATAGGTAGAATGCCAAGGTACCATTGGCTTGATTTCTGTGTTGTGTATCTGTGAACAGTATTGACATGGGATGATAATTCTAAGGACAGCAGAAACTCATATTTATAGTCAAAAACAGCCGAAAGGATACTATACGACTAGTGAATATTTAGGTGGGGTCTGAAGCAGATGCATCCCAAGGTTATCTTATGTCATATTTAAATTTAACTCTAAGAATATGCATTATGCATAGTGACTTTACTTTTTAACATTTTTGGAAAGGTTGTTGGAATTATCAATTTGATCAAGTTAAGGAAGAAGAAAACTGATATGTCATAAAAAGATGTGGGGAATATTTACCCAATATGCCACTGAAAATATGTTCAACATAGTAAAGAACATATCTGTGTGTATGTACTGTGGAATCTCACAATAACGAGAGCTCACAAACCCAAAAGAATCACTATATCAAGTTCTAAATATTGTAGATGGTAATTATGTAAAAACTTATTAGCTAATTCACGTGACTAAGAAAGTATAGCCATTGCTTTAAGTATTATGCATCATAGGTATTTGGATATAAATTGGGGAAATTATGAACAATCATTAGGTGTACACTTTTATGATGTATTAAAAATTTTAGCAGTTTATTTCAGTATTAATCCGGCACCGCAAACATGGCTCATCATTGGCTAGAGGATATAAATCTCATTTTGAATAGCTTGAGCATCTATCAGTTAATTTAGTATTACATAAATTAATGTAAAGGCCCAAATTTTTGACTTCGCTGCAGCTACTGAGTTCAACAGCTAAAAATGTAATACATGCATTTGCAATAGCATTATACTGAATCATGTTCAGCCATTAAAATGTACAATTTATGATTATTAATAGTTTCCCCAGTTGACACCATATACATTTGAGGCATAACTGTTAGCCAATGACATGACATGTTTGTGCTATCAAACTAGAGCAATTATCGAGAATGTGTAGCTGCTAAGAATATTTAATGCACATCATTATGATATGAACTATAATATGGAGCACAGTTTTGTATGGCACAAAAAATTGTTCATTGAGGCTGAGGGATAGGTGTAGATTGGAGGTTTTTAAGATGCGAGTGTGGAGAAGGGCAGAAAAAGTGAAATGGATTGGGAAGAAAACAAACCAAGTTTGGCATGGTTCTGCAGGATAGAATGCACGGCACTTATTCCAGAATGTGGAAGGACCACTCTTCATATTTCTGTGAAAAACATTTCTAAGTTAAAAATTTTAGAGTGGGAAAAGGGATAAATATGATGTTTTATTATTAGGGTGGTTGAATAATTTTCAAAATATTGAGAAATAGTAGAGGAAGTTAGCAGAGAAAGACTTAATAAAAATGTATGATATTAAAACCCATGGGGGCATCCCCAGAGCATTGGATGTCCCTGAGATTATCCACTTGCTCTTTTTTGTGTACAGAATTTTTTTGTTTTCGTGACAGATTCAAGACGAGGAACACCTACAAGCGTCACATGCGAACTCATCATGGCAAAATGTTGACTCCCTCAGGAGAATTGTTAGTCCTCTCAGATGATGAGTTCAAGCAGGTGCGAGCTCTGCCACGACATGTCTCGGGTAAAACCACTGCACGAATCCTCAGCAAATCCAGGAATAGTGACTGCACACGATCAAATGCAATGCAGGGAGGCGAGCGGAGTAATGGGGAAGACGATGAAATGGAGTACATCTCACAGGAATCTGACGTCTCGAGTGACGTAAACTCGGATAGCAACTCGCCCGATGAATTGTGCGGGGAAGAGCGTGGCTCAAACAAGGAGAACAACAACATGGAAGTGGATGGGACTGGTGGTGTGCGAGCACCCCTCGAAGGCAAGGTGACCAATGTGAGGAAGGCCTTCTTCAAGGACATAGTGAAGGAAGCAATGAGGCAGAGCGACATACCATTCCAGGGATCTGATTTCCGTTCGTGTGAGGGGGATGCCATCATTCCAGATCCCATTGAGTTCTCCGTCACGGAAGTCGTGGGTGACTGCGATAGTTCTTACTATGATGACCCCCCTGCAAGAAGCGAGGATGGCAACCAGGTCACCAAGGCAGAGGCCTCTGGTGAGAAGGGCACGCGTCCCATTGTGGTCAAATCCGAGCTGTTGGACGAAAGCTCTCGCGACCAGTTGAACTGCATCTATTTGAACTCGGATCAATGTGTGGCTCTTGACAACCAGAATGTGGAGACGGTGTGTAGCACTTCCTATGGAAATGCCGCAAATGGTGGAACCTCCAAAGCTGAGGGAATTGATGGTGCCTCTAGTATCGAGAAGGGGAAATCAACCATGCTTCTTTTCAAGCCAATGGTGGTCAACCAAGGGAGTCAGGGTACACAGCCAGAGAACCAACTGGCAAGTACTTCGGGAAGCTTTGTGTCCCACCCATCCATGTCCATATTGGCGTGCCAGCCGGTGAATGGGCTCTTCGGGGAAGGGGGACCCAAGGAGAGGCCATCAGGCCATCCTAAGAAGATCTACATCCAGGCTGAGGGAACTCTCATTGGTGCCCTGAAGAGTCAGACCCTGATGCTGTTGAATGAAGATGCTGGCACTCACATTTCTTATTGCCCGATTGGAGGCAACGGAGGGACTTTGAAGAACGGGATGTTTGCAGATGGGGCTGCTACTCACCTTTGACATGACAGAATGCAACTTTTTTCAATTTGAGAAAACATTTTGTGATATGAAGATTATTTTGTTATAAGAAGCTAGCTATTGATGGAAGAAGCACAAGATTTTATTACGATTGAAGCAGAGTTACTTTTATACAAAAGTATGTATATGCTTAAGAATGAAAGCAATGGGACTTGAAACCATATGTAAAACACTCGGACAACACCAAATGTTGTTTCTAATTAATTCAAGAATCAGGAATATCAGGTCCTTTTAAGGACAACAAGAGTATTCGTCCAATTTTTATTTCAGTATGTATGTCTGTGTATATATATTTCTTGAGATTTAAGACTGAGTGAGTGAACATATGTATTTTTATTTCTTAATTCGGAAAGCACTTCATGTTTATATTTTCTATATGTAGACAATTTTTAAAGAGAATTTGCATTTCCCATCATTTACTTCTCTAGATTTTGGTTTATTTGCATCAAAAGCATTTACTACCACCATTTAGTATATATTTTATAATGTTGTTGATGTGAGGACTGTTTTATCTTTGTGCAACTGGGAAATTATGAGCCTTGTTGGTGGTATGAAGAAATACCTTTGTGAAGAGATCATGTGAGTGTGGATTCCAATTTTTTATATTAATCAAAAAGTTTGACGAAGGTAGCTTAATGAAGTGCATAAAAAAAATCTCTGGAGTTTGTAGAAGTTTACATTTTTTGTAAAGACATCATTGTCTTCCGCTAGTTTTATTTATTTACATATATGTATATGTTTTATTGAATTTCATGAGCTGCATTTCCAGTAGCATACAATAAAGGCGTATATAAAACATGTTTAACTTGTCCATATCAAATGGTCAATACTAGAAAATTCTAGTTTTAATAAGTGCACTCAAAAATGTGATACATTTCATGAGCCTTCTTTTTACAGAAGACTCTTATCATGCCTCATTGATTCTGATTGTCCCGCCTATGGTGGGCTCTGTTCTGAAGGTTTCATAATGTGTATTTGTAATGTGAAGTGGATGTTTCATTTTTGTCACATTCCATACCCACTAATTCCACTGTTGACAGACGAATATGGTTCTGCCTTGGTGAAGAGGTTATGAATCATTATTTTAATATAATATAAAAGTGAGGTATTTTTTGTAAAAAATTGTCTGAACAATGGATATAACCAAGGGTTGTCCTTGTGGTTCGATTGTGCATAAAAATCTTCCATAGCTTTGGGAAGAATTGCATTGTAAATTCAAAGTGATTGACCTTGCTAACATGTTATTTACTTCACTTAACAATTTATATTTTATATCATATTAAAATGCATTACTGTGCTCAGCAGATGCCATCATATGCAATGTTTGATACATTTAATCTTTATACTGGTAGAGATGATTTTGTACCTTAGTTTTCCCTTCCATGTCCATGTACAAAAAACCAGGAAAATAAACTTTTTCATATTTTCTAAGCTGAATTGTCATGTTATTTCCCCATAGTAGGGTGTTTCCATGCACTATGAAACCCTGAATTTCATGTTACAATCAAAAGGTTTCAAGTGGGCAAAGAGATTATTGTTTCTTAAACCACCAAGGATGGGGGTAAGAAATACAGTGATACCCGTGTTGCATTCCTTGGAACAAATCTTTTTGGTGATGTGCAATGTAGTGTGTTCTCTTCAAGGTTTATGGTTCACAATCAGAAGTTAAGAATCAGTTTGGAGACATCCAATTTTACTCTACAAACTAATCATGTGTTCATTGGAGGTTACATGGAATCATTTTCAAACTTCCATATTGATCTGAATCCATTAAAAAAAGGATTTTAAGATGGTGAAAAAACATGAAATTCTATTTTACATGTTCCAATTATATGTTATTGTAACAATCTTTGTAATAAAGTCAAGTTTCTGTAGTTCTTATAGGAATTTAGAAGTCTTGTGATTAAACCCATCAATGGGTGTAATCAGAATCTCCTTCCTCACTTCTTGACTCATTGTTTCCATCTCTCTGTTATGGAGATTACTATTGCTTAATATTGTTTGATCTTAATCTACTTCTACAAATCCAACTTTGAAATCACATTGCTGCCCTCTTTTGTTCTTAATCAACCCCTTACCATTTCTTCAACATTTAAGCTACACAGGTGGTGATAATGGACAAAGCCTCATTTCACACCCCTACCCATCACTGCTATTCTCATTTCTCTCTCTACCATCCTTACTTTGATTCACAAACAAATTTTCATTTTCTTGCATCTCCAGTCTATTCATAAAAATTTGTAGAAAAAAAATACTCCAGCGAGATGATCACACATTTGCCCAACTTGAAGAACATTTCATTGTGCAGAAGTAGTTCTCGAGCTGGACTGCGTGAGAGACATTTTTGGCTCAACGTTTCTCTCCCTGCAACGGGAGAGAAACATTGAGCCAAAAATGTCTCTCACGCAGTCCAGCCCGAGAACTACTTCTGCGTCTCTCAACAGCTGCGAAAGCCTACGATCTACGAACATTTCATTGTGTTTATGTATGGTGACCAATGCGAGATGGAGTTCTTTTGCATTGAAAAAACATCTTGAAGTCATCATAAAGAGGTGAGTGACATACTTCCTGTTGAACTTCACAGTACACACCTTTTCCCTTGTAACGTCTTCACTTCAGTGATAGTGAAAGAAGGGAAATGTGCAACAGGAAGAGGCTCATGAAGATACCTTGGTAGACGCCACAACAAAGCATACATTACCAGCTCTGTTGAAACTATCCACTTGCCAGAAAGTACATAAGAGACATTGACAATGTAATTTCAACTGCTCTTGCTTCTGGCTGAGGAGGGAGGCAGCAGTCTGGAGCTCCAGGAGTTTTCGTGGTTATGGATGCAGGTGGTTATGAAGTTGGAGATTCCAAGAAGTTGCAGTATCTCCCACAATCTGTCAAAGGTAGTACATCCGTAAGTGTTCAAAGTTGGCTTTAACCATGTGTACTGTGGTGCATCGCACATGACTACCACCAATGCCTGTGACATTGTATGTACAGTATTTTTCGTCACATCTTGTTCCTTTGGAGCCGCAAAAATTTCAGTGCAAGAGGATGCCTCGGTAGCTTAACTGACTAAAGCACTCGGCTGGACGCTGAAGGATCTGGGTTCGAATCCAAGTCAAGTCAAATGATTTTTACACTCAGAAAATGTTGCATTGTAATGAATATGGAGATTAGACAGTGGGTGCCAACATAGCAGCAATGTCAAAAGTGTGGAGGTTTGGGAGAAAGAATATGGGAAAGTTTTTCAATGTGGAGCAGGATATCCATGTCTAATGTGTCCATGTCATACTGAGAAAGGGAGGAGAGCTGTTTGCCATAACCAGAGTCAGGTGGGAGAGGAATTCCACGGGGAAAACATGATGATGGAAGAGATGGCGTGGTCCATTCCAACGTGAATCAGTGTATTGAAGGGAGGAAAGAGTAGGGAGTTTGGAAACCCTGTTAAGTGGACCAACCAATTTTCTCAAGTGTTAAACAAAGGTGCAAAACCCCTGCTGGGTCCAAGGTTGCCAGGCAGGATGATCAGGAGGGGAGAGGGAAGGCAGAGAAAACTATTTGAGGTGAGTTAGTCTCCCCCCACTGAAAGCCTTTGGACCATGTTAAGTTTAAAAAAATCAGGGAAAAAGTGAGGGATAATAATAATCTTTATTCATCAAAGAGCAGCATTTGCCACTAAAGATTTTGTCAAAAGAAAAAACATACAAATTCATACATTGATTACCGTGGTGAAGAGATACACATGTATTATTATAACACTCTTGAGAAATCCAGTTCAAAATATTCACTTAACAAATAAAAGGGGTTTTAAATCTACCAATCCTCAATTATATTTTTGAAACTATGATAGCTAGTCTGTCTCGCAGCAAGGGGAAAGGAGAATGACTGTACTGTCAGTTTTGGAATGAGTTAGAGAGACATGTTTTGCATAAAAAATCATAGATAAGAGGTGCAGGGTCAAGATTGCTGACATGCATATCATTACACAGAGGTTTCAAAAACAAAACTGAGAGTAAAAGGGAAGGCTAAGGGTGAGGTCAGGCCAATGGAATACACCAGGGGAAGGGAGAGGAAGGGTTATACTGTTATACAGTAAAGCAAACTCAATAAAGTATAGCAAATACAATCAATGAATCAATCGAATTTATATATGTATGTAGATGATTTCTTCAAAGTAACACGGAAGTATTGAATAAAAAAACTTAGACAGCAACACACAACATGAGAACACATAAAAGGAACACTCACACGTAATATCTTGATAATTTTGATGGACTCGAACTCAGTCTTCTTCGGAAGATTGGTTAGAACTGAGCTCAGCCTCAACCCTAACTAATCTTCCGAAAAAGACTGAGTTCGAGTCCGTCGAAATTATCAAGATATTACGTGTGAGTGTCCCTTTTGTGTGTTCTCATGTTGTGTGTTGCTAAGTTTTTATAGATATATGACTCTTCCCCACCTCTCCTGTGTTTGTCCTTTATGTATGTTCCTATCCCTTTTCTTTATATCTATTTCCATGTGAATTAATATTTGTTCACCGTATGACAGGATTTTGTGCTTAAATGTGTGTATATATATATAAACCATAAACACAGTATTCAACCCGAAGGTCGGTTTGGTAGGCGATGGTAGAGCTCACCCATGTACCAAGCCCGACGGCATGTGAATATTCACACATCAGGGTAGGGGGGCCAGTTCCTTTCCCTGTGCCGGTTATGGCTTCCCAGGAAGATCTGGTACCCAAAAAATCAACTAGCTTGGGTGGAACTGCAGGTGCCCAGAGTGCCTTGCCCAGGAATTGAACCCAGGACCCTCCGGTCAGTAGTCCAACGCTCGAAATTAGAAATTTACTTGTCAGAGCAAAGGACCCAATCGGCCTAAAGACACCAGGGATATACCAAGTCCCGTGTTCCTGCGGAGATGTCTACATTGGAGAGACGGGTCGGACCATCGAGACCAGGTTAAAGGAGCATAAAAGACACCTACGCCTAGGGCAGCTGGAAAAATCTGCCATCGCCGAACACAGCGTCGAGATGGATCACTCAATTAATTTCAACGAGACCAAGCTACTTGCCCGCGCCGGTGGTTACTGGGACCGCATCATTAAAGAATCCATCGAAATTAAAATGGCAGAGCGGAATTTCAATAGGGATTCCGGTTATTCTCTCAGCAACACATGGAAACCCGTGCTAATGGAGGTAAAAAGAGAAAGGCACAGAGCACAATGACCCGGCGACCAATCAGAAGTCACCTGAACCCGAGAGCGCAGGTATATAAGACGGCCAAAAACAGAGTGGCAATCATCAACCCTGAGGACGATGCACGAGTCGGGCATCGAAACGTCGGCCAACATGGAACCCCTGACCCGGTGGAAGACCCGAGAAAACTTCATCCAAGCCATGCTTGATTTGCAATCATGTTTTGCAGAAGTCAAGCTACCAGGGATTACATACACACCAATCATGCTCTTGTCGGATCTCGAACCAACTTGACCTTTGTGTTGCAGCAGGTGATGGTCAGGCTGTTGCTCACATATGGTAAGTTTTAGCATTGATAATTGTTGTGCATGTGCATTGCTCAACTGAGACAGCATGGAAGTTGTTCCAGCTACATAGAACAAGCAAGAATCTCAGAAATCACTTGTGCTCTAGAAATGCGTATCAAGTCATCACAATGATATACTTGCACCTTACTTTGCTGCCATTAATTCATCCCTTAGCCTCATTTTAGGGACTGAACTTGAAGCTAATACAGCTTAAATTTCCTTTGACGGGCCAACTAAGGGCCCTCCAAGGATCTCTATATGATTCTTTAACACCTCTTGAGTAGAACACATTGCAAAAAATACCTTCATGTGCATTGACTATTGCAGCAATATAGGGGGTGAATATTAAACATTGGTTGGGACAGTGCCTGCAGTTTGATGCACTGAAAACCACAATGCCAAAATGCACTTCACTTCCTTGGGGCCATCCTCCATAGCTCACTGTATACCACAAGTACACTGATATGGATCCTAAGATAATACTGAAAAATATTTTGCAGTTTATTCTGGTAGAAGTACTTTTCCTTAATCCAAACTACAATCAACAGGAAAGCATGCTCAACCACAATAGCTGGGTATAAAAAGAATGAAAGTAAACAAAATAGTAGAAAATGAAAAGGCCCAAGAGGACTTAATGGAAACCATGAAGCAGATAGATTGTACACATTTGGACAATGGATTTGCCAGGGACATATTATAAGGGAAATGGATGGTACCCAAAGGGAAACCAAGATACAAATATTTGGTGAAATAAATAGATGTAAGATGGGAAACCGTCAAGCCACATGACAATTAGCATCGGGTAGGCTGCAGCCAACCCAATGAGGGAACTGATGCTAATGATGTTCAGTCATGTCAAATAGCAAGATGCTATATGTCTGGCGGTTATCCGAGATTTCTTCCCATAGAATGTTAGTGATGAGTGACTCTCATATCCTTAGTTATGGAAAATAGTAGCACCAAAGGCAAAGAAAATAAACCCTTCACATTCTGAAGGAGTGGACCACCAAAACCAACCCTAAGACTGCAGGATATCATATTTCTTCAAACAGTTTTGATGCCTAGTCCAGCAGAACGTTTAAACAGTTCTGTTGGAACTTTCACACTCAGAGACTGCTGTCAACTGGCCTCTTTAGTCTTTTGCTTCTCCCATTTCTTGACTTCAACTGACACATGGCAACAGCAATACAGAAATGCTAAAATAACAAGCGTCACTCCATTCCAACCTGTAAGAAAACATGAATTCATAAATATGTTTCCAGTGAACACAAGGGTCAAATTCATGTGATAGCTTTTTGCTCAACCTTTAAAAGAAAGCTTTGTCACTTATTTTTCAACTTGTCAAATAAAAAATCTGCCAGTTCAAGGACAAAACATAAGCATGCTTGCATTACTTGAACCTTTTATCAAAATTAACAATATAGACAAGTGTGTCATTGTAAAAATTTCTCAGTAGAAATATTATCGGGGAAATACAATAAGGACAAACATTAAGGAATCAATCAATCAAAAATGAAGGAGTCTTTTAGCATCAAGTAAAAGGGTCACACCTTCTCCAAAGTAAATAAATAATTACCTTCCAAAATTTTCCGAACAAATATATTTCCAATTTCCATTCCTCCAAAAAAGTAGAAGTTGGAAAGAGCAGACATCATGAGCAGTGGGCTGGCTATAAGAGCATGAAAGCGCCGTGACCATCCAATATTGAACCACTTATGCTGAAAATAAAATTTTGGTAGTGAATATCAGGATGGCACCAGAAGCAGAATTGCCCTCATTGCCAGAAGTAAGCATGACGTGGCAAAACATACCTCCCAACGCTGATAAGTTTCCGTCAGATATATCACTTTTGCCATTCCTTCTATTGTAATGCCCACGAAGTTCATCGCAGCCCAAACTAGTATGTATACATTTGTTCCATGCCAGATGTACACAAACGCAAAACACAAGAATGATGCATACAACTTCCTCGTGAGATTCCTCCTTTCTCCACATGCAGGGATGAATATGTACCTGAGAATTGGAATGAAACAAGTGCACTTGTGAAGTGGACTCATTGTTCAGTGAGTTGCAAATGATGGAGGAAGTGAAGAAACATCCCAACACAATAATTTACAGGGAGAGAGAAAGAGAGAGTGTGCAGAGGAAAGGAAGACCTAAAAAAAACATGCATTTTATGGAAAATCATAACAACTGTGAAAACATATTGTGCACCCCACAGGCACAGATGCTAGAGAAATCCTATCAGGTTTTCCACTGCCGCTTAAGTTCCAAAAACTAACTTGATCATCATCCATAGGGCTTCTGAAAGCCATTTTCACTAGAAACCCTGCGAATGATGGCCGAATCGGTTTTCGACATGTTGGCAGCAATGAATACACTAACCTTGTGCAAGTCCAGAGATGATTTCACTCAACAGATATGCTTGGAGAGCACCTGATCTTTCAACATAGATGCTAATTTCCAAGAACACATAAAACCAAGAAGTGGCTAATGCAATTAGCTAAAAAGGAAGTGATATTTTCGGCTTGCAGCCTTTAAAACTGAAATTTATCAATTGGCAAAATTTATGATTGATTAAGAAAAGAACTACTGCAAACATAAATTCTCAATGTCGCTACTTGGAAAATTAATTGATAATGTTCCAATTGTTTGCTCAGTGCCCTCAGCTCACAGTCTCACCAACATTAACATGTGCCAACAATTATTGACTGGATTGTATACTGCACTGTATTCGATGTGCACAGGTGAAACAATTAGGAATTTATGGACCTTCCCTGCTATCCGTTTCACCACTTTGTTCTTATCTCTCCACAAATGCGTAACATGGATGACTCTTTGTTTCAGTTCACTGACGTTCCTGTAACCCATCTCTGTAAAGAATGACCTTGAACTATCAAAAAAGGTCATAAATACTGTGAAATGGCCATACTTGCTACAAGATTTGGAACAACTACATATGAGAGACTTTTAATAATAAAACCACTTTACTTTTCCATATAAACTTTTTAATTTTTACTACCTAGGTTTCGTTATAACATAACATCATCAGGTAAAAATTGACAAGTCCAACACCGTATATATACATATCTCTGGGCGGAAGGGAAGAGGAGGGAGGAAAGAAAGGATTGGTTGAGCTATGAAGAGGGGGGCTAAAAGTCTATGGTTTGAGGCGGATAATATTATAATTAGCTGGAAGGATATGGTCAATACAATGTTGCAAAAAGCCCACCTGACATCAGATTAGTTGGCAGAGGATTAGGGAAATGAATATTATGAACTGGGAGAACGGCACTTAGTAATTAGTTATGTGACTCAGTAGCGGGTTGGGAGGAGTTGCTACATTGTTGAAAAAGTCTCACTTGGTTTCAGGTGAGCTGGCAGGGGGTGAGGGAAAAAACAATAACGGGGAATGTGAAGGGTAAAGAAAATCGTTGGTCAAAACATCTTCCCCGTAATTCGTGTGTTGAAGGATTTCCAACTGCTCCAGCGCATCAAGATGGTACCCTTTCTTCTCAAAATGTAAAAATTCGGGAGTAAAATCGCTGGTGTGGCCACAATCTCTCAAGTGCTTGGCGAATAGTGATGCGGAGATGTTATTTTTAAAACAAGCTCGGTGTTCCTTTATTCTTGTTTCAAATCTCCTCCCCGTCTGGCCTATGTATATCCGGTTGCAGTCTTTGCAGCGGAGTTTGTATACTCCACTTTTGTGTAGTGGTTCAATGTGGTCTTTCGTGTGGCATAACATGTTGCTTAAATTAGTTTTATTGTAAAAGGCCGGTCTCACTTTTTCCTTTGGAAGAATTCTTTGTACTTTTAATGATAAGTGACCAAGAAAAGGGAATCTCCGCCACTTTGGCTGGTTTTCTGTATATGTGGGTGAACTATATATGGATAACTTTGCTAAACGGGATAGTTTCTTACGGTAAAGGGTATCAATTAAATCTTCTCTATACCCATTGTTCACTGCAATTTGTTTAATGATCTTTAGTTCTTTAAGAGTGTTTTCTTTGGGCAAGGGGATAGAACATACTCTGTGTATCATGGCGTGAAAGGCCGATAATTTTTGAGTGAAATAGTGCCTCGAATTATAGTGAATGACATGGTCCGTATAACACAGTTTTCTGAAAATAGAAAAATTAAAACTATTGTTTTTAATGGTAATATTCAAGTCCAGAAAGTTGAGGGATCCATCCATTTCTAATTCCTTGGTAAAATTTATATGTTTGTCTCTGGAATTGAGGAAATTGAAAAAAATTTCCAACTGTCTTTCGGAACCCGTCCAGACGCAGAAAACGTCATCAACATATCCATACCAACAGAGGATATTTTTGATGAGGGGATGATCTGAGGAAAACAATATTTGCTCAAAATTGTCCAAGAAAATGTCTGCTAGTAGCGGGGAAAGCGGAGAGCCTATTGCTAAGCCATCTTTTTGTTGATATATTTTGCCGTTAAACACGAAACTGTTTTGTTCTACACACACTTTTAAGGAGGAACACAATTCCAATATCACTGGGGTTGGAACCCTTGCTTTAACAAGGGTAACTTCTGCAAGATTCAGAGCTTCTGATCTTGGAACACTGGGGAATAAATTTGTGACATCAAATGATACCATTAAACACCTGGGGGGTACTATTTCTTTAGACAACACTTCCACAAGTTCTTGTGAATTTTTTATTCCGTATTTCGGGGAAAATTTGGAAAATTGTTTGAATAAGACGTTTAACTTACTAGCCCATAAGTGGTTAGGGGCCAAAACATTGGAAATCACAGGACGAATAGGAACACTGCTACACATATTGCTTTCACTGATTTTGTGGATTTTAGGCAAACCAAAAAATCTGGGCACTGATGGATTCATTTGTATTAGGTTGCGTTTCTCCCTGGGGCTTATTATCACTTCACATGAGTTGATGGAAGCTTTGCACACTTCCTGATATTCAGGTGTGGGGTCCTTAGTAAGTGAAGTAAAGTGGTTTTATTATTAAAAGTCAGTATGAAAATTTTCCACCAAGTTATGCCAGAAACTGTTTTATTTACATATGAGAGACTTGTGTGAGGGCTTTGTTAAGAAATTCTTATTAGAGAGGAATTGCAGGATTGAAAGCAGACAGATAGATAAAATTTAATTTTCTAAAATGAAAAATAATGTTGGCCATATCATGAAAAACTAGGTAAGGCAAGATAATGAGGAGGAATTGGCTGAGAAACTCATGAGTACTTCCATGTCACTTCCACACCATATAATCTCTATTTTAATGCCATTATTAATTAGTAAACTTGACTTGGCACTTCAACAAAAGCTCAGAGTGATGAGCATACAACTATCTACCTGATGAAGATAACTTTTAGAGTTAAATCACAAACTGAAGCTTCTCAATACGAGCACACAATCAGTTGAATTCACTCTAGAGGGAAAGGTGGAATGCAAGAACAAAACCCTTCGGGGTACTCATATGTTGAATTCATACCGACGAGAACTTAAATGGTGGAAAATGTTGAACAATGATATTGATCTATTTGTAAATCATGAAGAGGTCGTAACATATTGGTCCCAAGAATAATATTGCTGCTTAATTTGATGGTATTTGTTTAATTACATTGTATGAATTGTTTTTCATATATATATTTCTTCAAAATAAATTTGAAATGGAATGAGACAGTATATACTATCTGCGTGTCATTTCTATACCAATCCAAACTTGGCAATTAGTGGTGGGCAGATAACAGGAAAGATCCGCATTCCTAAATGTAAAACATATATAATTGAATTATGAACAAAATTATGCAATGAAAACAAGTTACCCAAAGCCGTACTCTTGGGGGCACTAGTTAGGGGACACGGGGGAGGGTGCAAAGAATAAGGATAACAAAACTGCACACACTCTCTCACTCCGGTATTTGCAGTGCAAAATGCTAAGCAATTTCCTTTTGTAGTTAATCTGTCCGAGACCAGCTTCTCCCAAGAAGAGTTACTTTTACTTAACCGGGGCCTGAATTTTAGTGTTAAGCCTCCAAAACCACCCTTGAATGATCTCATTGCACAAATAGAATCTTCTATTAAATATCTAGATATGGGAACAAAGAATCAAATCCGGAGTTGCTGTGCTAACAAAATCAGATCAAACCTCACACAAGGCCCCAGAAACAGTAAACACCATCCGAGAAACTTCTTTCCTCTCATTCGTTCACTACGCAACAAAAACTGCTTCTACTTAAAATCGGACAAAGGAAACTCCTGTGTGATCCTTGACAAACATACCTATCTTCAAAAAATGCAATCTCTCATTGACAATGGACCCTATACCAAAATCTTAGGAAACCCCCTTAACAAAATGATCACAGGCTATAAGTCGGCATTAACTAACTGCAAGCACCTAATCGACAAAAAACTTAAATTTAGACTTAATGTTCCGAACCCACACCTCCCTCGCCTATACGGACTCCCAAAAATTCATAAGCAAGACTGCCCCATGCGTCCCATTGTGTCCGCCATCAATGCTCCCACATACGAAATATCGAAATGGCTTACGGAAGAATTCTCTCAAATAGGGTTTCAAAGTTCATCCAATATCAGAAACACCTTGGATTTCATAGAAAAAATTAAAAACATCACCCTTACAGACCATGAAATTCTCGTGTCCTTTGATGTTGAGTCACTCTTTCCAAGTGTTCCAATCCCGGTTACCATAACCTTGTTGGAGAATTGGCTCCAGTCCAAGAACATCCCCCCGGAAAAAATCAGAGAATACATCCTCCTAACCAATCTTGTTATGAGTAACAACTTTTTCTCCTTCAACAAGTCCTTTTACAAACAGGACTTCGGCACCACAATGGGAAATTCTCTTTCTCCATTTCTAGCGAACCTATTTATGTCCGGCTTTGAAGAACAATGTAAAGAAAAATTCACATATTTCCCAAAAGTTTGGTTGAGATATGTCGATGACATATTCGCAGTCTTCGACAGTAACGCATCCTCTATAGAAGCATTCCAACAACAACTCAACAATCAATACCCCTCAATCAAGTTCACAGTCGAATCTGAAACAGATAGGTCCCTCCCCTTTCTTGATCTTAAAATAACCAGAACCCCTTCCAATCACCTCTCATTCAACATCTACAGGAAAGAAACCCACACCAACAATTACATACACGAATCTTCGTTCGATCATACAACGCACAAATTCGCCGCCTTCCACTCCCTAGTACATAGACTCCTCAACGTACCTCTGTCCAAAGCGAATTTCCAAACAGAATTAAAACACATAAAACACACTGCTGTCGTGAACGGCTACTCTGAACAGCTCATTGATAACATCTTAAAAAAACACAGGAACAATAAACATCTCCAAAATAACACTAAACTGAATAAACTAGATGACAAGAAATTCGTCAAACTACCTCACCACCCACAACTAACAAAAGGCCTACCTGCTATCTTCAAAAAAATTAAATACACACCCACGTTTGTCAGTCAAACCAAACTGAAACACCTTTTCAAAAATCCCAAAGATCCTATTGAGACCCTAGACAAATCCGGAATCTACCAAATCTCCTGCCCACATTGTGATCTTTCTTATATCGGACAAACACGCAGAAACATTCGCACACGCTTCAAAGAACACACTGCTTGTTACAGGCTGGGAAACATTAACAAATCGTCAGTCGCCCAACACATGCACGATAACTCACACAACATCACAATTGAAGACCTACAGCTAATAAAACATGTGCCCAATCATTTACTCGACTGTTATGAAAGTCTTTACATACAAAAATCGGAAGGAAAACTCATAAACAGTGACAACGGTCCGATATCTTCGTCTCTTTTTTCCCTTTCCCTTCCTGAGTCATGACCTTCCCTTCACCTACGGTCATAAACGGCCCAGTCTAACCCACTCAATTCCCCCCCCCAACCCCCGCCCCGAGCCTCAAATCACCCATACATTGTATCTAACCTTGCACCCATACACTGTATCCCCCTTCCCATTCTTTCCCAATTATATCACCAACCCTTCCCCTCCCTCTCTCCTCCCCGGTTCCCCCCCCTACTCATCGTTACTTATATCTCGGCTCCGACGAATTTTCATTATTCTTCTCTGAAGAGGCCTGCTTGGCAGGCGAAACACCTGGTGTCAGGTTTTTCGGCACTATTTTTTTTTTCCCACGTACACTGCATCACAGTGTACTTCCCCCCTTTCCGTATTCCTAGTCTGTGTGAAGGGTCACTGCCGTTGGGTTAAATTCCCCGTAAACCCTGAGTGCGTGTGTGTTTGCGTCTCACAAACGGTCAATTTGCTCTGCAAATACTGGAGTGAGGGAGTGCGTGCCGTTCCTTTACTTTTTCTATCTTTACGTCTGTCTGAGTGAAGGGTCCCTGCCGTTGGGTTTAATTCCCCGTAAACCCTGAGTGCGTGTGTGTTTGCGACTTGCGACGGTCAATTTGTACTGCATATACCGGAGTGAAGGAGTGCGTGTGGTTTTGTTTGCCTTGTCTGAGTGTGTGGTCCCTGGCGAGGGGTTTTTTCCCCCGTAAACCCTGAGTGCGTGTGTGTTTGCGACTTGCGACGGTCAATTTGTACTGCATATACCGGAGTGAAGGAGTGCGTGTGGTTTTGTTTGCCTTGTCTGAGTGTGTGGTCCCTGGCGAGGGGTTTTCCCCCGTAAACCCTGAGTGCGTGTGTGTCTGCGACTTGCGACGGTCAATTTGTACTGCATATACCGGAGTGAAGGAGTGCGTGTGGTTTGGTTTGCCTTGTCTGAGTGTGTGGTCCCTGGCGAGGGGTTTTTCCCCCGTAAACCCTGAGTGCGTGTGTGTCTGTGACTTGCAACGGTCAATTTGCACTGCAAATACCGGAGTGAGAGAGTGTGTGCAGTTTTGTTATCCTTATTCTTTGCACCCTCCCCCGTGTCCCCTAACTAGTGCCCCCAAGAGTACGGCTTTGGGTAACTTGTATTCATTGCATTCATTCGGCCGTAGTACGTTCCCTTTTGCTTTATTAACAAAATTATGGTTTAAAGATGCACTCTCCTCTCCATTGTCTATCTTATTCCATTCAGTTGCTCCCCAAGCCAAAAATAATATTCTTAATTAATGCAACTGCATTTTTCACTACCAAAAAGACACTTAATAAAGCCTTATAAGGTAATCTACCAGTTAAGGAGGGTTTTTGGATGGACACAACTATCAAATAAATATTTTGTAACTCCAAACAAAACCCAATCAAGCAATCCAATCTACATCAGGTCCCTCTTCATCTCTGTGTACTTCTTTCCTCCCTTCATCCCGTCCAACATCCCTATCCTGTTCCTGCCCTTTCTTCGCTTGCCCAACGTTCTCCCCTCTATTACCTTCTTCAACATTCCATTACCACTTAATACACCTATCATCCATTTTTCCTGCCTCCATAGGATTTCTCTCAACAAACCCCTCTCCTCCCCAACCATCTCCAGTACTTCTTCATTTGTTTTCCTTTCAGTCCATTTCACCTTCTCCATTCTTCTCCACACCCACATTTCAAAAGCCTCCAATCTACGTCTATCATCCTGCTTCAGCGACCACGTTTCCGCTCCATATCAGAGTTTTAATGAGTCTTGTCTTAACCTCCCTACTCAACGTCCCCGTCATCAACTCCCTCCTCATTGCCAAGCACAATTCTTCTCCTTACGTCCCTACTACTTTGACTGTGTTGATCCAAAACACTTCCGAGATATGTAAACTGTTCTACCTGCTCTATTTTTCCCCCTCCTATTTTAATGTTTAGCTTAGCCTTTCTCTTTCTGGAAAATCGCATAAACTTTGTTTTATTAATATTGATTCTCATCCCATTTCTATCGCACTGAACCTCCAATTCACTCAGCAATGCTTGCATCCCTTGGCTGACTGAGCTACTAATGCTTGGTCATCAGCAAACCTAACCGATTTTACGAAATCCCCTCCGACTTTCATTCCTACCTCCAGTTCTCTCCATGCCTCTTTAATCATTTCCTCCACATATACGTTGAACAGCACCAGTGACAATGGGCAACCCTGCCTTACCCCTCTTCCCAACACTGTCCTTTCTAAAGACGTAACAATATGTTTTCTTGCATGCAAAAATTTATTTTCTAAAGAAAACTCCTGGTTATTATTTTTTCACAGCCCTTTTTAAATTATCAAGGCAATCATTGGTTTGAAATGTGAGTCACTATATGAATAAATAAACATTTATTTAATGTAATAGACTAATTTAATGGAAAAAAATTTCCTCAAAATATATCAAACTATCTTACTTAATCCATTGCACATTATTCATCAGTAGAATACACATACCTTACAAGAAAGGAATAGAGTCCAACATCAAAGTACTTCCACATATCAGAGTAGAGATGAATCCGACCAATACACTTTGGATGGGGAGGAGCATTGTATCGCTCAAGACGGGAAAATGTAGCAGGTATTCCATACAGGACCGTGTACTTGTTCATGAAGAATTGCCCCATGCAGTACCCCAAACCAAACAGAGTCCATGAATCCATCCCATAGACAACATCTGGTTGGTATGCCAATGCACTGAAGTAAATGTAATGCAGACTGATTTCATTGAAAACTGCCCACCAGCTGTAGCGGATCATGTTAAGTACAAAGGATGTCAGAAGCTGCCTGTCTAACTTCTTATCAGATCTTGATGCCTGCCAAAATGATTGGAACATATGCTTTAAGCATTTCATTAATAAGAGCAAGGAAAAAATTGAAAGCTCAAGTATGGTTATCTGGAGAAAGGATAAGCATTCAGTGGCTGGTAAACAACATATCTACAATTCCATTAAAGGAATAAATCTAATTAAGATACTTACGTGTAAGAAGAAGAGGATGAAAAAGTAAAACATCAACATAAATATAATTTGAAATAATGGTCTGTGAATTGCGCAAGGGAGATGATTAGAAAATAAAACTCAGACATTCTGGAACAAATGAGGAGACTTTTCTATGATACCAAGAGGATCACCGTTGATGGAAGAATCACGAAGGATTTACATACATTATATAAAGGAGGAGCAAAAGTGATATCTATTTCCAAATGAGCAGTTAAATAATGAGGCCATTAATAAAAGCAAACCTCTTGAGAATGGAAATACTGAAGACTATCATTTTTATTAAGGGCAAAGGGGAGTAACTGCCACTCTGGCTAGTTCATATCGATTTAAATACAGAAAATGCTGAACATGGTCTCTGATGCAATTTCAGCGCCATATTATGCACTCATCTCTGTGGGGTTCAGCAGACAGTTTGTTCATGTTAATGACAGCCATCAAGTTCATTACAAGAGCCAATAGAGAAATGTTTCAATTTTGCAATTTTTGGGGGGTTGAGTAATCATTATTTGTTGAGGAGAGAAAGAGAGTGAGAAAACCTGAAATATTACATCAAAGAATAGACAGATGACTCCTATAATTACACGTAGTTATCTTGAGGGACCAACTGTCCAGGAAGAAATATGCATATGCTGCATCACTGGCAGTGCTCACCTTTGAACAAATTTTCCTACATTATTGCTCATTTAGTCCATGTTATGCGGCATTAGAAAGGCATCACAGTTCATAACATGAGAATAAAATCATATCGAAATGCCAAATGGAATATGAAACATGTTTGTATCTCGAAAAGTCCCAATGTTGAGCCGTTTGTAAGTTAAGGTACCACTTTTCATGAACTGTTTCAAACAAATACTGCGTGGCAATGCAATTTGTCACACCAAGTTGAATCCTATTCAGAGTGTGGTATAAAAAGAGTGATTAAGATAGAAGGTCATTGGGCCAAGAGGAGGGATGTTTGGAAAGTGCACTGAATGCTGCCTTTTATATTTTAACTAGTTTACAGAAAGCAGGAGAAATATTTCACTTTCCCACAGTAGGAAACACCGAAAGGCTCTATCTGTGATTCAGATGCATTAAACATGGAAGTGAGTGCATAAAGTCACTGTTTCAAAGCAGAGACATGCTGTTGGCAAAATGGTAGTGTATGAATCAAATCACATAATTTTAGTCAAGATTATCAATGGTAGATTGTAGTAGAAACTTATACAAACTTAACATTAGTAGAAACTTACCAAAGGCACCACAAGATAACAGAAATGCAGCTAAATAAAATTGTATCATAAAGAAATAAACCTAGTGTACTAAGAGCTGAAATTCAAACATTATTCATCTCAGTTTAATTTTCTAAGCTGATCTAATCTCACATCTATCAACTGATGTTCCGTTTTTAAAATGAATTGGTAAAGCTATCATTACCTCGAACCTGAAATTCAGTGTTCACATCTATGTAATTTGCAGGTATGCTGATGGTCATGAATGGTAGTGCACCTGCATATTGTCTTCCTCTTCACAAGTGCAAATTTGAGTTTTATATCACATTTTGGACTTTACAGATGGCTCGTAAATCAACTCATAGCTTTGAAAAACCTGGCCCAGGTTTTCAAGAAAACTTAATTCAACTCTCAAGTTGAGTCAACAAGAAGAAGCCACATAACAGGACACAAATTTGACTTGAATCGGAGTGGACCAACTAATTTTGACAAGATTGATACACAAAAATATGTACAATGGGTGGCATGATGGATGAATGATGTTCGGCTGTGAGGAGAGGGGAAGAAGTGAGGCTTTAAATAGTGCTATGAGAAGGAGTTGTGCCAACGGAAGTAGGGGCAGTTGGTTTCCAGGATTAAAAACTATGCAAGAACTTACTATCTCCACTTGAACTCAGCACCCCCACAGCAAAACCTCAGAAACACAAAATAATAATGGCTGTTCCATCAGATAGATGTCGTGTGAGTCTTAAGATTAATTACAATACAATAATGTACATATATTAGTTCAAAGCTTTGCTATAGCTAATCAATATGTAGTAAGGCCTTAAATATTATTACAAGAAGTAAATCTCTTTAAAACCTATAGATATTTTGAATTGAGATCCTATATTGTATTCCTGATAAAACCAACCAATATTTTCAGGAAAGATATATCAGTGTATCAAAAAATGTTGTACATACCCCAAGTTGAAAATCTTTGTAAAGCATGACTGGCCCAAAAAAGAACAAGGGCAAATAGAATACATATGCCAAAAGATGCACAAATTCTACTTTCCACAGTGAATTGTTAAATTTGTCCACCGTGAATCTCTCCAAACAATAACTGATGCAACGTATGTGAATCCATGACAGTGTCACTGAGATTAAATACTGAGAATTTTCTGGCAGCTGATGAATATCCTGAAATGTTCACAAATAATAGTTAATGAAATGAGTACATTTGTGGGTTAAAAAAATGGTCAATTTATGAAACTCTTACCTTAAGCATAGTAACAGGATGCATATTTAACACAGTTAGAAACATAATACATGATAACCATATCAAACTTTTACATCTCATCTGTAAAATTATATAAAAAACAACTGGTTGTGCCATCATGATCAACAATACGGGTAATCCAAAGAAGTATATAATGCATATGCTTGCTATCACGAAATAGGTTGTCATAAGAAGCTGAAAATGTAAAAGTAATAGTTAAAAAATGACTCAATGGTTAATTAAAGATGAAAAATAAGGAGGAAGAAACTCTCCTCAACCTGGAATCGCTTAGAAGTATATATATTTACCTGTTTTCCAATGTATCTGACGAGCTCCTGTATTAAAATATGCATAAAAAACCATGGCAGTAAAGAGCATAGAAAGGGAAACAGTGAGTTCCATTCAAAGTCAGACGTGTCTTTCATTCTGCTAGTAACGAGCCACCCAGGAGAGAAATCATCATACTGTGTATTTTGAATAAAGCCTGAAATTATGAAATGCCAGAGGATTAGACATGGAAATTTGCGGATGATTTTATTTCATGCAAAATGTAAACTTACTGTTCCCAATCCGGTATACTCTATATATGGAATACATCATTCCAAGTATCCACACACAAAAATAGGAGGTGATTTCCAATTTGCTAAGGTCGGTCATTGTGCCTGTACAAAGAAAACGAATTATAACCAAGCAATCCACATGGGTGACCAATCAAAGAGATTATTCAGAATAATATGTATGAAATATGCTTCCACGTAAAATTCTTACCCGAAACAACTTCAAGAGCTCAAACAGAAAAATTATAGGAGGGCGATTATTCTGATGACATATTAATTGCTATTCCTGGAAATGCCGCCCAAAATTCAACATATATACATCTTACGATAAATTCAATTCAATGTTTATAAGACAATGAAATAAATTATTTCTTCCCACTATTCAAAACATTTGTTTCATTAAGGAGGGAAAACAACAGTAAGCAAATGTACTGACTTTAAAAAATGGTAGTCTTAAGCAATTTATTTTCATATGGCACCAATATTCACCTGACACAATAAAAACTTCAATCAAGTCTCCCCCCAATAAAATGGACGAATGTGACGCACATGTCAATTGTTTCGCATCAACTGGAAAGAAAACTCGGTTTCCATTTAAAACACTTAAGAAAACAGTGCAATCGTAAAAACAATCATACAATCCGTTTATCTTTCCATGCTTTCTACGAAATGCCGGAAACAGGTGATTCCCTTCCTCATCCTCCTGACCCCACGTTCCGCTACATCTCGCCCATCTACCCAATGAAAAACAGTTGCGAATAGTATTTTTTGTGTTTCGCTGTGATTTGTTTGTTGGAGAACGTAGGGAATGTGTGGGTGGTTTCTTCGTAATGTTATGCTTACGATTAGTGAAAGAGATAATTTATAAATGCTGAAAAATGCGGTGTTTCTCATACGTGAGATACCAAACTACCGTAGTTTAGCTACATTGCAGTGCATGTGCTAATAAGACATTTTTGTTGTTCTGGAGATAACGCAAGAGTGAATGTCAGATAGTGAGGCAAGTGAGACTGAACAAGCCACTGAATACACCTGCCTGATGGATGCGCATATTGGAGAAACTGTTCGTAATGAGAACGTGAGCGACAGATTACATCGAAAGCGACGTCCCAGACCTAATTCTAATACACAAACTGGTACCAGTGGAGATGGGGTAAGTCATTAATTTAGATCTTGTTCATTATCACTTGGATTTATTTTAAATATATTTTAAAGAAGTTGTTGCATTTCAGGTTCCTTCGCTCCAGGAAAATGGATTACCAGATTCTGCATCAGCCGTTCCTGGGCCTATTGACTCAGGAAATCCTGCAAACGAGTGGCAAAATGAAGAGGAAGAGGAATTGAAATATGGTGCAAAGCACGTAATTAAATTGTTTGTTCCGGTTTCATTGTGTATGTTGGTTGTAGTAGCCACAATAAGCTCAGTGACATTCTACACGACGAAGGATGTTTATCTGTGAGTATCTCTTGTATTCTATTAATAAATAAAATCGATTAAATTAAAACTCTTATTTTGGCAATTGATACGGGTTGTCTTGTTGAAGATGTTCACGTCAACCTTTCTTGCAGAGTATACACTCCATTTCATGAAGATAGTCCTGACACAAGCACTAAAGTATGGAATGCTGTTGCTAACTCCATGATCCTCATGGGTGTCATCGTTCTCATGACTGTGATCTTAATAGTACTGTACAAATATATGTGCTATAAGGTAACTAAAGTGAAAGTGTTTAGTTTTAGAAATTCTGTTTTCTCAGTTGTATTCAATAACTATATTTTTTGCAGGTAATACATGGCTGGCTGATTGTGTCATCTTTAATGCTGCTTTTCATATTTTCTTATTTATACCTGGAGTAAGTATATTTGCAATAACTTTATTTGGTAATATAAATCACTTAACCTTGCCGATGCCTCGACACTAGTATGTATATATTTCCAAAGATTTGGCTCGAGTGAAAGTTATGAGAAGTATTGCGTAATCAAAATCAGATTACTGGCAAATTTTGAATTCATTTTATCTAATAGAACTGTCAATTTTAGATTTTTTATAATAATTTTGGATGTGCTACCTATTATCTGCTTTTGTTTCCATACGTAATGTATTAATCCTTTTCCCAAATATTGAAAGTCGTATGAACCTGGGGAACTTTAATTGAATTAAATACATTCCTTTTTCAGGGAAGTTCTGAGAGCATATAACATTCCAATGGATTATATAACTTTATCCATTTTAATGTGGAATTTTGGTGTAGTTGGCATGATATGCATACACTGGCAAGGGCCACTAAGATTGCAGCAAGGCTATCTAATATTTGTTGCTGCTCTCATGGCTCTGGTTTTCATTAAATATCTTCCTGAGTGGACAACCTGGTTTGTCCTGGGTGTAATTTCAGTCTGGGGTGAGTATCTTTTACCAATTTTGGCATGGCATACTATCAAAATGTGATATCAGTTAAGTATTCCATGTGTATGCTTGCCATGGAGAAATTCATTACCATGTAATAATAATATTTTTATTGTCCGCTGGCCATACATATCATGTAGGTGTAAGAGTTGTCAAACAAACAAAAATACAATATAAGTACATTTCTACACTCTGAACATGCTTAATAAAAAAAGAGCATATACGTACATTAAAGTATGTAATAGGAACACAATGCATTACAACTGCGTATCATTTAAAAATTCATTTGATGAATAATAACACTTCATTAGGAGAAAGTTCTTGAGTTTCAATTTGAAACTACTTAATTTATCACTCATTTTCAATGAGTTATAAATTCTTACCCCCATTGCCATTGGGGTTTTATATGAAATTTTTGATTGATGGTAACTTCTGTGGATGTGGTGATGATTTCTAGTTGAATGTGAATGAATATCACTATTTACACGAAAGAGATGGATTTTATTTTTGATGAAGACAAAAATGGCAAATATGTACATGGATGGAATAGTAAGAACATTTAATTTTTTTTAATGTGGGCCTACATGGTGTCCTATATGGAGCACCAAGTACGCATCTAATAACTTTTTTTTAATTAAGGAAACTTTGTGCAACATGCATACAGATGATCCCCAGAACACGATTCCATATGATGATTCCCCGAAGTAAAAATTTGAATGATACGCAAGTTTCAATACCTCTAAAGACACTGGGTTAGGCAGGAACCTAATAGTGTACATCACAGTGTGCAATTTAGAACACAGATTATTGACATGAATATTCCAGTTTGTTGAACATGTAGACCTAAAAACTTAGTATTGCATGCACAATCGATCCTTTCATTGTTAAGATTTAAATTAATATCCTCTTGCAATACTGCTCCATTAAATGCAAAGACATGTGTCATTTTACAATTTAATTTAAACTTGTTGTCATAGCACCAGTCTCAAGCCTTTGTACACAATTTGTTGCCTCTGGTGGTTTGTACACAATTCGGGAAAAAGTTTATGAAAGATATTAGCTGGAAACATTTACTGCCATGAAAATTTTATTTGTTTTTTCTCATAATGATACAATAAGCGGCTATCGTGCTTCCTCTTTTACATCAGCTGTGAATATTTCACTTATAAAAATTATTACTTACCCATTTTTCAAGATTCCATATTTCCTTTTTACCATCAAGTTCTTACTCTGTAATACTTGATGTTTCGATGTGATAATACCATTTTATCAATAGGTTAATGCTAATATCTCTTTGCACGTTATAGCACGTGTGACAGTCAGAGTGTAGGTACTAACAAAAGGGAAATAGTGGGACAAATATCACAGGCATAACATTTGGAGATGTAATCTCCTAAAAAATAATGCTAGGTGATCATCCCATGACTTGGAGATTGTTAGTTGTGCGTGGTGCAAGTGATATTGTTTGTTTTGGTCTGATTTGTTGATGTTGTATTATTGTAATGAATTCAGTGAAGCCATTGATATTTTGCTTGTTAGGTTGCAGTTGGAAATAATTTCAGTCATACTTAGAGGCCAGTTTAATTTCAATTTTTGTACATTACAGTACAAGAATTTTTGTACAAGTTTTTTCGTGATTAATAAACTATAAGGCGTTGAAAATTTACCTGCAGCTTTGAACAACATCTCCCAGATCATAAACTTGAATGGCATCATTGCCATTCAAGTTTACGGTCCCAGTATTTTTTGTTTTCATTGATTCACGACCGTAGCTACATTCCTTGTATATTTAGATCTCCCAGATCACCGTACTGCTGAACTGCTGAAATAGAAATTCTATGATTAAGTATGTACTGCATATATGAAAGTTGAGAATATTAATAATTATTATTATTTTGACAAAGTTTTCTTGACTTTGTGCTTGGTAGAGGTCGGGCTAACTGATATTATTCTGACTTTACTGTTTGTACTTTAATGATATCTGGGATGTGCTTATGTTTCATTCACCTAACAAAAGTTGAAAAGGAATGGTGATGACCTGTCATGCATTACTGTTGTCAATTAAAATATATGGTTTGCATCTTTCCCTTAAATTCTTGGACACCTGGGTAAAGCCACCAATTAGTTAATTCTTGAAAAATCCTTGTAGGGGAAACCCTCTTGGAATAGGATGGTAAATTGCATAGATATGGTATTTATTTTTTGCCAACATTAGAGTTAAATCCTGTACATTGAAGAAAGAAAACAATGTTTAGAGTTTCCTTCGTTTCTTTAAGTATTTGTTTAGTTATATCGTACTTAAATTAATCTTTCCATGCATTCTAAGTGTATACTGTCTAAGATGAAGACTCAGTGTTTTACTTCATTTGTTAATGAAGAAATTATTGTATATACTCAAGAAGTATGTTAATAATATGGGATTCTTGGAAAACAATTTTGTTCTTGAAAATAATGAGGTTCTTCAAAACCATAATGGGAAAACATCTGGATGATAGTTGGCCAACCTATTACATATATAGATGATCTTATTTTAGATTATTGTAGAAAAATTGCTGGTGATTCTCATTGGTCTTATTTTCCTGATTACTTTCCAGATCTTGTGGCCGTCCTTACTCCTAATGGCCCACTTCGAATCCTGGTGGAAACCGCCCAGGAAAGAAATGAGCAAATATTCCCAGCCTTGATCTACTCTTGTGAGTGCCATATTTCCTATCAGCTGAATTCTATCATACACACGGGCATGCTTAACACTGAGTAAGTCGTGCATAATTGCTGAAAATGTATGACTGCTACGGTGTCATCTATTTGCTGATTAATAAAGTTCAAAATCACATTCTTGTAGTGGTGGTGCCATTAAATAGGATATTGAATAGTGTAGTGATTAGTAAAAGTTATAATCTTTGTTGCTATAGTATAATTATTGGTGAACTTATGCATTTTCTCTGTTGTTCGAATATTCTGTCAGCCCATTCATTTTGTCAAGAAATATCAAATTTGTTTTGGAAAAGCATGAAAGTATTCTTGAGATTATTTAAAAGTGCTCATGAGAGCGTTGCTCCTCCCATGGCAGCAACTTTCATGTACTCGTACCTGAATGTGGTGGAGGGGGAGGAGGAGGGGAATGCAGAGAGGGAACCCGCTCGCCCTCCTCGAGCTGCCACCAGGGGGCGTGGCACCGATGGGGCAGAGGGTGCCCAGCGCAGAGCACAGCAGCAGCCAAGGGCCGGTCGACCCACTGAAAATGCCACTGGTGAGTACACTGTAAACTGTGATTGTATTTCGTTGCAAATGGCATCCATACCGTGGGGGATGAGCTCACTGACAGAATGCATTGAGCCAACTTCCAAATGTTTTTCTTTGTTTCTATAACTGATTAATAACAGATTTAAAGAATTTTTTGATGAATTTGTTTTTTGAGGCTCTACTTAATGGAAATTCATGATCACTGAATAAAAAAAATTGTTTTTTTTAAACCTAAAAAAATATACTACCCGTTTTGAGAAATAGGTGACATCATCAGGTATTATATCTGATGATGATGCCTATGTATCTATTCATGTATTCATATTTAGTTCTTTTCCATGGTGTATTCTAAGCTGAAGCACTAAAGGAGAGAAGAGCAGTTCCAATGGGTGAAGCATAGGTGTGAGTCTATGAAATCACACCTAGTGTGAGAAGAAAATAGACTTATTTTTGTTGTGACTAAATCTATTTACTCTGGCAATGAAGCCTTGAAAGAATATTTGTAACACATACTTTCCTGAAGCATTGTAAAATAGGTTTTAATTTGATGTTTATAACACTAAGAAAAATGTGTGACTTCTTGATTGGGACTCATTCTAATAATTTGGGGAGCTTTTCAAATTACAGTTGAGCCTCGGTTAACGAGCACCTTGGATAGCCATTTGTGATAGTTATTTGCATAGTGAGCAAAAATATTTTGGCTGAAAACAACTCGCTTAACGATCAACTTTTCCTATTACAAGTGATGGAGAGAGGGGAATTTCTGGAATGATTGTGTGCAAGCTACATTAGTCATTGTGTTTAGTTCTCCTTCCACTGGCATCTTAGTGTCGCTAGTGATCACAAGTTTTTCCAAACTTGTGTTCAGACATATTACAGGTATTTGTGAAGTAAGATCTGGTGCTTTCACGGCGTAGTTACTTAATGAAGGATTCTTGGGTCTTCCACCGGGTCAGGGGTTCCATGTTGGCAGACGTTTTGATGCACAAGTCGTGCACCGTCTTCTGGGTTGATGGTTGCCACACCATATTTGACCGTCTTACTGTATATCCTTGAGCTCTCGGGTCAGGTGACCTGTGATTGGTCCAAGGAGGGAGAACTTGATTGATTGCCTTGGTTGTGGTCTGTTCCTCGCCTTGATTGTGGTCTGTTCCTTCCGTTGAAGGTGATGCACGAGTCGGGCATCGAAACGTCGGCCAACATGGAACCCCTGACCCAGAGGAAGACCCGAGAATCCTTCACGAAAAAAAATATTATTTGTAGGTTTGAAACTCGATACCACTGAGAGCTTACACATGCATGGAGACAATGTTATGGACAACGAATCAGGAATCATCGACAGTCCCTTATTTAACTTGGTTACTGAGTGCACCTGCAACACAGGACAATAGAAAACACATCTCCCACACTTGCCCTCCCAGTCCTAGTGTGGCCTCCTCCCACCCCCAAGAGACTGCCTCCTCTCACCTGAGCACATTCACTTGTCCCATGGGCATTACTTTGCTAAACTTGTCTTCCCCATTGTCTAATTCTCACTCCCTTTGATGGTTATCTAGTTGATGGAAATATCGATATAGAGTTCTTAAAAATCATCAGTGGCTACAGGATCGACACTTGAAAAATAATGACACAATAACTTCAGTAATTAAGCATGTAAAAGTGAAAATTCTTCTTTTCCCACGCTTTGCGCTCCTTTGCTCGTGATCCTAGGAAAGTGTAAATAAGGGATTTATGGTATCTGCATGAATATTTGAAATGCTATTTCTTTTTCGGCAGAAGGTGACCCAGAGAGTGGATTCTCACAAGAATGGATGGCAACAACAGAGAATCGCTCAAGGCAGAGGCAGAGGGAAATAACCGAGGCATCTGGCGGCAATGCTGGGAATTATGGTTCAACGGCGATGCAGTCTACAGGGCCACCAAGGGGGCCGCCTGGCGAATACCGAGAACTTGAGGAGGAAGAGAGTGAGTAAGGGGAGGGAGGACTGGAAATAATTGCATTTCCCAGGGATGAAAGGCAATAAAGTATTGTTGTAGTCTCTAGGTATGACGTCTTGGGATTGCGATAATGTATAAATATTTAGTAGAATCCCATTATAGTAACTAATATGGCAAAAAGACAAAATCAGCTGTGCCAGCTGATTTCATCCTTTTACTCATTGTTACCCATGTATAAATTAATACATCTTTCAACATCTAAGACATGTGGTCGCAGTAGTCCAGTGTTGGACTACTGATCGGAGGGTCCCGGGTTCGATTCCCGGGCAAGGCACTCTGGGTACCTGCAACTCCACCCCATCTATGTGATTTTTCGGGTACCAGATCTTCCTGGGAAACCATAACCGGCACAGGGGAAGGAACTGGCCCCCCTACCCTGATGTGTGGATATTCACATGCCGTCGGGCTTAGTACTGGGTGAACTCTACCATCACCTACAAAACCGACCTTTGGGTCGATTACTGTGTTTATTATTGAGTACACCTGTATTTAGGTGGACAGGTATATATTTGGACATGTACATGTATATGGTTCCGAGACTTGGAACATTGGAAAAGTGGACCAGCAAAGAATAGAAGCCTTTGAAACATGATGCTGGAGGAGAATGCTGAAGATTAAATGAACAGACAAAGTGAGGAACGAGAAAGTATATAGAAGAGCGGAAGAGGAAAGGGCTACATGGAGAACTCTACGGCAAAGAAGAACTAGATGGATTGGACACACATTGAATTGATTAGGAATATAATAGAAGGAAAAAAAAAATGGGAGGTTTTCACGATGAAGACCAAGAGACATGTACAGAGGACAAATTAAGAAAGACGTAAAACAGAGAAGGTATCAGGGATTGACAGGCGATTGACATTGAATGGAGTAGAATGGAGGGCAGCAGTAAACCAATTCTAGGATTGAAATAGTGATGGTGATGACATGTGTATTTGTGCAAAAATGTCTTCTGGGCAGCATTTTTTATTGTGTCATATTTAGATTGAAAAATTGCCATCCCTAATGTCATTGAGATAATATACTAATTGGAGTCATGGAGTTAATTGAAGGGAAGCTCTGCTCAAAATTGTCATACTTTCTCTCTCAGATACTTGGCCATATTTTCATCCACATTTCTTCACGGTTTCAGGGGGAGTTAAGCTTGGACTTGGAGACTTTATTTTTTACAGTGTTCTCGTGGGGAAGGCATCATCCTATGGAGATTGGAACACAACACTTGCCTGCTTTGTTGCCATTCTTATTGTAAGTAAATCTGATGGCAAGCCTTATTCAGTAATATTAGTTATTGTGACTGTAGGTGGTATTCATTTCAATGAGATGTGGAAATTCATAAGGTACAGCCTCCAGATAAGTCATTTATCCTTCCAATTTTCTATGATATTATTTCACATTGGCTCATTGATCAAACAAATTTTTCGGACTTTCTTAGCGATAAACAGAGAACAGAAACATGGATCTTTTATAATGTGTACTAAACATAACTTTGCAATTCATTAATGGTTTCAGTGTTTATGGGAATTTTCCAAAATAAACTGTTTCCAAGTTATAGAACTGGATAGAGCTTTGAATTTCATTTTCGATTTTTAGCAATATACATCCTTGCATGAAGAATTCTTTGCTGGGGGCTGTTCAGCTTCGATTTAAAATTGTATTTTGGATTAAGTGAGATCAAACTAAATGAAATAAGGTTTTACTGCTTTTGCTGTTCTCTCCCTTTCTCTCAAAACCATCCTCTCCTCCATCTTATAAAATGCCTTGCCTCATTTTACGTGATGATGAGATTGGTGTGGTGGCTAGTGTACCATACAGAGGAGGGCTCGGGTTCGAATTCTGGTAGTTGGTAGACTTTTTATAGGGGTATCTCAAGCTCTGGGTTGTAGAGAGTACTCATAGTGAAGTGTCCCATTGATTGAATGGGATGTTAAACTGCATGACCCCTTGTTGGCTTTCATTAATACGATAGTGCAAGCTAATGCTCACACTGGGTTTCTTTCCATTCTTCTTCTCCAAAGCACCCTATCCCTAATGGAGCAGTTGACCTCGGCTATCAGTCAACTCCCCGTTAGCCACTGCTTCTCATTAACTGTGCTGTTGGCATCTTCACGTCAGAAGTGACTGTCGCATATTCAGGGATCTGATCTATCTCATGTATCTTTGGACGTAAAGGGGTCAAATCGTTTTAAATCTTGAACATTTTTGGAAATAAAAAAGATCATTTTCCCTAGAGAGGCAGTAGAATCTAGTTAAGCGCTCAAACAGCATCAAAGAAAAGATTGAAGCCTGCTTTTAATGGCTTAATAAGTGAATATTCATGTAGAAAAGGCTGATGTCACCACGTGGTGTAGTGTTAAGGTTTACTTCTGTAAGAGTGGTGACTCTTACTGAAGTAAACATTACTCTCCACTTCACTTTCCTCTGACTCTCCACCTTCCTTTGACATGGATTTTCTCCCCTCTTAAAAGATTTTAAATCTTGTTCTAGCTGTGCTGTGGGGAAGAACAGACTCTCCATCACATAGACCATGCTGATGATTTATTTAGTTAAAAGTGAATTTCTCTATGGCACATGGCTTATCTACACATGCTTGTTAGCTAAATCATTGCAATAGGAGAACTGAACGTGCTTCAACTTACGACAGACTCTTTGGTATATTTATGAGCAGCTGACTCACTACTGGAGTCCAAACTCAATTAAACTTATTCCACATATACATTACAAATTAAGTAACAATATATTATAAAATTAAATTTTTACACCATGAAGTATGGTAATAAAAATGTGATCACTCCTTGTTAATCACTTTTCTTTTAAACTTTATTGCACTTTGCAACAAATGAAGCCACTTGGTCTGTGATGTCCATAGATATACAAGATGGATGGAATTATGACAATCACTTCTGTCCTTAAGACATCAATAATGCAGTTGGAGAAATGATTTGTCATTACTGGAAGACTATATTTTGCAGATGAATAATATTCATAAAAGGATACATGTGAGCTTGGACACCTTTGTTTCAGGGCTTGTGCTTGACACTGTTGCTGCTGGCCATATTCAAGAAGGCCCTGCCTGCATTGCCCATCTCCATCACATTTGGCCTCATCTTCTACTTCTCCACGAGGGAGTTCGTCAAGCCATTCACTGATAGCCTGGCTAGCGAACAAGTTTTTATATGAGATTACATTTTTTAACTTATCTAAGACTCATGATTCACTCCATAACAATGCTTTCATGTCACATTAATGATTATTTTGTAAGCTGAAGCCAAGAGTTAATATTTATGTAAAAATAATAACCTATATCAATTAATTTGCATAATTTTATTTTTACATTAGAAGAATTGTTTTTTGTATGAACTTAGTTGATTGAATAAAATCAACAATTATCAGATTTCCATTTAGTGTCACATAAGAAAGTTCTGCTATGCCAGTAATCACTTGCTATGTTTTACATTGAATTAGAACTAGAAATATTGGTTCATCTGGTCATCAAGATGTTTGAATATTTTATTTATTCCAAACTGTTGGTTGAACTGACAATCATTGTTTAAAATTATTTATAATAATGAATAAAAATGTTTGTCCAACAGGAGTTATGCTTCATCATATTACGTGAGGACCCTTTCAATACCATGTTTTTTTCAAGTATATGCCCCTAGTTTTTTCCCAATGTGAAAAAATGGTTGATATCCATTGGGGGGGGAATTCCTATCAATAGGTATCAAGTGAAAGTATTCTTAAGGCTGGATAGAACAATGGGAGGTGCTTGTTTTTGGTATAAAAAGAATATGAATAATTCCTAGACGCTCATCGGTAGGAAAGCAGGGAGGTCTTGTCTTCACATCTGTCAACAAACATAAGCCAAAACAAATTTACTTTGGTGTTACTTGCAAAAATGATGAGGGACTGAAAATGAATCAAGATGCATAAACACATTCAAATTATTTTAATAGAAAAATAATACAAGGTGAAGCAACTTCAAAGTAATTTCACGTAATGTTAAAGATAAGGCTAGTTATAAAAATAAAAGCCACTATCCAAATTACATTCTTACCCATGTTGTGATTTATTCAATTAGTCTTCACTTGACATCAAATATGACATACATAAGTAAAGAAAGATAATTTATACTTGGATCAGAAATCATGTTTAACAAGCATCATCATAGAATCTGGTCATGCTAAGACATTAACTTGCATCTTCAAGCACACAAAGTACACATCCCATGAAGTAGGTTGGTAGGCTCAGTTAATATTCACAATTTCAAAAACTACTACAGCAAACACTTGATAAACTTCAGATAACATGTAACATTGAAAAATTAACATATATGTATATATATATATATAGGAGGTGAACATTTTTTTATTCCGCTATCTTTAATTTATGAAGCACCATGACAAAGTAAAAGATATTCACTATGAGGCTAGTTATTAATTTATTCTATTAAGATGAATAACTTTAGTTAAAATCCTTAGTAAAACTTAACTAGTTTCGTATCATTAATTTTTTCATTCATTTAACCAACAAAAATAAATTCCAACAAGCAGTTAGATAAATTCCTTTGAAAAATATATAACTAGAACCTTCTCATTCCAAATTATCTTCTATAGTGGCAGTGAGTAATATACATATCCAACCATTCTTACAACGATGCCTACACAGAAGAAGACGTATAGATTTCCACATACATATTTTTTTATTACAGCCACTGGTAGTAGAGCAGTCTTAAGCTATAAAATGCAGAAGGAAGAGGGATTGGTGTGGCATCACAATAGACGAGGTTGGTCTAGTAGCAAAAGACATAAGCAGCCTCACCTTAACATTGAGTCATGGTTTTGTGAACAATGATATACATGCAATATGTAATTGAAATGTATGAATGCACTATTGGCAAACCATCCCTGTTCACCTGACTCATTCAACTCTCAGGTTTTACGCCAGAAGTCGCAACATAAGACAAGGTTTTCCCCTATTTGTATGATGGTTATTCATTCCAGATTAGTTCATCTCCCCTGCCTTATATGCTCTGAATTGATGAGCATTCATTCATGCTGATATTATTTCTACTAAGATGCCTCAATGTTCTGAAATTTAGCAATTGCAATTTATTCTCAAATTGAACATTTTGGGGCTGAAAATGACCCTTGAAGACATGAAAGAGTGACTCGCCAGAATAATTCAGATTTTTACAACCAAATTCCTACAGTGATTAGTACAGCATTTTGAGTTCCATAAATAATATTCCATTTTGGTTTTAATGGAAGTTATTATTGGAGCTCATTTTTCTGTAAGACCATCAAAATATTCACGTCAAAATGATACAGATGTTTTTTTTTATGGGAGAGCAAAAACACTACATTGAATAATGGCGTTTACTAATTCTGAAAACTGTAAATATGCATCACAATTTATTATATACTTTACATACTTCTGAAGGAATATGAATTTATGGCAATGGTAAATTCTAGGTAGCTGTAAGTAAAATTAATTACTGGCCCACAGTCTTTGAGGTTTACTTCAACAGCAAATTAAAACTATGCCATTTCATAGAAATGCATCCTGAATGATTTTCTTGATGTCTATAGTGGTCCAAAACCAGGAAGTATATACACACCATGGGGACATAAGGGTGCCCAGTCTCGCCGTTCATGACTGCTCACTTTACAACAAATCTGATAGGAAGCTGCAGACACCATTTCAATCAAACCATCCAGGAAAAGATTTGAAAATACATAGCCACAATTTTTATGAAAGAATAAAATTGCACTTCACCCTCAAGCTGGTTACATTTTGCAATTTTTGCTGCAATTCAGTTATATCCTGGCAATTATTTCACTCTTGCATAGTTGATGTTGTAAAATCAATATCTTGAAACTCAAGAGTAAATATTAAAATTAATATATTATACATATTAACAATATTATTTTAAAGATTTCTGGACATTCCTTACAGCAGCAGAAGTACATTTGCACCATCAAAAGTAAACAATCTACTTTTCATGTTCCCCAAAAAATCTCATCAGCATATTGCAAAATTTCATATAGTTAATGCAAATTAACAATAGAATGTTTCACAAATGACTATTTTAAATTTCAGTGAATGCTACTGATACATAAAAAAGCAACTGAGAACCTTCCCAATATCTCAAATAACTTATTGCTATTTAATAAGAGAGTTAAGTGAAAACTAAAATGAGATTTTACATCTGCCTTCAATGGAATTATTTATTGAGTTAATGCCAGTCAGTTTTAAATAATATTTCTAACTATTCAGGAATTCCGTCTGACAAAGCTAGTAGTTGGATAAGAGTAACTTAAATTGAACAATGTATTCCATAATTGAGATAGTTGCAAATTGTAAGATGGATTTATCACATAAATTACAAATGAAAAAAAATGTGCTGTTTTCTTGGTGAATTTTTATATGATCATGGTATTCATTAAGCCATATGTAACTAGAGTGGCCAAAAAAAATCCTTAAGTGATATTTTTGTATGTCACCTGTATTTTATATGCATCAATGTTCAGGAAATGTTGCCCTTATTTGCTTTGATTTCTTCATTCCCTTGGTGATATGTTTTCAACTAGTCTTTTTCTTCATGTCATACAAATAGACCTCTTCCACTGGATTGTGAGAATTACGTTTTCCTCACATGATATCTGTAGATTAGCTTCTGACATCAACAGATATTTGCATAATAGGGGTGAGGCACTTTGATATATTTTAAATGAGGTGTTATAAGACGAGGGATAACTGAGGGAGGAAGATGATAATAAGGGTAGAGAACTGACATTGACTACATACGTAACCTCTCAATAAAGGCATCTGAATTCTACATATCTCCTGTCCTTGTCCAATGTGATCTTAATCCCCATAGAGTCCCATCAGAAGTTTCTTAGTTAATCAGGACTAGTGTGCAGAATAATCTCACAAAAAAGGACAATTGTTTTTATTAGATTTTGGAAATACCATGTGTCATTTGGTTTGGGTGCCAATTTCTTTTCCATTGCACCCTCATACATGTAAAGGCACTGAGGAGTAGAAAGGATTGCATCTACAGTTGTGAATGGAGATGGTAGCTACAAACTGCAAGAGTTTTAACAATTTTAAGGTCACTCTCAACCAACAGTGGAAAATTTGTAATTTGGAAGGACTTTGTAGTTCATGAACAACACCTTGTATCATAGATTAACTTACAAGAAACAGTCTTTTGACTAAAAAAAGACTCAGCAGTCAAGTCGTTTGTAGTGCAACAGTATTAAAGCACATTATGGTAGATGTAACAATTAACTCAACAATATCTATAATTAATAATCACTTACTCTTGACATATCATAATTTAAAATATATGGCTAAAAAAATTCGAAAAATTACATTCTTGTCTTAAATTTATCTGCAGTTAAATAAATTAATTTGGGAGATGCTGACACAATACAGTGCCTCTCATTATTTTATGAGGAAATATTTAATTTTTATGAAGATAGAAATTTTAGGCTCAGACCAAGAGTCATGTATCTAAGGTGGCTTTGTTAGCCATAATTTACAGCAATCTGAGGCAAGGCTGACCTTAGATATGACTCTCAGAATAGGCCTGTGTGCAGATATGCATAATATCTCTTTCACTTTTCAGCAGCTATAACTCAATGGTTCTCAAGTTGCCTACATAATGTGAAAACAAAGTGAAGCTACGTGAAATTTTAAATGCCTAGGTTAAAGTTTTATTGAGTTGGAACAGATGCTCTTTCCTAAGAAAAACATGATAGGTTTTTATTGACCCATCAACACTTAATAACCACATTTAAAACTAATGATGCAATATTATTTCACCAGAGCCTTTTGCCTTTGGTTGTTAAAGGAATAGACCTAATGTTAATGCGTCCACCAAGTTAAACAAATTTGGAATAAGATTTGGTGTTTTCCCGGCGTATCAGCTGCGTAAATTCTTCTCGGGTCCTCCACCGGGTTATATCGTCCATCTCAGCTGACGTTTCGATGTCCAACTCGGTCATCGTCATCAGGGCTGATGACGATGACCGAGTTGGACATCGAAACGTCGGCCGAGATGGACGATATAACTCGGTGGAGGACCCGAGAAGAATTTACGCAGCAAATTTGGAATATTGTGGAAACAAAGTATTTAGTCTTCCCAATTAAAGACTATGAGTTTCTGAGGTTTAAGTTGCTAAAAGTCTTCCCTTGATAAAGGGGAAATTTATCAAACTCCCTAACAACAGCCCTATTATCCACTAAAAATAACTGAACTATGACACCATAATTTGAGGGTAAGTTTTAACTGAGACACTGATCCTTTAGATTCAGAGAAAAATTCAAGTTCATTACATAATTTGCTGTATGCAATGACTGAGACAAATATAAGGTGTACGGCTCATGCTGTATATAAGCTGATTCAAAGGTTAATCCTTCTAGATTAAAGAACTAAGCACACTCAAAGCTATGACAAAATACTTGTATTAGATCTATTTCTTTAATAATCCAAGCCTGAAATGCCAAATTCCTTTTGGCACATGATTCAAAGCCTAGCAAAGTTTACAACCATCCCTCAATTAAAATTAAGAAATAATCCATGGATAACAACTCTGAGTAAATGAAATCCTGCACACAAGCATTGCATTTAAATATGAACACTTTCATTATGAGAGATTCAAAGAATGTCATACCATGAATCTGTGAACACATACAGTTTAAATGTCTGCATAACACTGGCATCGGAGCATGCATTCTCAGAAAGAGATGAGCGAAGATGCCCGAGGGAGCCAGCAGCAGGAGAAGAGGCACATTCCACACAGGGTGAATTGATATAAACACCACCAATCATGAATGATAGGCGTGTCATGGAAGAAGTGAAATTTTAATTCTATACCAACCCTGAATTAGAATTTTCCAAGTTATGAAAATATCCCTTCTCAATAAATACCATGCTAATATTCAGCACCTTAGAAATACATCGACGAAAATAAATTATAATGAAATTCTTAATAGCATAAACATATATGTATACATTATATATATATATATATATATATATATATATATATATATCCCTTTTATCACACCAAAACACTCAAATTCCTAGTGTATTGGAATATGCACTAAAGATTAATAAAAACTAGCTATTCCTTTCTTAGGAAGGTTATGGTTGGCATATACATACATGCATAAGCAAACATGTACACATCTCAAGAGCCCATATGCACCTTTTATGCATGCATATATTTTTCAAAATGAGTACTCATCAAAATGAAGTATTGGTGAACTATATAATTAAAAAATAAAGTATTAGCTAAAGCAGGCATGTAAGTTAGTAATTTTCTTATTATCTCAACTTAAATATAATTATTGATTAAATCCTGGAATAACTTGGAGCCAGTTGGTGTTCAATAAGTAAATATTTCATGGAATGACAAAAACGAGGAGTGAAAAACTATTGAAATACAGGTGAAATGAAACACCTTTGCAATAACACTGACAGCATCATTGAAAATTAGTCTTTCCAGTGAAGATTCTTGCGTAGAAGTAAAACTTAATGAAGAGTATTCAGTAAAACATTTCTCACCTTATGTAGTAGGCAAGAAGACATCATAAACATGCTCTTGTGAGCATAAAGTCATTATAACAACCACACATTTCATTATGGAATCTGTATTTCCCCTTTTTAGACTTAGCTATGTGTAAGTAATGACTGATAACACTAAGTTTATCCATATGAACTTTTAAAGAATAAAGTAATGTCATGTCTAACTCTTCACCCACTTTCAGATTAAAATTATTAAAAACCTAATTCAGGCAAGAATGGGATTTTTAAAGCACTATGTTTCTCATATGCAACAAAAACTTTCTTTGTCCTTCTTCATTTATTCTATTAATGTGTTGCGATGCATTTAATTATCATAACTTTATGATGGAATAGAATGTTTCATTTTGGCCATAGGTAACCTGAAAAACACATGCTCTAAATTAATGAAAATTGAGAATATTTCAAGCTCCTAAAATCAATTTAAGAATAGAGACTTTGCAGACTATATATTTTCTAGGAGGAATCGACAAATTTCTATCTCCTTGATCCAAATTTATCTTCCATTAATAATTTTCATAAAATTGAGTGACTTTCTTTGGGCCAAAAATTCCACATATGGCTAGCAAAAAGCAATTAAAAAGTTAAAATTAAGTTCATAAATTTTATGTTTGAAAACTTTTCATAGATCAAGTTAATTAATTTGCAAATCTTTCTTAGCATTTTCACTGACTCCATTCCCTAACCATTTTTATTTAATAATTTTCATGTTGAATGAAAAAACTAATTGTAGCCCATTTTCTTGTCTACCCCACTCATAATACTCAGATATGACTCTAGATTATATGCTGAGAAGCATTCCTTGACTATTACTAAAACATACACGGAATAGATTAGAAAATTTGGATGACTGAAAATAAATGCCATTCACATTAAAAAAAACTTTATAATTTAATAAAAGATAACTATCCGCTTTAAAAAAACAATGCTGAAAACAAAAAAAAGCCACTTTCTACTTAATATCAACACATCCAATGCAGATGACATTAAAGGTCTTTGTCTTGTGATAGGTGTCTGCATCCAACATGGGAGTGGCAAATGCTAAATATGTATGATGATAGCCACTACAGAAAACAGTTATGGATTATGGCATAAGAGTGATATTTTGATTGTGGCAAGGAAAGAGAAGGAGACAGGCAGGAAATAGAGAGGGAGAGAGGTTGCCAAACTATGTTGCACTTAATGAAATGAGGAGCGGTTCTACCAAAAATCACAAAAAGTAGCTGGATATTATAATAAAAATGAGTGACTATCAAGGGTTTGTTTTGACATGCTACTGGTCTTTTTCACCCAGGTTTGTCCATTTTCGGTCAGTCCTGAGCATAATATTTTTACCCCTTTGGAACAAATTTTACAAAATTCCTGAATATCTCAAATTATAAGTATCATTTTCATGAAGGACATGAATAATTTGTGGGCCTATTCTAAAGAAAACTTATGTCACCTTCAAATATGGAAATGAGAGAGGCAACCCGCATAGGAGATTGTGATTCTGAATAGTATGCAGTGGGTGGATTATCTTACAGACACTGGAAGTGAACCAATGGGAAATTTTCCCAATTTAAAAAACCAATTAAAAGTGATTATCTGAAGTCATGAATTCTTGCATTGTTCCCATATTTAAAGGGATATTATTCAATATTCAAACTAAACTTAAACCATCCTCTTACTTTCATCATATGATTTGATAAAAAAGAGCCCCTTTCAAAATATTATGGGTGACAGATTAATGATTTGCAGACAATACTGCACATTGATGACAGCTGGAATCATTAGGATGGAATAGCATAATTTATAATTCATGAGACTACAGATGTCCTCTTATTTATTCCTAGAGCTACAGTGCACACTTCAACAGCTAGACATTATCAACACTATTAAAAAATCAATTTTCAACCCCACTGTCTTGCTTCCTTAATTATATCCCACCCCATGAAAAATTCCTTAAGAAGAAAAGGAAAAAAAAGAAGAAAGAAGGGTTAACTACATCCCAGTTATGCACTCTAAATGTCAACCTATTTAGTGATATTTTTTTACATCCATCACAAATTAGTACACCCATATATGTGAAAATCAAGAAACAATTTTAGTTGCACCCATGTTAATTCTTGCCTAGGCGTTTCAATGCATGAATTTATCAAAAAAGTAGACAGTGACATCCATATTTTTGTAAATGATGAGTTTACAAAGGTAATGAGAAAAATGTGTTGGTGTTGTGTAGAGGCTGGGTAGGATTAGGGTACTGATTTACGTCAGTCTCCATCTCAAAAGACTGGTCACCTATCACACACAAAGAAGCCAGCTGCATGGAATGTATTTAATGACAGTGCAATAAATGTTCCCATCGGACACCTCCAAATTTATGAAACAATGTCCATGATAATTTCATTTGATGTAATGCTAATGGAAATGAAGCTGAAGCAATGTAATTAAGCTTTAAAATTCTGATGATAATCTTTAAAAGTCACCATTCATGTTGTGCCCATCAATACATTGTGCTATTTTACTTGGTTGATTCATCTTTTCACATTACTTAAACTTCAATTTATGATTCATTGAAGGGAACCAAGCTCCACAATCTTGCTCAAATCTACCCAAAAGTGACACGTGATAAGATCTGAAAACTTGGGGGAATCCATGTTGCTCTCTAGAGAAACTACTTTATTGACATCACAGATGGTGCTGTAAATCTTTTGACAAGGCATAAGTTTACTCTAAATGATGGAATTGCCAAAGACTATTGAAAATAACCCTTTTTGGAAAATTTACCTCAATTATGAAGACGTTTACACCTAACCTCTGAGTCACTCAAGGCATCTTGGAATGTTCAGTACTCCCAATGGTCCCACTTATTAACATCCCAAACCTTAACTAATGTTGATTGGTCACACCATGAAACCATATTAAAGAAAAGGTGGTTCAAAAGTCACCAATTCTAACGGCCTGAATCCAGCCTTTCTCTTCATTTCATTGTAACTAGCTGTCGTGAAACAGTTGCGGCAATTCTTTTTCCGATTCAATGCTGCTAAATGGTCCAGGAAATTCCTTTGTCTCTCAAATATTTTATTGTCACCCCTAGATGTTTCGCCCAAATTTTCACCCGGTGGTTTATTCTTTGTTCCAACCTTTGCTGCCAATGGCTCCCAATATTTTTTCTTGGTCTCACCTGGTTCTCTACTCCCTTGATTGACTGACAGAGTATTCTGCTTCCTCTGAGTTGTTTTTTCATCTTGTTTGGGAATGGGGGACACTGACCCGTACCTCTGCTGATCCTGCAATGTTTTCCGGTTATCATTCTCCAATCTTGTTTTGCCTGAGCCTTCCCTCTGCAACCACGCATCACCGCTACTTAACTTACGCTCACTCAGTGGCTGTTTATAGTAGCTATCCGGTTTCGGTGCTACCACAGAGTTTTTGTAGAGAGATTTCTTCCATTTCTGCTTAGCTTTTGATCGTGACCTTTCCGATGACTTTGGCTTCCTGGGCTTCGTTGGCTCTGTCCCTTGAGACGACCTCTCTCTGAAATCTTCATTGTATTGCATATGCCACTTTTTGAAAGATTCCAGCTGCCCGAGCACACCCCGGCACGTCTCTTGGGTGCGCAAGACGCTTTTGCGCCATTCTTGAAACAACTTTAGTGAGTTTAGTATCTCACTCTGAGTTTTGAAGATTGTGCTCGCATTTGAGGAAAGGTCTGAATCCGAGCTGGTGGAATCTTCGTCTTTGGTGCACGATCCACTTGATTCAGAGAATTCTCCCTGTGCTGGGTCACCATCTTCTCGCTGCTTCTTTGGATCATCCCTAGGTTTAGCAATGTCTTCTGATGTTACCATTTCCTTTCCTCGATCAGAGTCGATTTCATCATGTTCCAGTATTACCAACTCTGTAAGGGGCTCATGGCTTACATCGTTGTTCTTTGCTCCAGCATCCACAGTCTGTACCACTGTTGTACTTTCATTTTCAGCCGAGGTCCTCCCTTCGCCATCACCCTCCACTCCATTCTCCACTCCCTTTGGTTTCTCCTCCTCCTCCTCTTCGCTCACAAAGCACTCTGGGTCTTCCGCTTCCAGGATGGAGCCACTCAATGAATCGCTGTCATTCTCATCATTCCACTCTTGGCTCTTTCCCGCTGCTCCTCCCCTGGTATCGGGACAGCACTCGTCCCCTGGCTCTAGCCCTCCTGAGGCCGCCACCTCGTTTTTTGACGACCTCTGGATGTGCTTCCCTTGCACCGAGAGGCAAACGCCCGTGTAGGGAGGAGGTGGCTCCACATGCTGCTTGTACACCAACTCAAACATCCCCGTGTCTGCTTCTTTCTTCTCCCTCCGATCAATAACCACTGGAAAACATAGCATGGGCCTTAAAACCAAGATCACTTTCACACATGGTTTTTGGTGGGAACAGGGAGGAGGGCATTCATTGGCATAGTCAGTAGCTAGTATTTTTCTAGCCAATAATTACACACCATACTCACTCTAATTCAATCACTAAAGTATGGAACCAATGATTAGTCAATAAAAAAATCTAAGCAATGCTTATGGATATAATAAAAAACATTGTTTTTCTAAAAATATCATTTTTGGTAATTTTTTAGTGTAGAAAGGAAAAAATCATTTTTCATGAAAGGTTCTTTAAAACACAATCCTATCAAATTGTACAAATGTTATTTAATTGGCTCAAAACACTACTGCCAAATCATAAGCACAATTTCTTTCAAGCTAGAGCTCACTCTCTCAGCTCAACTATTCCAGTTTGTCAGTCTGCCTCATGTACTTTCACAAGGCAGGAAGCATGCCCTCTTTTCTGTCAGTGTATTTTCCTGCATTTTGTTTTCCAAAACAGTCCATGACTCAAGAAGCATACTCAATTTAAAAACAAAGAACTTCTGAGTGCAAAAATCATTCACCTTGATCAGGATCCGAACCTGGATCCCTTGATGTCCAGCTGAGGACTTCACTCTGTTAAGCTACCGAGGCATCCTCTTGCACACTGAGATTTTTGGGACTTTAAAGGAACAAGTTATTGTGATGAAACACTGTACATACAATGTCACAGGCATCTGTAGCCAAAATCTCAGACTGTATGAGTGATTGCTTAACTGGTTAAAGAATATCGCTGGGCATCAAGGGATCTGGGTTCGAATCCCTGTTGAGACAAATGATTTTTGCACTCTGAAAATGTTGCATTTAATGCACATTAAGCTATTGGCTCCATTATAAAGTTACTGTTGCAGCATCTCCCACAGTTTCTTGGAAAGAGAATTTCTCTCTGACATGCTCTTCATAATTCACCCTCTGCTGACAGGAGCACTGAATTAAGCACCGGGTGAGTTAAAGTGAGAGTGATGAGAGGGGGAGTCTACTCATCTAATAAATTTACTGAAAAAGTTAAGTAGCACAAAACCTAATTTTAAATAGGAAATTGTTATTTTGTTAACTTTTTTAATGACATAACATGCATTAAAACTTTCAAATTTCACTCAAACATTTGGTGAACCAATCAGTCTTCTTAATGTTTTAAAATTCTGAGTTCAAAATAATTTTCCTAGACAGGGGTGTTTATCAAGGTCCCCCAATTTCCAGCTGAGTGCTTCGGTCAGTTAAGCTGCCCAATTATCCTCATAATTGTGGTTTGCTGATGGCTTTTTATAAGAAAAAGACCTTGCAATGAATGACCATGTATACAACATCATGACATAATCACAGACATGTGAGTTGTTCCACAGATCATGAAGTGAAAGAAAATCAACAAAACAGAACAACAAAAAGGTATTCAGAAAAAGATGTTTGATAAAAATATCTCAAAGATGTCTTTTGGCTTCTTTTCACACACGTCATATTATATCATATGAATCATTGCTTTATTTTGTACTTGTATATTTTATATATTATTATTTTATTTGACATGTTCTATATTATGTTCATGTATATGATCACTTGAATATTAAAAATATCATTTTACCATTGGTACACATATTGACATCCCGAGAAGAGAGTGAAAATGATAGTCTTATGTGATTCCTCACCTTTGATGACATCTTCCAGGACTTGTGGGCACATCCGTGCCGTGATGCTGGTTGAAGAGGCCATACAGGGGCAGGAATTGATCTCAATGAGCCAAGGGCGATAGTCTTCTGTGAGCATGAAGTCCGCACCAAACAACTCAAAGTAACTGCCCATGCGAGTGCCAAGTCGCTGGTTGAACGAGATGGAGCTCTTGTGCCTTACTGGGTTTGGCCCTGTTATGTTCGTCGCCAGACTAACATCAGTCATGTTGTCCTGAGAAGCCAAAAGGGCTCCGATAATGCTCTCCTTCATCCCTGGGTATATGAACTCATCCCAGACATTTGCATGGCCCATTGTCCTGTCAGGAGAAACAAATCAGGTTTGCAAAAAACTGTTGCAAAAAAAAGCTAAAAACTATTCCATCTTTTGAGTATTCATGAAACTTAATTGTCTTATACCTATAGTTATTATGCCAGTACATATCGACAAAAGAAGGGACACAAAATCTGTGAAATTCGTTTACGTCCATGCTGAGTAAATATGTATCTGAATAATAGGTTTTCACTTGCATTTCCAAAAGTCACACAAAGTGTAGATATTAAACAAAGAGGGAGCAACAAAATAACCACGAATCAAAAGTGAACCAGGCAAAATATGTCCACATCATCAAGCAAATTATTATACAATTCAATTATTGTGGAATGATTTATTGGCAAAAGTGGAAACCTCAACAAAGATGAATGCAAATGCAATAATTTGAATTTAGCACTGCTTTCCTATAAATGATAAACAAACAAGTTTGCTTATTTACCATCACTGCTAAATGTACACTAAACTCAAAATAAAGGAAACTGTATTGATATATAAAACCCAATAAGCAGAATAACATGTCACAGATTGCTAGACATATTACATCCTATTTCTCCATTTAATTGCAACAAAATTTATCAAATTAAAAGGAACAGTAACTCCAGCCGTATGAATATTATAGGAAGGATAACCCCAGGCATACTCTTAACCCTAGAATGGGAACGCTAGGTGAAAAAACACCCCAGACTGGTTTAAATCTCGCGGCAAAAAGCAATGGCTTACGTTTACGACCCCCTTCTTGGTTGATTTTCCCGGACCCTTCAAACTTTTAGCCAAAACTATTTAGCTCCCTTGATTTTTGATCGAAAGACAAAAAAAATGAGCCCTCATGGAACCCTCAAAGTCATACTGGGCCCTTGAAAATTGGGGGTGTTTTTTCACCCCGCAATCCCAGAACAGGTAAAAAAAATAGCGTTTAGCCATTATAGGGTGGTGGGCAAATAATATGGTGAGAGTAATTAGGGAGTGAAATTAACAAAAAAAATAAATTGATAAAGGGGGGTTAGAATAGTGGCGGGCCACTGGCGCAACGAGAAATCTCTCGAAAGCCGTGTCTGGAGAGTGCTTGATAAGGGTATTAGCCCTTATCCAGAACATTTTTGTTATCTTATTTTGGTTTAATTGTTTGTTCTGTTCTAATGCCCTATATCATTTTATTTTTAAATTTATTTTTATTTATTTATTTTTCCTCCCTGATTTCCCTCACCATATCCTTTGTCCACTATTTAGGGTATGGCTGGGGTTGATCCTTCCCATGATAAAATTTATTGATCTTTACAAATAACCTGCAACAGCATAAAAAGTAAACACATGTACCTACATCAGACTGGAGTTTTTTGGAGCAATACTACCTCAGCAATCCTACTAAAACTCGTTTGAGTGATTTGTCTTCTCTTTCTCACCTCCACCTCAAAGAAAGGTTGAGGTGATATTAAAATGATGGGTTGTATAAGGCATTCCATTGGCTAGAAGTCATTTATCATCAAAATTACAATCAAGATAAATCATTTTGAGATGGTGCAGTATCCAATTCCAGGGAATGATTCAAATTTTCACCTTCAAATTACTCAGAGAGTGAATTACCCATGCAACTAACAGCAATGCCAATTCAAGCAATTGCTTTGGAAAATACAGGGCTTGCCCGGAAAATAAGTGTACTGAGCTCAGGAAAAAAAATTTATTACACTTTTACATATCTTAAGCTAATATTCCTCAAAATAGGACCCCTGTGAGTCGATACACTTGTTCCAGCGGCGTTCCCATTCCTGGAACGCTCCCGCGAAGACATCATCGGGAACCTCTCGAAGACACATCATCACGGCCTCTTTGACGGCGTCCAAAGTCCCGTATCGCATTCCTTTCAAACTCCTCTTTATCTTTGGGAACAGAAAGAAGTCCGGTGGTGCCAAGTCCGGGCTGTAGGGCGGGTGCGGCAGCGTTGCCATGCCGTGCTTGGCCAAGAAGTCCGACACGACAAGCGCGGTGTGAGACGGCGCATTGTCGTGATGCAGCCGCCAGATGTTTTTGATCGCTGGCCGGACGCGGGCGACTCGTTTTCGAAGCCTGTCGAGCACTTGGACGTAAAATGCAGCATTTACAGTTTGTCGTTCAGGTAAAAATTCGTAGTGGACGACTCCCCTTTTGTCAAAAAAGACAATGAGCATCATAAACTTATTTTCCGGATGAACCCTGTACAGTCTTCTCTGAGAGGTAATGTTGAGGATATTATTAATATTACTATTACTGGAAGTCTGCCATTTATGGTAAGTTTTAGATGGTCACAGGCTGAGCATTACCACACTTCCCTCCAAAAAGACACATCTTGATATCCTATTATACAATTTCAACAAACTCTTCTTCATTCTTGTAAATTTTCTGCTTTTATTCCGCCCAACATGCCAATTCTTTTCTACCTTTTCCTCACTGATATAACATTCTCCCCTCTCTCAAAGTCTTCAACAATCCATTGCCTATCAATATGCTTTGCATCAATTTTTTCTGTCTACTTCTCCCAGTAATCCCCTCTCCTCCTCAAAGCCACCATACCAAGCACCACCTCATTTGTTTTCCTATCTGTCCACTTCACCGTCTCCACACCCAATGTCAAAAGCCTCCAAACTACATACATCATCCTGCTTTGATGACCACGATTCCAGATCATACAAAACCATGCTCCATACCAAGTTTTCCCTACACTTTTCTTAACATCCTTACTCAAAGTCCCTGTCATCAACTCCCTTCTTCTTTGATAGCTCCTCTGCCTCCTACAATTCTTCTCCTTTTGACCCTTTGACTTTGACCATCTTAGTCCAAAAAACTACCAAGATCGGTAATATAGCATTTTTTTTAAATATATCCTAGGCTGTTTGTCCCAAGTCTATTTGATGATATATTTTGTGGCAAAGGCATTTTATCAGGAATAAATGTTTTTATTTTGTAGTTACACTGAGACCACATATTGATGGGTAAAAAACTATCAAATACTGGCCTAACAAGCATAGCAATATTACATGTGTATGTATTCGCTGCACAAGGACTGCAGGTACAATGAAAAAGTTTTAAAACTGCCATGTATTTGTAATAATTTCCTATACTTTCAATGATTTTTTTATTTTAATTGTTCTATTGAATGCATTAACAGCATGATATTTATTTGTTATAATTTGATCAGTGAAATTTTATTGATTAGTGTTACATAGATTAAAATTCACTGTTTCATGGCATTTTATCTCATAATGGGAAAATGCCCATGAATACATACTATTATTACTTTTACTCATTAATAAACATGCATGGTCTTCCTGGTAAACAATGTATTCCTAATTTTTCCCATTAGTGACATGAAGCATGAAATGGTATTTACGATGCATTTTACTCACTCAAACAGCTCTTCCTGTGGAAAAATTGTGAGTTTTTTTGACTCACCTCAAGTAGGTTTGGAAAGTGTAACAGTCCCACATATTTTCTTCCGGCAAGGCAGGATCACGGTCATTCCCATTTGTGTAGCGACATTGCACTGCATTGTTGCACAAATGAATTGATTCGTGAAGTTTACGGAGGCTAAAGACTTGTGAACTGAATCTCAAGTAGCTCTCTCTATTCCCAGAAAAAATACAAAAGAAAAGAAATAAGAACTTGACACAAATCAATATCCAGCTATGGTACTTAGAAACCATGTATACCAAATGGAGGCTCATAATTATAACAGCCAAAAGTAATAATTCATAGTTAGAGGAAATGTTTACATTGTAATATAAAAAATATGAACCAGTAAATTCACTGATTTTGTGTACTTTTCCTTCTCCATTCTCTCAAAATTAAGCAACAGATCATTAGAGTTTAATTGTTCATAAAATGATGAGGAATGTTGAATTTCACTTTGACAACTGCATCCTCTTCTCCATTAGAATATAAAAGTTACAGAGTGAATACCATTTGTATCTCTGAATTGGACATTTAAAATTACTTGAAGATTGGAATTTGCTGATTAATACCCTAGAATGAGCTATATCTAACAGTATTGCATGAAATGGGTCAGTAGTGATTAACTGATGAGGTCAGAAGAAGGTGGCTGCTGAAAGGAGGTAATGTTGAAATTGAATACAGAGGAAATATTAGGGCTGTAGCTCAGAAAGTAACTTGCATTTGCATGTAGTAAGCAAAGGGAGCCAAATGTTTACTGTATTGGTGCACACACCAGGGGGGCAGTACATATCGAGCTGCTGTGTTTGGAAGGCTGCACCCCTTGTTGTTTGTTTACAGCAGTGAGTCAAAATGAACAATACAATTGAAAATCCCACCAAATGTAAAATCCGTTTAGTGATAAGGTTTTTACTGGCAATAATCTTCAGAGCTGCTGACATCCATTATTGCAAAATTTGTGCTGTGCACCAACTAAGTGATGAATGACAGTGTTGTGCATCAGTAACGTTGTTAGTTTAGGAGTGAATGGACAAATGTCCATGATGTCCAAGAATTGCTCATCCATCAGTTCATCTGTCACAAAGGCTAGGCTGACCCCTGTGGTTCTCGCCGTGAATACTGGTGCTTTGGCGTATTTAAACTGAATGCACGACTGCCTCACACCACCTTCATTCATTATTCTGTCTCCACATACTTCACAAAGTTGCTTATGAATTTCAATTGGCTTGAAGAACCACAGTCTGCACACTACCACAGCAGGATGCATACTGAGTGTTTAGACACCAAGATGGTGGCTCCAGCCTTACCCACCACCATGCTAGGCTGAAATGTAAGTTACTTTCTTGACAGCCCTCCTACATTTGGTTCTGGCGAAAATGGGTCCCTGCTTATTGAAGTAACTGCTTAGAAGAAGGCACTGTTGAGTTGGGTATCACTATGTTTTTCTCAGAAGTTATATCAATTTCACAATCTCAATCTCACGTCAGCAGCAGAAGATGGGCAATGTCATCTCCAACAATCCGCGTAACCTCATTTTTTCCCCTAAATCATTCCCTCAATTCTTCAATTTTCTTCTCAATAAATTACCATTAATATGCAAGTTTAAATTCTGCTGCTGGATATGCAATAAAGGTCTAGAGTACTCTTCATCTTAAGTAGCTCACAATCATTATCAGGGCTTGGAATGGTTTATTGAAGCCCTCCATTTTTTCTGTTCAATGTCAATTTCCTTATACCCAGGGAGCTTTTCTGTTTCACGACCTTCTTAATTTGTCATCTGTACTTGTTGCTTGGTCTTCCAAGTGGAGTCTTCCCTTCCATAATGTTTCTAACTAGTCCATTGTGCCTCGAGGCATGTCCAATCCATCTAGTGTTTCTTTGCATTAATCGCCACTCTATCCATATTTTTGGTCCTGAAAGAGACCACAAAGGAGGAGAGATGCAGATAAGGCAAGGACCAGGAACCAGAAGGAGTGTAGCCCAGATATTATGCAAATATTCCTTTCATCACAGAAACCACCAAAAAGATTGCCAGAATCCTTAAGAAGTTTGACATCAGCACTAAATACAACTGCGTGACAAAGATTGACCATCTGACAAGGCCTAAGGATGCAATTCCACAAGGTGTATATGAAGGAGTATACTGAGAACCATACTCGTGCAGGAAGTCCTATACTGAGGAAACCTGCTGATCAATGAATGTCCAAATGAAAGACCACCAGAGAACTAGGGAGAAAAAATAATTCACCTTATCTATCATCTCGGAACATGCGTGGAGTAAACCAGGGTATGAGGGTATGATATCAAGTTTGACAAAGTGTGAGAAATAGCAAAAGAGAGGTGATACCAATCCAAATTGATGAAGGAGACAATTGATATAGTAAAAACACCAGAAAACTTCAACTGAGAAGACAAATAGAGCAAACAAATCAGAAGGCAGCTATGGGACAAATGGCCTACATGAAGACTGTGAAAATTGCAGCAATCTACCTTTGACCTGAGATGCCAGATGGAACTGAAGCCCTAAGTGCAAGTCAATATTCATGGTGAAAACCCAAGAAGCATATAAATTTCTTCTAATTCATACCACTAAACCTCCAAATAAACAACAAAGCTAACGACATTCTTAAGAAATATGAAGACTAAGATAAACATAAAAATTGGGGAACATGAAAAGGTAGAACCAATTTAGAAAATGTTCTTGAGGAGGTTAGGCAGATTAGTAGGGGCATAAAAAGAATTGTATTAGGCACGGAAGTATTTACAAAAGGGTTCAGTTGGGGTTGTGGAGAAGAATGAAAAATTCAATTGACAGAAAGGAGAATAAACAATTATGTTTTGGGTATAATGGGTGAAGAGAGACTAAACAATATGATAAAAGTTGAATTGTATATAACCCTGTGAAGGCTTTTGATATAGGTTTTCAATGAATATTGACAATGTAAGATTGAGGACAAATATTGAAGTTTTTAATACAAGGGATGAAGAGAGAAATTTGAAGAAAGCAGAGGAGAAAATATTAAGAGGTAAGAGGTGTTGAAGGTCATTGATGAATGAGAGCATTGTGTAAGCAGAGCAGAGGAAGGAAGATACTTGACTATTTAGACAACATTCAGGAAGATAGGGATTACAAAGAACAGACTAAAGAAATAATAATAGACAAACAAAGGTATTTCTCAGGAAACATTTGAGTGAGCAGTCATTAGAGCCCATCAAACTTTTAATGAATAAGGAGTCAGTCAAAATTCAATCATAAGCCAAATTTGTGTCCAAGTCAGGAAAGATAACTACACCTAGGTTTGATAAAAATGGCACAATAAACAAAATTGCTAATAAAACTCATGAGTTGCCAAAGAGCAATTGGTCTGCATCTCATTTTGTAGTCCAAGAGTAATAGTGTAGCCATGCATCATAGTCTGAGTGAGATATTTTGCATAACCATAGTTTAAATAAATCTCAGTTAGGTTTAACTAGGTTTTAAGTACACATATAAGTTCCCCAACTCTTTTGATAGGAGACAATGGAACATACATGATGCATGAAATAGACTAGAATGGAACTGGTTTATGGATAATTATAATTCAGCTGTCAATGTCAATTGTGTCACATGACAGACCCTTATGCATCTATTAGGTGACAACAATGTACAATGCAATCCTAATTGTAATATACCTAGGATTTCAACTTAATGTTCCCATTGTTCTCTGTCTCAAATTAATAGATAAATACACTCATGAACAAACAGACGACCAAAACCGTAAGCCAGTTTTAAAAAGAATGAAAATGCCCCCAAAAATCATATTTTACTTACTTGTACATCCAAATTGTAAGAGGATATGAGTTTGTAACAAGAAACCACTGCCTGATGTCAAATTTGGTCTTGTAGATTAGAAGTGGTCTCTCTGAAATTCAAAATAAACAAAGACAAAGAGTAAATACTACCTGCAATTAATCCACCAAACTATATCTTCAGAGAGTTAGAGCATAACCCTTATTGTATTTTTACCTTGGGAATATTTTTATCACCATAAAAAACTTCTTGATTGACTTTACATCACTCTGATGATGAAACGTGATGTTAATGGGACATTGAAATTTGTTCTGCCTATGAAGTTTTCATAGGAAGCCCATGGATTTTATTTTACAGATGAAGGTAATGATAATAATACTTTATTCATTTAAAAAATGGTACAACCAGATTAAATGTCGTCAGTATAAATTAGTTCTTAAATATAAGTAAGACTGTCACAGAAGAATTCATCCAATGAATAAAGTGGGTTAGCAAGTAGCCAGGTATATACCCTATTCTTGAAACTCTGGATACAGTAATTTCAACCGAGTAGGCAGATTAATGACTCAAATTGACTAAAAGTTTTGTGACTAAAGTTGGTTTTCGCCTATTTTAGGTTGTTGGGTGATTCATTTTCATGGTGATAAAATAATATATGGATCAACATGATAACATGTAATTTTCTCGACATATTAGCAACTTTCACTATATTGCTCTGCTAATGTAGTGAAAGCTGCTGATAACATAAACAACATAAAATGCCTGAAGCCTGATAGAAAAACTAACAATCTCTGACACATATGCACTAATTAGAGACACTTTTACAGTTCAAATAAATCATTTTGATGAGTGAGTTAAAAAAAACCACGAATGAATAATGAAATGCAAAATAAAAGAAAAATTAGGTTTTTACACTAGAGAGGGAAGTGCTTAAGCAGAATGCTCTCTTGCATACATTTGTGTACTCTTTGCTTTTGTTTTCTTACCTATGTATTTCTGAATGACAAAGCGTGTTTCCTTAATGACTGCTGGTGTCAGCCTTTGGTTGACCATCTCAAGCCTATTGATCAGTTGTATCCCTCGCCCACGAGATTTTGCTCCTGGCTTCATTATCCAGAGGTCCATCATGCCGTCCAGCTCTAACTGAGGCCAGTGAGGTCTCACATCCTCCAGACAGCTCTTTGCTCTCTCATACAAGTCCTGAGAACAATGAGACAACTTTCACTTCAATAATGCCTCCACCAAAAAAGTTACATACTGAAATTTGGCAGTTGGTACTGAAGACCCTGCCAATAAAAAAAATATATTCACCCACCCCCAAATCATTATGGTTTTTCATTTCACCTACCTTCAATTACCCCTTGAATTGGTAAGCCAATATGAAAATGACTGGAGAGTCGAAATAATCCAAAGATTGATGGCCAACAATAATGCTATTGTAATTAAGCACACTTTGTGACTGGTGTACCCTTAATAAAGCATCTTATTGCAATTTTCTCCATGTTTGCAACCATTTGTTGACAAATAAATTATCATTTATACCTGCCATCAAGTCTCTCTTCTTTGAAAAGACTTCTTTCAATCATGCATTTATCCTCCTGATAAAATTTATAGTTTTTCTATTCAGTATCTCCCTCTATGCCCAATACCAGGTTTTAACATATATTGAAACTATAATTCATGCATTTCACTCATGAAATCAAATATGCAATTAAGACATGTAAATATGTATGCATAAAAAATATTCCACAGGCCAAAGAATTAACAGTAAGTTAAGAATAATCTTTAGAGTGAGCCTCAAACAAACTCAAAAGATAGCCAAAAATGACTTCCATACTTTTACTACAAACTCCTCTCCCATTGAGTCAACATTAGGAATTTTGCTGCAGAGGTCATTTGGAGGGTTTCGGGTCAGGAATGCTCCTTCATGAATAATTTGATAGAACCACGTTAGAAATTGGTCCCACTGGTGGTCCCAAGTTTTGAACGTCGCAGTGCTGCAATTTCGGTGACCATTTAGGTATAATGGTGGAATGTCAATGTCTCCATGTTGACAAGTAGTAATATGTTCGTTGATCCTCTGTATGGCAAAATCTACAGCTGAGAGAGGTACCTGGAATTTTTGCCAATAATAAAATGAAAATTTTTAAAGATATTCAACATACTTTTAAATTAAGGGTACCCACAAAAACATTCCTAACATACTTTCTGATGGGTATGATTGTGAAAATAGTGACATGCAAGGGGAGGGAAATATATTACACATACAGATGTTCACTACAAAGAGGAACATGTCAATAAATTTTTATTAAGTCTTCAAACAAAAGGAATAGAAAGGGTTAAATTCAGTCTGGCAAAGCTTACCCATGTGAAAATTATTAAATGAATTAATGTAAGTGAAACTTACACAAGAATAACACAATGGCAACATTTTGAGTTGCCTTAAATACTCCCTAAAGCCATATATTTTGTACATGCTAAAACCTAATTCAATTCTTTCAAATTTTATGCACATCAGTGAAATGAGCATCTTTGATACCTGTAATTTGGTATCAGATTTTGCCTTTGACATTTTAACAAAAGTTAAGTTCTTTCAGCGGAAGTATATTTCTTTATATTAGTATTATCTTTATAAAAGTTATAAAATTTTGAGAGCCTTTTCGCAGGATTACTGCAAATTAAAATTAAATTCCCACACACAAGAAGTGCTCTAATGATTATAAAGTACAGCTCCGGAACAAATGAAGGTCCTCTGTTGAGGAGGGACACATGGGCCTGAGCCCAAGACCCTACCCCACAGACAGCCTCACATTTGTCATCAAAATATACTATTGACATTCAGTTACATGCAGAAGTGTTTCACTTATTTTCCTGATTGGAGTGTAATGAATCAACCATTTACCCACCTCAATGTCAAACCAACAAGCATAAAGTAAGCATTTAAAACAATATCTTAAATAAAACGAACATTTCTTAGTTAATTATGCAGTCAAGAGACTCTCTAGAGAGGAGCGACAGAAGAGACAAAAATAGTTTAAATATACCAATAAACGAATGTGGCAACATGAGAAAACTACAATGAAATTCACAGAATTCATCCATCAAATGGGCAGTTTTGGACTTGTGCTTTTTTATGTGCTTGTTGCTCCACTCTTTAAAACTAAAACTCATATTATGTGGAAACGATTGTAGGGACTGTTACTCCGTGGAATTTATTCATAATGAGAGAAAAACACGGTAATTTTAGACACTTTATTTATTGAAATTCTACAGCAGTGCTAGTGTTTTCATGTTGTTATCAACAGCACAAAGTTAACGTCCAGTGCCCTCTGACTTATATACCTGTGAGATGAAAGGGAGGGGGCAGGTGGGGAAAAGAGGGTAGAGGAGAGGTTAGGACACATGGAAAAGGAATTGGGTAAAATGAGGATCAACTCTCAGGATTCACTTTGAGGAGGGGGGGACAAGAAGGGCAGAGTGAGGTTGAGGGGAAGGGGGGAATGGAGACATTAAAAAGTCGTGATGGTTTGATGGAGCAATGTTTTTAACATTGCTTTCATTTTTTAATCCTTGTATGGTTAAAAATCTCATAATCCTATGAAATATCCAGTTTTCTACCTAGGTCACAAATATGCAATATTTCTGGGATAAAATCAGATCCATGCATGCTGTCCAGCAAATATAGGATTTTTAATGTTTTTCAAAACATTAAAAATGCCCTGAAGTCAGATTTTAAACCACCAGTCTCGCCAATGTACAAACAATTAAAAGATGCAGTTTTACATCTCAATGAAAAGCCAATAGGGTTATAAAACTGATATTAAAATGATCACTGGGGATTATCCTGCATAATTTACAAGAGAGTTTGGTACCATACGGAAACTTACATCACCTTTTTGGTTTAGTTGAGGGGTCAACAAAATATGAGATGAATTGTGAGCGACTTGTTTTTGATTGTTGAGGAAACAGTTTGTCCATGCATTTTTCCCTAAAACCATTATGGCAAGAAATATATTAAATGAAACATAGTTCTATCACAAGTTCAGCCTCAGATAAAGGAATAGCAGCAAGGCCACGGAACCTTATGTGAAACGCAACAAATTTGTAGATATGGTGGTGCCTACCATAATTAGGGGATGATGACATAATTTTTACAGGACGGAAAGAGAGCGTTTCTGCTCAGAAATGGAGATTGCCAAGTCTAAAAAATTTGACTTAATAGAATCCATTTTGATAATTAATGTGAGCAAGAAATTAAAATTTTCAAAATTTCCTTCCTCCAGCACTGCAGTGAGCAGAATAGGGCAGAATAGTAGGAGGGAGAATATCTTCCTGAATACTTTGCCTCTGGAGTTGTTATGACAGATGGTGAGATGCAAATTATATTGGCTGATGCAGGAATAACCATCACATCCCTTATTTGTTACTATTACATAGCTGCAGAAGCTACTTTTGAGCAACTGAGAAATTACTTTTGGAAACTAGTGTACATATACATGTACATATGAGAAATCAGAAAAACAAAAGACATCACCAGATCTACAAGTGATTTTTTGTAGTATTTGACATTTCATATTCAAAGAGTGTCATTAGGAAATTGATAACTTTGGTGTAAATGATCTGAATCTTCAGATAAAAAAATTCTCAATAGGACCATGCATCACAATAGTTATAGTATACCTATAATTTTCATATTTAGTTAAAAATTTACTCAGAAGATAAACTTTGGTCTAATCAACTTATGCACACTGAACTTTGATGAATTTATGCACAGTTTGAAATAAAAGGGACACTAACATAATTTAAATAACCCAAGTTAACTGACATTCAGAGGCTTACAGTAGCATACATACCTTCCCTGAAGGTGACATAATAGCATCCTCACCACTAAGGTCTGAGAGCTTTTCTGTTGGTTTCTCATATTTACTCACGAGCCATTTGAGCAAAGACAAACAGGCAGTTAAACGGAAGTCATCACGAAATGCTTGCATCTCTTCAGGTAGACACACACAATAGCAACGAGGGAACAAAGTATCTGAAATCCCAGCCTCATAGAACCAGTGCATCTGCTGTAGGTAATTGCACAAACCAACCTGTAATGATATAATATGTAGTTATGAATCAACAATTAAGTCATTGCAAGCTTAATATATGAGCATTGTAGATGCTGAACTATAATACTAGTCACAACTTTCACAGCCATTAAAATATTACAATAGCACTGCTATTGATGATTTCTTCAATGAAAACTCAATCTGACTCTTCTTGAGACACATTTTGTCTCTCCATATGTAATAATAAAATCAAAATGATATGGTTTACCAAATATTTACTTGAAAAGCTAGGTAACCCTTATTTCTTCATAATTTAACATGATTCACAACTGCAGTAGTGTCCTATCACAAAACAAGAGTTTTGCATTGATGGCAAGGTCTTGCAATCTAGTGAAATGATAGTCCAAGACTGCTGTATTTAATGCAATGTAGTTGTTGGAAAAAGGAGAGAAGAAGGGGGAAGAGATAAAGCAATTTAAATGGATTTCAACGCTTCAGTCTACGTGCAATCACTATGAGTTCTAATGACCTGCTCTTTATGGGTGAAGAGAATTGTAGAACTGAATGGAATGGAAATATTTTCAGATGCCAATTTCAACTGGGAAACACGTTCATCATTTAGTCAATAAATGGAGTACACTTTGATTTATGTTCAGATGCTTTAAGCAAACGTGCAACTGTAAGTATTGCAACTGTATATGTTATGCATTGTACATACATCTACCTACATACATTTGCATTTTTTTAGTTAACTTATTCTTCATGTACATCTTAATGTGAAGAAATTTAATTTTTTTAACGCATGGAATGAACAAATAATATATAAATAATGCACATCAAATTGTTTGGCAGCTGGTTATATAGCCTGGAACCCCCAGGTCCAGGAGAAATCATCTTTGTTCATGGACCTGCAGTGAAATTAATTAATAGTCCCATTATTATGATGTTGTAGATAGGCTGTAGATGCATGAAACAGAAGTACCTGAACAAACAAAAAGCTGTCTGGAAGGTGAGTTGAGTTTTACCAGGACCAAGAGATATGGGGACCCTCAAATGTATTAAAAATGACCACTTTATATCAGTGATGTGCATGTGGAGGTCAGAAATACCACCCTCCCCCTACCATACACCTATCAACAGTGGATGGAGTATGAGTGGTGGCTTTTTTGGATATCTGCACACTGTATTGGGCATTTGTGATGCACAACTAAGAGTAGCCATCTCTTTTAAAAATGTTTTATGTAAATAGACACCTCTTCTTAGGGTCTTAAATTACTTTATTTCCTTCAAGACAAACTGGAGATTTACTAAAATAGTGCTCTTCACAGTGTTGAATAGTTTCCTCTCAGCTAACAGAAATGTTCAAAGATGAATTTTCTGATTACAGTGGTGTTTTTCCAGTGGAAGTTTTGGCTGTGGATACATGATCCATCCCATGGACATCAATGTGGTAGAAGAGCTTGCATGTCCTGTTGGCAGTTTTGAGTTGCTCTGGAAGGGGTAGTGACAATTGCTCCTGATAGGGTTATCACATGCCAGATGGGGCAAAAAGTAGCAGCCTGAAGAAAGCCTGTCCAGCATCTGCTCCTCAGTGAGGTGGCTTCAACGGGATCTGACCCAGTGGTGCAGCCATTTGAGTCATGGTGTCACATCAAAAAGATTATCGAGAAAGGCAGCGAGAAACCACCTCAAATATTTCCCACGGTTATAAGCACAGAAAGAAATTCTCATGATATATAGAAGATAAAAGTTGTTAGAAACTATCAAAAATCATACTTTATATAAATAAAATACCTTGATGATGATGATGCATCCGTGGCTCTAAGTCACTACTGCATTTGTTAATTTTCAGTTTTTTAAACTTTGCATCTCTAGCATACACCATCATGGGTATTGGAAATTTATGTTAATCGAGCAATGATTCAATAAGCAAATGAAATGTTCTCACTTACAATGAGGTAGACTAAATAAGCTCCTACCTTTGTGGCGAAGGAAGTCCTTGGGAAGCGGTTGATACTCTGATGCTTTGGGATGAGCCCCCACTCAAAGGTATCAGCACGAGCTGACCACACAAGGGCTGGCTCAACATTTCTGAGCATTCTTGAAATAATGTTATCTTCTTCTTCAGCCAGGCCCATGTCACAGCCCCTGATTTTGGACGCAGATGATTCGGGTATATCACAGTGAAATGCTGAAGCTGAAAAAGTGCACATTACCTTTCTGATTGAAACATTAATTGGAAAATTGTCATCGCAATGTGAAAAAGGAAATATGCCCATATATTTTTATTCAAATGGTATTACTATCATTAAAGGGCAAGGACCTAGCCACAATGACTCGTGAGCTTCTGTTAGATCACCAAAGTGAAGTAATGTGAAAAAAGGCAAGGGAGGGAAGGACAGAAAAGAAATGATGCATAAGAGCAAGGAAAGTATAAAGAGGGTTACTGAAAGGGTAGGAATATGCAAGTAATTTTCCCTGAATTGTGTTAAATTTTATGCCATTCAACCTCAAGAGGGTTAGACTGGTCTATAGCAAATACCATCCCACCTGAAATGGTGAATGTAGGCACCACTATTGATATGCATTTATGTATTTAAAAAGCCTCACCACTGTAACAACTAGTCCTAGAGGCAGAACGAACTAAGGACATATCATTTGTTGATCTTGCCTTCCTGCTCCTTTTGACAGCACTATGGAATGTTACAGTACTCCGTGACTCACGCCACCTCTTTTCAATCCAACCTCTTTGCCGTAGAGCATTACGAACTGCTGGACAACAGCCATGAATACAAAAGGTCTTATTTTCCTGGAGGATAATAATAAATCCTTAAAAACATTGTCATATACCTGACATGTTATTTCATAAAATAGCATTATATGGTAAATGTACATAAGTAATCCTGATAATTATAAAGCCAGTCTGCCACAAGAATTTAACCAAGTACAAACCTTAACAGCTTTGTCAACGATGATTTTTAACTCTTTTAATCTTTCACATGTTATTTTTCGATGAGTTGATACTTTGCTGGCAGATTTTGTTGGGAAGCCAAGTGTAGAATTGTTTAGAATTTCTGGATTTGGGGACAGGCCAACCTGATCAATTACTTGCCCACCATTTGTTGACAGTTGTGCTTCATCATTTTTATTTCCCTCTTTTAATAATTTTTTATCACTCTCATTCTCTTTGTATACAGAACACAAATTATCACATTCATACTTGGTTGAAACTGATCCGATGTTTTCATCTTCACCTTCGCCATTTTTTGCTACAGAATCAAATGTTAAAAGAAGAATGACAGGATCGATGCCTGTGACAGCTTGTGATTTAACGGTGCTTAGTTGTTCTGCACTGTCAGGTTCCATGAGAGGCCTGTCTCCAAGAATGACATAATAAGCAAAACAATAACAGATGAAATGTGTCCAGGGTAACGATTTGTATATTTCTGTATTAAGTCATACAACACGCTATTATAATCCCAGCACTTTCCGGTGATATTAAAATTTGTACATGTCTCAACACATCATATCACTTGTATAACATTGATAAATTTCCATTCAAATCAACTTTGTTTTAAATATTCCAATATCAACGAGAATACATATTCTCATGAGCTAATAATTTGCATTAAAACAGCAGAATTTAGAGTATTAGAGAATTCAAAAATAATATACTTATGATCGTCGCCCGTATATTCGAGGCGCCTACGAAAATGAGCACCATTTTAATTACCCTCTCAAGTGTAAAATGGATTAAAATTCCAATTCCAGTAGTTTAACATTTTATCATTGTAATTTCCCTGGCCTGTAAAATATCAGTCTTCTTCCACCATCTAATTTAAAAATAAACGATGTAATTATTTAGCTTGCACTTCGATTCTAATATGTAGTTACCAATTTAATCATTTCACTTCTTTTACTTTTAATAGTGATGAAATGGAATAGTTCCAAACAAAACATACACCCTTAATGACTCAATATTTACTTACACTTTCGTGATCATTCCCGTCCAATAAAACGAAGTCATCATGGATGATTATGGATCGTTAAACCACCTTGCAATGTTGACTAATGACTTACTTGGCGATTTATTCACGATCGCATACCAGAATGCTGAGGTATTTTGGCTGATTTTCTCCAGCAGCATTATGTCGTCAAACTATTTTTAGTGCGTGATCGCCGGTAGCGGTACTAATGGGGGAAGGGGAGTTTCGAGGAACGAGGTATGTTACCATGGCACCTACCAAACAAAGGCACGAAAGGCACGGCCTGGCACCCGTTTTGTTAACACTTTGGCTCGCACGAAATCATTTGACCCCAATAGCTGCCTGATATTCGCAAGTTTGCCCACGTTTCATAAGTTTACACAATGTCAATTTTATACGTGCCATGGACAGTCTTATTGGCTATTCTGCTCTTTTACTGATCGTGTGAACTGAAAAGGACATCATCCGAGCAATACTTAATTCAAGAAGTCGCGTGCGTGCTACCTGCTTCATCATTGATCAGTTCCACCACGCCAAGTTAAATTTAGACACCCATTTCAACTTGAAGCAGCGTTTGACACCGTCGTGGACGGGAGACTTCTGCTCTAGAAGGAAATTAAAAAAATACACGTAACTTGGACATCCATTTCAACTCAAAGTAGACAATTTCACCGTGTGGGTCGAGTTAAATCTCTCCTTCAGAGGAAAAATATATAATATATGTTTCTTTGAAATAAGCGCACTGGCGAGTATGATACTAATTGCTCAAATGTGTATATATATGCCTGCGGGTATACTAAAAGAATGACACCGTTGATCAAACAGAGAAAAGAATGTGCCTAGTTGTGTTTGCTTGTACACAATCCTGTTAAAATAAATAATGATCATTAGACATTAGGCCTAACGGCTAGTGAAATAGAATGGTTCTTAATTATTGCACATTGAGGGGCATGGTGAATAAGAGAACTCTATTAATTTTTCTAGCGAACCCCTATCTCTTTGAAATTGGTGAGGGTACATAATAAAAGAAATCCTTCATATCAATAGTTTTAGGAGAAATAGTTTTCTCTCTATTAAAAACGCACTATGGTTTCAATGGTTCATATCTTTGAGGAAAGAATTGCATTCACAGGCTGCTTCTGCAAAGAGAAATCTCTCTTACATTGGGAAGATTTGCCCCAGATGATAATGTGAGAAGGAATAAATTTTGGTAAAGTCCAGCATCCTGAGGTTTTTTTTAAAGAGATTCCAGTCTTCTTATCCTAAAAAGAACAGTTGCCACTTAATTTACTAGCAAGACTAATGTGCTCTTTCGATTATAGATTATCACTCATTGTGAAACCCAAGAAATTAGTGGTTTCTAGATATTTTATACTTGGTCCTTAAAGTAAGCAAAAGGATAGAAGTTAGCCGAGTTCTTTTTATTGCAAAAAACAGACGTTTATTTGGATACCTACTATTTTAATGGAAATCATTGGTGGTGTACCCAAGTTTTCACAATCTCATTTGACATTATAACAGTTGATAAGTTATTTGCAGATATTTAATAATTGCAAATAATTCAAGTTATCTAGTCACTTTTCCCTAGGTTTTAAAATGCTAGCTTGATGGTGTTGTTAATGACTAAAAAAGCATCTCTTCAATTAATTTAGTAGTTGTCCTTAATTATTAGTGGTGATAGATGGGTCTACATATTTGCTTCCTATTTCCATGATGAAATCAATGGATTTTGTGGTAAATTAAAATTGTCAAAAATGTATCATGTGTTACCTTATCTACTGATAAGGGTTAGTATTAACTGTTAGCTGCTAACTAGGAGCTGTTCAACCTATTAAAAAATAGGATGATTTATTTAGTAAATGAATATCTGGAATTGCTGCTATGCATCAATTCCGACTTAACCAATTAATATTTAAATAAACTAGTGTATTGGTATGTGTATATATTGTATTTCTTCTAAAATTGTGAAATTTATATCTGAAATGTCCTATATTTGTGTATGAATGAATGTGCGACAAATCTCCGGACAAATAAATAAATAAATGTAATGATAAAAAGGAAAAACGTATTTCAAAATTGAAAGCTTCAAACAGGCATTTTGTATGAATGTAATATTTATGGTAGGTTTCCAGAAAGTTATCTTGCCCATCCAAAGTCATCATTTTGCCCATTTGCTTGATTTTCAGCATCATTCTATAAAATCAGGTTTTGAGAATGGCTGTTCTTTCCTGGAATTAATAATCTAAAGGGTGAAGAGCTGGCCTAAGGGCTCAACTTTGATTCTAGATGATGCTTCTGGCCACCCCAGCTGTGTGATTTTTAATTGTCAGGCCTTCAGGGAAACCATATGTAGCACAGTAGCCAGTAGGAACTGGCCTCCATATCCTGATGTGTGAATTTTTCACATCTTATGTATTTTACATGTTTACCTTATATACCCTCCTCTATCAAAATCAAAATTTATGCTGATTATTGTTTTTCGGTCCTCTTCAAATATTTTTACTGGTAGTCAAAGCCTTTAATTCATGAAGGGCTAAACTATATTTATCTAAATAAAGAGAAAGGGAACGTACTATGGCCGAATGAATGGAATAAATAAAAATTACCCGAAGCCAGCTTTGGGTAATTTTTATTTATTCTATATTTATCTATTTCACCATAGTTCTTAATTGAGGAAAACGATTTCTTCTCCATCATGAGTCTTTTAGGTTGAACTTTACTTCATCCATACCATGTTACCAAGTAGTTACTACTACATACTAGTTACCAAGTCCATCTTACTTCTTCCATACCATGTTATACTTACTTGTAATACTTCTTGTGCTGGTCTGCTTTCAAACATGACTTGGTTTGTCAATGTATTATTTTAAACATTTCCCTCAATCCTTTGGTTAACTATTCCTGTTAGCATTTTGAATACAAATAAATAACACCAGAGTCAATATATGTTGCTTCACACATCTCTATGCTCTTAATTTTCTTTGGAATTGAATTTATACAAAATCATTTGGAGCAAGTGCAATGGTTGCTCATCCCATTCATGTTTGTCAGATTATTTTCATTGGGATATCTTGATCTTACCTCTTCAGTGCATTCACAAATTTCTTCATTGATTTTTTTAATCCTTTCTAGGTGCTTGACTTCAATTTTTTCACTGCTATCACATGAACTTCTTGATGGATCTTGCTTTTGGAATATTTACCCACCTCACTTTAATCTTTCACTAAACCATCTTCCATATTTCTCATGTTAGCACATTTCTTATTACCAGACGTGATATAACCGGGCCCCGTCCAAGACCCTTGATTTGGTGCGAGACATCGGACCAGCTATGGCCAGGCTGGCCCGGTTATATCACGTCTGGTAAATAGATGTCTTACTCGCTTCTCAAAACGTCCGTACTGTGAATAAATCTCTATTCAAGTGAAATTTGCATAGTTTGTCTCCTTTCCATCATGGATAAATTTCACAAGGTTAACCCTAATACCGTTCGGTTTACATTTCTTATTCTTCCCCACAGTACCTTTTTTCTAACTTACATGCTGTTTTGGTTTCTCCTTACCATATTTTCATCATTTGAATAAATTTGGTGTTTCAGTCCACTGGAAACATAATGACAGAACAGAGGAAATATCTGGATGTGAGGATCTGGAGATTGTTCACCTTTCATGCATTAGGGCCCTAGGTTCATTTAAAAATCCATACAATTCACACTTACAGGATCCACTGATGCTAATAACTAGTGAAGCACTTGTTACTTGCCAACATTACACAGTGTGAATTTGAAAGTTTTATATTACACCCAAGAATGATTTCAGAGGACTTGTAAATTAACTTTCACTCTGATAAATAGCAATCTCCTGCTGCATGGTCTCTCATTATTTGCTCTGCTAATTCTTCTGTAATTATCATTCAATCTTCTGATTCTTATCAATTTACTTGTCTCCTATTTTTCATCTATGGTCGGTCGTATTTGCATTAACACTACTGATATATTTATTTGTATTTATTCATGGGAAAACCTAGTTTCAATGCATGTAGAATAAATACATTCATACAAGTGAACATTTACAAAAATCGTGAGGGAAATATAAAAAAGCTAAGCCATGGGGAAAAGTTATCCATAGGCATTAAAAGTTGAAAAAGAAAAATATCAGCAAGAGGGAATTAAGAAGTGAACAATTGAAATACTAATTACTAGGGTAGAAAAACTAAATGTCTACCCAAACTCTTTGTTTCAAAATTATGTGAATGAAGTAAGATATCTATCTACAGTGGGCGAAAGATGTATAAAAACATGAGGAAAATGGCCATTGAAAGGTAAATGTGAGAATGTAACCTGTTCAAATAAGGACAATTTATTTATTAATGGATATGGGTTATAAAGAAACATTAAATTAAAAAGTTGGCAGAAGGGAGTCTACCAAGAAGGTGAAGACTGTTCTTTTCGCTGGGAGGGTAATGGTGTCTAATAATAATAATGATCTTCATTTATGAATTGTAACGGGATAAAATCATTACAGTGGATACTATTCATTATTATATGGCAGTTCGAAAACCCCACTCCAGAAAAGATATTCATGAATAACTCACAAAAAAGTCTTCTTCCTTCGTGACTATTAACCAACTCCCTCTTCCGCTGTTGTATCTGGAAAATCAATTTATTTAAACAGGAGTTATAATTTCAACTTATTCCCCATCTTTCCTATTATACAGATTTGGCTCCCTTGCACTAAATCCTCTTCTCTTTTACAAAGGAATTTCTGGTGGAAAGGTGACTGCATTAAAACGATGAAGTGATTAAGGAAACAAATGCTTGAAAATGAGTTGGGATAATTACATTATTCATAAGGGATCAACAAACTGGTGTAGTGCTACATGAAATGAATAAGCCTGAGAAAGTTTTTTATCATTGTTTGTTTTCTTGCTGCTTTAACTTCCATTACTTTGTGATACATGGTTAATTTAATGAACTCTCCATTATTTTGTGCAGGAACTTCTATGATGCAAAAAGAAAATGACTCAGACTGCTTAACGGTACATAAAACAGTTTCTGGCGTAACTTGGTGGAAAATCTTCATACTGACTTTTAATAATCAAACCACTTTACTTTTCCACATAAACTTTTTAATTTTTACAACCCAGGTTTCGTTATAGCATAACATCATCAGGTCTTTAATAATCAAACCACTTTACTTTTCCACATAAACTTTTTAATTTTTACAACCCAGGTTTCATTATAGCATAACATCATCAGGTCTAATCAAACCACTTTACTTTTCCACATAAGCTTTTTAATTTTTACAACCCAGGTTTCGTTATAGCATAACATCATCAGGTCTGATTACCTGAAAACCTGAGACCTGATGATGTTATGTTAGGATTTGAACCCTAATCTCTTTGTATTTCAGTCTGGGGATTCAGACATATACTAGTTGTACTTGTACTTACTTGTTTACTAATCTTTTTCTGAAAGTTTCTTGGTAAGTGTAGGTATTCAGGGAATGACACTTAAATTTTAGACAGGGTTGTCCAGGGGATCAACAGGATACAGAAGCCATGTTATCAGTAGCCTAACTTCCAAAGCACTAATGAAATGAAATACTTAACTTTGTAATTCCACACAATTGATTTAAAAAACACGACCCAGGTTTCAATGTTGAACATCACCATCAGGTGATGATGACGTTCAACGTCGAAACCTGGGTCGTGTTTTTTAAATAAATTGTGTGCATGAATGAATTTAAATAAATCGTGTGAATTAAATGAATTCAAAGTTAAGTATTTCATTTCATTATGTCATGCAATTTCCATAAAGTTCCACCTGAGACAACAAATTCCAAAGCACTAGACTACCCTGCCTACCTGCTCAATTTAAGATAAAAAATTGTTAAGTAGGCTCAAGCAATTTGTTCAGTTTTGAGGATATTTATTTACTGAAAAGCATATTTCACTGGATAAACCACAATGTTTATCAACAGTATTATTCACATTAAAACACATAAGCAAGCAGAAGAGACACATCCGAAAATTGCCACATAAAAGTCCATTTCTTACATAGATTTGTTAAACTAAACAAGAATACAAAAGACCATGCAATGTCAAACTCATGTTCATCACTACAAATATCTACATAGGATATTAGCATTGAAAGTCTAGAGTCACACATACATATGTCCAGAATTGCAGACAATTATTTCTGGCATTCTTAAATTAACAGCCAAAAAGAACAAGAGGGGACTCACTACATCACAATCAACCATAGATTTATGGATGCACTTACAAACTATCGGCAGGTACATAATATAGACACCAAGCATTAGTACCACGTACACATCAGAATATGACACAACTTTATTCTCCTCATATCAATGGTCGTCCGTTTCCACTCTGACAGAAACTACACATCACTCAGGGATTAATTTGAGATTCCTGAATCATAGAAAGACAATACAAATCCCAGGAGTCATCATCAAACTCAAATGAAATTTCTACAAAATAATTCATATTCTTTTCAAGTTGGCAAAAAATAAAATCAAATTATTTTTCATTTCATTTATGCATAGATGGAAAAAAGAAAGTTAACGTTCAAAGCCATCAGGATGTTATAAAGCATTATGTTCACTAGAGGTACTATGAATTTCTTATTCTTACAGTCACGATGCTCATTCTACTGAATATTTACATAAGGTTCCATTTAGAGGTATAATCATTAATAAGCAGCAAGCACAAAGAATATGCATGTTAAAAACTTTGATTGAACTGAAGTAGATAATGTTTCAACTATGGTTGAAATTGTAATTTAAAAGTTTTTATTTCTACATTATCACAACGGACACCCAAATTTTTTATTCATAAAATATAAAACTGGGCATTTCATCCACTCAAAAATTAAGAATCATGTCTCTAGCCATTTTCTCAGCTCCTCAATGCCCTGCCCTGACATTCCACTGGCTTCAATTACAGAAATATCCCTATGAAATTCTTCTCTTTTCAGACGTGCTAGTTGCATCATTAAGAGGGCTTCGTTTCTCATTTGGCGGTATGATACATCCATTTTTGTTAAAACAAGCAGTATCTGAGGAATACGTAGATAAATTGTTATAAAAGTCATTGCTTTCACATATTAATTATTGAAATTCATAAGCATCAATAAAAATTTTTCATTTATCATGGGTGTTCCTGGAGGGAAACATTTGATAGTGATGGGGGATTGGAATGTGACTGTAGGCAACAGAGAGATGTGAGTGAGGTAGGGGACTACGGCAATTATCAGCATCTTTAGGAACAAGGAATGACTACAGGGGAGAAAGCAATAGAGTTCTACAGGAGGCAGGGGTTAATCATCACCAAAATTTGGTTTAGACACTACAAAAAGCGTAGATATACATGGAATATTCCTGCGGATTCAGGAAGATATAAGTTGGACTACATTTTGTTTAGGCATAGATTTAGGAGCAATGTGATTAATTCACAGTTTCCCAGGAGCGAATGCAGCCTCAGACCATAAAAGTAAGTAATTATGAAGAGTAGTATTTGGTTCAAAAAGATAAAATGGGGGAAACGATTTAGGAAATGGAATATGGAAGCATTAACAGGATCGACTATCAACAAAGAAAGAGTATCAGCAGGATGTAGAGAAAATCATGAATGAGGAAAGGGAGCTGGGTACCATACAGTAAAAATGAGGAATATATCAAAAAAGGGATATTGAAAACTGCAAATGAAACCATGGGAACTGTAAATAAGAAAAGGACAAGGAAACCATGGATTACAGACAAGTTTTTCAGTGAGGTAGACAAGAGAAGAAAATGGAAGAATTTAAATCCAGGGTTAAGTAAAAGGATGTATAAAGAGTTAAATAATAAGCTGAAGTGGGTAATAAATGGAGCATGAAGGTTATAACCCTGCCAGGGAGTAGGAAGAGAAAATCAATCATTGCAAACAATCATAAACAAGTTAGGTAAAATACTAGTTGAACCAGAAAGGTTCCAAGAGAGGTGAAAGGCATAAATGAGAAGAACTGAAAGGTACACCCATTAGACCTGCAAGGTTAGACATGCTAATAAAATATGACAGAGGTGAAAATAGCTTAGATCCAGGCTTACTCCAAGGTGAGAGGGAAAGGCTACATCATGTGAGGAATACAGAAAAATAAGTAGGATTTTGCATGCAGATAAACAGGTTCTCAGGATTTAAACTAAAGGATTGAAGAGCAGGGAAAATGATTACTTAGGGTATGATCAGTTCAGTAAGGGGAGTTCAGGAAGGGGAGAGGCATGCAGGATGCTCTTGCAGTAATGAGGGCACCAATAGAGAGGAACATAAATAAATATAATCAGGAAAAATGTATCCATTTCATTAATTTGAAAAGCTAGATTAAATTGGGTAGAATTAATTAATGTACTGCAGATAATAAGAGTTTATTAAAGGGATAGGTGATTTACCCCAATGTATATACGTCTTAGACTATTCATGGGCAGGAGTTGAGATGGGCAGAGTTAGGAAAAGGTGTAACAGATGCCCATGTCAACTATTGCCCAAACTTTTCAATGTTTATGTAAAGGGAGTGGTAAACGAGTCATGGAGAGAAGTGGAAATAAGAATGGAGATTTGTGGCGAATTGATAAAAAATCAGCAAGGTTTGAGGGCAATCAAGCTTTAGCCAGTTAGCCAAGGGATAACAATAATTGATGAGCATGTTAAAAAGTCAATTTGAGAGATATGGAATGAGAGTCAAGTATTTTGGGGATATAAAAAAGAATTGATGTGGCAAAGAAGCTTTCACACGGATGAGGGAGATAATGGCAGGACAAGACGACAGGTGTGAATTAGATGTATTTGAAATGTGGGTGTAGAGAAGGATGGAAAAGTTTAGATGGACATACGGAAAACAAACAAGCAAGTACTAAGCATGGTAGGGAAGGAGAGGAGATTATTGGCAGAAATCTGCAGTGCAGGAAAGATGGATGTAGAGCACTTGCATTGGCCATGTGATGCTAAAATCTGTGATTGGGAGGAGGACATTAAACAAGTGTGAATAGGAGTTTGATGACAAACAAACGTGAATAGGATAGGCATGTTGAGCAGGACGTAGGGAGGAAAGAATGATGATTACACAATTACAGAAGGGCATATTTTAGTGTCAAGTATCAGGTTGTGTTTTGTTATGCGACACAAAGAAATGTATCTATGTTCAGTCTTTGTTCTTCAAAAACCTAGCTTAAGCGTTTGAAAACCCATAACAATACTAATAAGTGTTGCCACTAAACCTACCTTTGCTGTAGCAAGAACTGGATCTGCAATTAATTCATAAAAAAGTACCCCAGCGGCAGATATTTGACATAAATTACTGGCATCAACAACATATATTATTTTTTTAGCTCCAGTAAAATAACTTTTCCAGATTGGGGTCATGGCACCACCAATTTCTCGAATCGTTACTTCTTTTAAGTTATCGAGCTGTACTGTGGTAAAATGAGTTCCCACAGTTGGCACTGTACTGGAAGTGGCATCAATTTTTTCATCTTGCTTCAGTTTTTTTAGGAGAAGAGTTTTACCAGACCCTTTAGGCCCAAGGCAGAGAATCATGGTTAAATTTTAACTTTACCGAACTTGGCACACGACTCCGTTTCGGCCGGTAGCTACAGTTTTTTCAGTAAAACACACATTTTTCCACAAAGTTAACTACTATATCTCCTAAATCGGCATATTAATCTTCCTAAAATCGACACAGTACATTCACCAGTACTCCCTCTATTCGCCTAGTTACGCAAACCCTATGCCTATGCCCTGGTATAGAGTCCAGTGCTCAATGCTCGTGGCGACAGTCGTCTTCTCAATCAGGTTTAACGAAATACTAGACAATATCTACTAAACTAGAACATGTTTTCCTTGAGATTGAAACAGTACACTAAGCATCACTCGCTCTGTTTGCATATGAACGGAAATCTTATGCTCGTGCCTTAGTATAGGATCCAGAAAGCACTGTTCTTGGCGAGTGTTGTCATATCATTCAGATTTCACGAAGTACTAAATAATCAAGTGATGGGTATGAATCGCATTTCGAAACTCTTTTTCATCGCATAAAATAAAAAGTGAACATCAAAATTGATGTTAAACAGCTTGCTCGGAGAACACACGAGTAATTGTGATTTATTTCGGAGGTGACGTGAAGCTGTATTTATAAAATTCTGCTCGAAATAATGGCAGATTTGTTGATGAACTACTCGGTGTGTTTACAGAGTAAAGTAATCTCTTCAGAGCGTTACAAATGAGGGCGACGACGCAGAATCACCTCTTTCCAAAACGTTATTCTGATCCTGCCTAGTGTAGTACGATGGGGCAAATAACATATTTTCAACATCATTGCCAAAGAGACGTCCCTCCAAGTTATGCAAAAGATTTAATCTGCAATTTAGCCTTAATTCCGTGGGTAATCCTAAACCTAGATGCTATGATATTTATGATACGGTACTCCGTTAATCATAACAGCGTTTTACAAATCTAGCTCCTCTGCGTTACTCGCGGTCCAATTTGGCAATAACTTGATGAGGATTCCTAATTATTATAAGGTAATCTACTGGTTAAGGTAGGTTTTTGGATGGACACAACAACCAAATAAATAGTTTGACTCCTAACAAAACACATCCAGCAACCTACTCTACATCAGGTCCCTCTTCATCTCTGTGCACTTCCTTCCTGGTATTACTGAAAAATCTTATTGATACCAGTCGATATGGTGTCGTAGGTTAGCTCTTTGTTGACCAAGTTCGGTTAATTAAGTTAATAACATTTCATAATTCAGATATCAATGACATTATTCATATTTTAAAAATTAATACTCATTAATTTTTAATGAAAACACCTATTAGGGGTAACCAATCCTCAATAGTATGAAATAAAATTATGTTTACCCTTCGTTATCATGGACATATTTTCAAACGTATGGAATTCGTGCCGTAAATAATATCGAACTTCCGTTGTTTTGGAGAAGAGACGATCGTACAGCACAAATACAATACTTCAAATTCAGATGACATTTCATTAACTCGACAGATGTGATATTGAATCGATCATTTGGAAGTTATATACGGACAATGGTTCTCCTTACTATTTTAAAGAAAATGAAAATCAAGGAAAAAGAAATGCGGCTGTTGATGTTGTATCCTTTAATCATAGAACGGAATTTTCGGTGATTAATAATAGTAGAGCACCCTTTTCCCATTTAGAAATTCAAGAAACATGGATCTGTGGACTTACACCGCATTAGAAGCTATAAATCGATTAATAATGTCTCATGTTGTAATGTTATTCTTGGTGCATAGTCGGTGACCCAGTAGTCTTCTCCATTGATAATTTTTAATATCCAAAATATGGCAAATAAGGACATTTGGACGGAAATAAGGGAGTTTGATAGTATTTGGAGGTAGAGAATGAGTTTCTTATAATAGTTTTGTGCGTTTAAAGAATATTTCTTGATGAGACCTCGGGAGTGCATAATTGTGTCGGAACAGGGCCCTTCTAAAACTTACTTATCCGTTTGAATATTGCTACTTCACACAATTAATTAGTAAAATATTGGTGATGTACGTTGAGGAGTAGGTTGATCGATTGAAGTCTATATGAATGTTACTTTCAATGATCCTTTTGAATGATGCCTCATGTACTTGCCTTATGATTGCATCACGATGCATTCTGTGTGATGGACTAATACATGTATTTAATGCAATAATCAACCATTGGTACCACCAATCAGAGATCAGCGTTGCCTTAACCATAATCACGTAGAGGTCTGGATAATGCTGGAAAAACCACTACCTTGAAAAGATTCAATGGGGAAGAAATTGATACGATATCACCGACACTCGGATTCAATATAAAGACAATTGAACATTTAGGGTAACTACCTCAGTTTTACATTTGATATCTATGAATTTGTTGTGTAATGCATTCTTGGCTCACCATACCACGTTCTATTTTCATTCCTAAGGTACAAGCTAAATGTTTGGGATGTTGGAGGCCAGAAGTCTCTCCGCTCTTATTGGAGAAATTATTATGAATGCACAGATGGATTAGTTTGGGTAGTAGATTCAGCTGATAAACGACGTTTAGAAGACTGTCGAATTGAGCTTCATAAACTACTTGAGGAAGAGGTTAATCTCGATTGTGTTGATGAAGTACAAAAAACGTTTCTTCTACTACTTTTTGTAGCAAAGGATAATTTCATTTGTATTCATTTCAGAGATTAGCGGGCGCCTCTCTCTTAGTGCTTGCCAATAAACAAGATTTACCTGGTGCTCTCTCTTCTGAAGAAATAAAAGAAGTATGTATTTTTAATCTTTCAGTGCTGTCAACTTCTCAAGCTCCTATATCATTTTTTTGGTCTATTTTAGGTTTTGGAGTTGGACTTGATAAAAACGCATCATTGGCACATCGTCCGCTGCAGTGCTGTAACAGGAGAAAATTTACTCATTGGAATGAATTGGCTTGTTGGAGATATTGCGGCTAGGATATTCACTTTGGACTGATTAATTTATTATTCAACCATTTGGCGTATAATGATTGAAATTTTAAACTGCCAAGGCTTTGCACATCTCCAGCTCTATGGAAAACTTACCATGTTATTGTGCCGGCAATGCACTTCATCAATGGTTTACATTTGGTATTAAATTATTTTTTTTTGTGAAATGACATGGCTTTTCCTGATACCTCCTGTATTTGATTACCATATTGTTGTTTTTCTTATGCCATTTAAATAGAGGTAAGCTGTTGATTGATTCCTGAGAAATATTGTGCACCTTTCAACTTTAAAAAGCAACTATTATCCCACCTTAATTCCTCCTTTCAGCTCATGCATATTTAGCAACCAATGAAATTCAAAATACACAATTTCTCTGAATTTAAACATACATTCTTCTTTCTGTTACCAGCTCCAACATCAGGTTACATATCCTTACCTCCTCCATCAATCTTGTTTTATTTGAAATTTTCTTATGATGTCCCTACTCCGCTAAATTCCTCACACCTCTTCTCTTTCTCACTTTTAGGTTTGTCCAAGCCCATTTTTCACTAAACTTTCAACTCGGCTCATTTACATTTATCTGATTACCATATTATTGAACCAAACAGTGACACTCCATATAAAAAACTTAACTATTCATTTCTTCACTTATTTATTGAATGATTTATTTGAATATGGCTGCGTAGATTTTCACCTGGTGGCTTGAAGAATTCTGCATATTCGGATTTTCACCGCGTTGTTGTTTGAAGCTGACAACAGTTTTTCCGAAGTTGCATCCGACGTCTTCAGGTTGAAGATGACTGCATCTTCGACCTGAAGACGCCGGATGCAACTTCGGCGAAACTGTTGTCAGCTTCAACCAACAACGCGGTGAAAACCCGAATATGCACAATTCATTTATTTGAATAATTGAACAGCCAGCAATTGCTTTCCTATTGGACGTAATAGTCTGAACATTTTTACTATGCCCACGGTTGAAGTTGAAGTAATGTCATTTCTATATAATATGTGGTGGAATGAACACACTTGAATTTTAATAGCACTTGGTTTTACACATACATGTTTCTTTGCAGAATTGCTGCATCTCTCCCAGCACCCCTCCATTTTGTTGTAGAATGCCTGTCTTCAAAGGTTGGTAGAAAATGTACAACATTGCTTCAACTGGGCACTTTTGACATTGAAAGTGATTGCTAGATTGTTTCATTTTTCCGTGCAAATTTCTGTTTCTCCAACATACAGTCATTTTCTCAAGAGCTGATAAAATAAGTATCCTTTTACCATTTGACAACCGTACAACTTTCACAAGAAAAATAAGGATTTTTATTTTGTAGCAAATGGCTATATTCTGAAAACTTATGGATTTAATGGTAGGTTGGGAGCAAAGTCTTGCACATGTACATTCTACTTGTGTGGGGGATCTATACATTTTCCCTTCAGCAAAAGAATAAATTAGGGAATCGTTAGGTCTTGCTGTTAGTATCTGAAAATTTGTTGAAAGATGGCAAGTTGAAACATGGTTGATTCAACAAGTTGACTTATAAGTAAGTCTTGACTTATTCAGTTTGCCAATGTGCCAAGTGTGAAACCACAACTTTTTCACCATAGAAATAAGTTTGTGAATTGCTAAATAATTTTCACAGTTCCATACTCAATGAATTTCTTCTGGTCGTCATTGTATGCTTCATTGATCCTGAATATTTTATTCAACAAGTCTACAGTTATTCTGACTACTGAGGAAATTTGACGTTTTTTATTGTTTTTCCTTTTTGTTGAAATGGAAGTACAAGGAATATAATAATAATGTTAATATAGCATTCATGTTTCTAATATTTTAGTATTGCTATAACTTTTTTTCTATTTGATAAACTTTTTTTAGTTATGGAAAGGAGACAAACTATGCAAATTTCACTTGAATAGAGATTTATTCACGACCCGGGTTTCAAACACTTAATGTCATCTTCGGATGACTACAGAGTTACGTATCCTATATATATGACAAGCAATTGGGGGGGGGGGGTAGGGGTTTAGGAGCAGGGGAGAAGGGAAGAGGGAGGGGCGAGAGGGGGGGGAGGGAAAAGAGTGTAGAGTGAGGTTTGAGAGAGAGAGGGGTGTTAGGGTTGGGTACGGAGAGTGGAAGAGGATGACAGGGGGGGGGGTTGGAGGAAGGGCCCTGATTTCGTCTCCTCTTCATCAGCGTCTTACATTGGGTAGTCCCATGGACTCAAACGGAATGGAGAAAATTGGGGAGTGGGATGGGAGAATTTGGTCATTAACCAGTAACGTCTTTCTTCGGGAATGCTGGACGATTTCCAACGCTTCGAGAGCATCCAGTCTCCTCTCCTTATCTTCGAAGTGCAAAATTTCTGGAGAAAAATTGCTACAGTGTCCGTTTTCGAGGAGGTGCCTGGTGAACAAAGAATGATCCTTGCCCGCTTCGAAGCACTTCCGATGTTCATCCGTCCTCATTTCAAGGCTCCGAACAGTCCTCCCGATGTATATGGCTGGGCAGTCGTTACATTTTAACAAATAGACGCCACTCTTTTTCCGGTCGGGTACGTCATCTTTGGCGTTGATTAACTGTTTGCCTAGCGTGGATGGGGTAGCGTAGGCGATACGGTATTTGTCCACTGGGATTTTTTTGGCGGCCGCGTAAGATATTTTACCCAGAAAGGTCATTTTGCGCCACTGTTTTGGTTTGTCACTTAACTCAAGGACGGAAGTTTCCGAAACCGCAAGCTTATGGAGGGCTTTACTAAGAATTTTTTCCACTAAGTTGGAGGAGTATCCATTCGTGGAAGCGATGCACTTGATCACACGGAGTTCGTTTTCATAATTGGATTTTGACATGGGGATTCTGATTAGTCTGTTAATGGCTGCATATAGGGCGGCGGTCTCTATAGTTTGTCTCCTTTCCATCATGGATAAATTTCACAAGGTTAACCCTAATACCGTTCGGTTTTTTTAGTTAATCGTCTTTGAAAGCTGTTCCTTGGCGAATCAAAATAATTTACATAAAGCTGTTTTTTATGTTATGGCTGCTTAAATTAATTTTGATATACTGTATTTGTGGCAACAAACCAAAATATATTTTGTACTTTTCCAAAGTTTTTTTGTAATGTAAATAATAAATATATGAATAACGATAAAGTTTTTCTATTTCTTTTTCATCTTTGATTTTCCCTTGCTCTTCTTCTTTCCTTTATTTTTCTGTTTTTCAGCCAGAGTAGTATTGGGGAAGACACTCAAGTATTGATTCTTTATTTCTTGAATGTTCACTCTTTGTTTTATCTTAAAAGCCTTCATTATTTCCTGTATCAGATCATTATCCAATTTTATTTTGGCCTGCTTAATGCTCGCTTCGAATTCATCTCGGTGCACTGGTTTCTCACCAAGCTTCAAAACGAATTGCCTAAAACAAGATTAAAATGAAGTTGAAGATTTACGGATTGTGTGATGGAGTATTTTAAATAACAATTCATAATGGTTTGCATGCATCTAGGTGCACCATCAACTTTTTGTATGCTATTTTGTACATATTTAATACAGCCAAACATTTATTGGTTAGGCAAATCCCTCCTCTATGTCAGTGATAGTGAGGAAGATTAACATGTTGAGTTCAAGAGTACTCCATGAGTAACTGTTTGAGATTGTGAAATGGCTGATTTGTGCCAAAAAATTATTTTCTTTGTCCTTAACATCCAAGTGCTTACCACCCTTTGGTAGGAATGGTTTCTGGAATTACTATCTGTTGGTCTTAAATTCCATGCCAACTTGACTTTTTTTTACAGAATGCCATAATTTGTCTGGCACACCTTGCTATATACAGACTAGGTTCTAATGTCAACTTACCCAAAATCTTTTTTATTCTTTTTGGGCTTTTGTGCCATGTATTTTGCCCTTTTCAACAATAGCTCTTTCACATTGGGGCCTTTTATCTCAAATAGACTATTATACCCACCAAATGTAACTTTTAAAATCCTAACTTTCAGAACTTGGGAGAACAGCTGAAATGAGATATTGCATATTAATAGTGCTAATTAGAAGAATTATTGGCTAAATCAAAACTGCTGTAGTATAAGCACCTGTTTGAAGTCTTTTGTAACCATTATATTTCCTAAATTAAGAACCTCAAGGACTGGTATGGGCTTGAGAAGTTTCTCCAGTAGAGATCTTGCACCATCTTGGGTAAAAGGGTTCATGCCTATATTCAAAAATTTTAGATATCCATTTTTTTGTAGACCTTTTGAAATGGTTGCAACGCAGTTGTCATCTAAGCTGTAGTTTGACAATAAATGTGTAAAGGATGAATCATTAATATAGATGCTCTCTGGGAAGTGGCCGTATTGGCAATTGGTGTAGGTGGGAAATGGTAGTGTAAAACTAGTAGTTTATTTCATTGCAACATTTCAGAGCATAAAAATCATTTGCCTTGACCAGGTTCCCGGTCAAGGCATATGGTTTTTACGCTCTGAAATAGTTGCAATGAAATCCATGTCAGCGGATGACTCCGTTAAAAGTTACTGTTGCGGCATCTCCAAAGCAGTTTCTTGAAATTTATTAGTTTATTTGTTGACTTGCATCCTTTGACCAAATAATATGGCTTTTAAGAAGTTGATAGGGTAACAAGGTAGCTAACCATGCCTGATGAATGAATCAAACACATGAATCTTGAATCAATTACATGGTGCGTAGCAGTAAACAAATCACAGGTTCGCACATTGTCTACTTTTTTCACTTCAAACACACGAATTACTTTTGAAATTTCATTTTCCATTTGAATACTCAAATTTGATTTTGCATCAAATGAATATGTGTAAAAAAGCAAAATGCTTGCCCCTTTACTTCACTTAATTGATCGAGTTCGAGTTGACTTCCTAATAGATATGTATTTGGTTCAAAAACAAGCTTTGGATTGATTGCTTTGGCAAGTTGCTAGTGTTATTATTTGAGTTCAGTCTGGCATCTTAAGTAGATTAAAATACAGTGAAGCCTTGAATTAACAGACCTGAACTTTAATATTAAGCAATCTTTAATGATGTGGACATTTATCCATATAACCACCACAGTTATCAACCTGAAGGTTGGTTTGATAGAGGGTAGAGCTCAACTAGTACTAAGCTCTATAATGTGTGTGAAATTCACACATCATGGTAGTCCTTATGCCATCTATGGTTTCCCAGAAAGATCTGGTGCCAAAAAATCACACAGATTGAGTGGAGCTGAAGGTGCCCAGGAATTGAACCCAGGTCCTCTGGTCAGTAGTCCACCGCTCTACCCGCTGGACTACCATGTCCCCATCTCTTCATATAAATCAGTGTTAATAAACTATCAAATTTTCTTTCTGATTCCTAGAATATACACAAGACCCTACTGCTTCATAAATATGAGCTGATTTCATGAAATTTTCCTTGAAGGTTTCATTCATAAGTGGAATTTGGTTTTATCTAGCAATATCCTAACTGATTGTACTAGGTTTTTGATGGTTCTCGGCAAAAGTGTGGAAGTCACAAAGTGCTTATTTCTTTCTAAATATGACGTCCTTCCACAAAATAAAAGCTTCTACCTTCGATTTAACCACACACTATGCCTGTGCCTTAACTAACATGAAACAAAATATGGCTAAACCTTATGCTGCATATTACAATAACTCATTCTTTAACTCTGCATACTTTTTATATCCAAAATGCCTATTTATTTTGCCTTTTCCACCCTTAGCGTTGCTTTTCAAGTACCCTCTCCTCTCATTGTCTGTCAGTATTTCTTGCATTCACTTTTCTTGCCTCCTTCAAAGTTTTCCCAGTAGCTATCTCTCTACCCCTATCACGACCAGAACTTCATAATTTGTTCTGTTTCCCATTCTCCTCCATGCCCAAATCTCAAAATCTCCTAATGTATGCATATCCACTTGCCTCGATGATCAAGTTTCACAGCTACAAAAAGCTAGCTAGTATCTGAAATGAAAATAGATGGCATTTATCATTTTACCTATTGTTACTGATGTCAAGTCTCTCAAGGGTTACACTTCGGTCAAGACACAAGGCAATGTGTCTGGCTGCCAGTTCATCAAGTCCATTCCATGATATGGTTAGTGACTCCAGTGATGTACTTTTCACTACCCCCACAAAAAGTTTTTTACATCCTAGAAATAAAATAAGCAATTAAAAAAATTAAAATAGATAGAGCTTTTATTACTACTTTTGAAATTGGTTACATGAATGTGTAATCCAATATCAGCATACCTCACGGAGAGTTGCATAAGATTTATACAAATATTGTAATATAAAATATGTAAATGTAAAATATGTATATCAAATATAATATATTACATTACTGACTCTTAGATCCTTAAGTAAAGACATTAAGCACATACAATTTGTTTTGTTATACGTTTAAGTGAATTTACGCAGTATAATTTATGCAGTAAAATTTGAGTTTGTGTTGGGAATATAGCTATATTTTTGCTCCATAACTTTGTACACAAATATTACATATATATGGCTGTTTTAATAATTGGATTTCAAAAATATGATTTTATTTAATATGAGTGGTTCACATTCACAGACTTCTATCACATATTAAGGAGTTTTGTGAGCTAATCCAAACTATATAGCTCATTTCTTATGATACCAATAATTTGTTCTTTGTTTTCAAGCAAGGAAGGTAGATGCTTTATTGCTAAATTAACTGCTTCTAAAATCAATGTACACTCATGGTAATGGCAGTATTTTATGGAGAATAGGTTAGCAAACCTCCTTCAATTAAGTGAAGGTGTGGACACTAATGGTCATTGCAATAGGTCATACAGTAAAAATGATATTAACAGCCATGTTTTAATCTTCCTTACTATTTAGTTTCTCATAGATCTTCCTTTGAAACTACCCAATAGTAATCTGTTCTGTTGCAAAGGTGCTCTTTAATTATTTATCTGATGTCTATCACCATACGATGTGTGCTCAATAAATAATGAGATTTTTAGTATTTTGGAAAGAATTTTATTCATTTGCCTGTATCAATGTTATTGCCTTTTAAGTAGTCCCTATAAGATATTATACACTTATTTTATATATTATATTTTACATTATATATATATATATATATATATATATATATATATATATATATATATATATATATATATATATATATATATATATATATATATATATATATATACTCTTGAAGATGACGCACTCCGGCGACGCACAAACACTAGGTTAGGATTCTGATGACGACGGCCATGCCGTCGAAACGTAAATATCTACCGTAAGTGTCCTTCTTTTATGTTTCTGTATGTTTAATATTTATTAACCTAGTGTTTGTGTGTTTATATATATATATATATATATATATATATGTATATATATTTTTTTTTAGGTAATCTACCGGTTAAGGTAGGTTTTTGGATGGACCCAACTATCAAATAAACATTTTGTGACTCCCCACCTAGCAAACTAATCTATATCAGGTCCCTCTTTATCTCGGTGTACTTCTTTCCTCCCTTCATCCCGTCCAACATCCCTATCCTGTTCCTACCCTTTCCTCGCTTGCCCAACATTCTCCCCTCTATTACCTCCTCTTCAACATTCCACTACCGCTCAATACGTCTTTCATCCATTTTTCCTGCCTCCATAGGATTTCTCTCAACAAACCCCTCTCCTCCCCCACCATTTCTAGTACTTCCTCATTTGTTTTCCTTTCGGTCCATTTCACCTTTTCCATTCTTCTCCACACCCACATTTCAAAAGCCTCCAATCTACGTCTATCCTCTTGCTTCAGCGACCATGTTTCCGCGCCGTACATAGCTACGCTCCATATCAGAGTTTTTACGAGTCTTGTCTTAACATCCCTACTCAACGTCCCCGTCATCAACTCCCTCCTCCTTGAGAAAGCCTCCTTGCCTAGCGCAATTCTTCTCCTTACGTCCCTACCACTTTGACCGTGTTGGTCCAAAACACTTCCGAGATATGTAAACTGTTCTACCTGCTCTATTTTTTCCCCGCCTATTTTAATATTTAGCTTAGCCTTTTTCTTTCTGGAAAATCGCATAACCTTTGTTTTATTAATATTTATTCTCATCCCATATTTATCGCACTGAACCTCCAATTCACTCAACAATGCTTGCAACCCCTTGGTTGACTGAGCAACTAATGCTTGGTCATCAGCAAACCTAACCGATTTTAGGAATTCCCCTCCGACTTTCATTCATACCTCCAGTTCTTCCCATGCCTCTTTAATCATTTCCTCTACATATACGTTGAACAGTACCGGTGACGATGGGCAACCCTGCCTTACACCTCTTCCTAACACTGCCCATCCGGACTCTCCGTTCCCCACTCGCACCTGAGCAGTCTGAGACATGTACAGGTTGCGGATCAGTCTCCTGTCCCTCCAATCCATTCCTATTTTCTGCAATACACGCATTAATTTTTCCCAATTCACTCTATCAAACGCTTTTTCGAAATCTACAAAACAGGCAAAAACGTCCTGATTGTATTCTATATTCCTCTCGACTAGTGATCTCATTACTGCAATGGCATCACGCGTACCTCTTCCTTTCCTGAACCCAAACTGATCATCCCCTAAGTAATCATTTGCCTTACTCTCTATCCTTTTGTTGATGATCCTGAGAATAACTTTAGCTGCGTGGGATATCAAACTTATTGTTCTGTAATCCTCACATGACGAAGCCTTTGCCTTTTTTGGAATAGGAACTAACACCGATCTCACAAAATCTTCCGGCCAGATTCCTTCCTCATAGATACTACGAATCAGTCCATATATGGCCTTCTTCCCACCTTTCCCTAACCATTTCAACATTTCTACAGGAATATTGTCCAGCCCCACAGCCTTATTTGCTTTCATCTCCTTTAATGCCCTTTCTATTTCATCGTCGAGTATGCCTGGACCTAAGCTATCTTCTTCTACGTCATGTTCCTTTTCTATGTCTAACCTTGTCGGCCTAAGTTCTTTACCATACAGTGTTTCTATATATTCCTTCCATCTCTCTTGGATTTTTCCTGGTTCAACTATTATCTTACCCCATTTATCTTTAACTGTTAGCACACATCTTGCCTTCTTACTTCCCGATAATAACTTAACCTTGCTGTATAGAGCACCAATTTCACCCTTCTTCTGTAAACTTTCCATATCCTTGCATTGCGTTTTCCACCATTCTTCTTTTGCTTTATTTGTGGCCCTTCTCAATTTATTGTTTAACTCTTTGTACTTCATTTTGCCTAACTCTGTGTTTACATTTTTCCATCTTCTTCTCTCATCCATCTTTGCAATCATCTCATCCGTTACCCATGGTTTCCTTATCCTTTTCCCGTTAACGGTTCCTATAGTGTCTTTAGTGGCTTCCAATATCCCTTTCTTGATACATTCCCATTTTTCTTCGATAGTACTCAGTTCTTTACCGTCATCCATCATTTTCTCTACAGCCTCCTGATACTCCTGTAGAGAAAATGATGGATGACGGTAAAGAACTGAGTACTATCGAAGAAAAATGGGAATGTATCAAGAAAGGGATATTGGAAGCCGCTAAAGACACTATAGGAACCATTAACAGGAAAAGGATAAGGAAACCATGGGTAACGGATGAGATGATTGCAAAGATGGATGAGAGAAGAGATATATATATATATATATATATAAACCATAAACACAGTAATCAACCCGAAGGTCGGTTTGGTAGGTGATGGTAGAGCTCACCCATGTACCAAGCCCAACGGCGTGTGAATATTCACACATCAGGGTAGGGGGGCCAGTTCCTTTCCCTGTGCCGGTTATGGTTTCCCAGGAAGATCTGGTACCCGAAAAATCAACTAGCTATATATATATATATATATATATGCAACTTTACCAACCCTTCGAACCCTTCTGGAACTTGATCTTCAGCTAATAGCTCTTTCATCAATGTGTTTTTTATCTCATCTGCGCTGTTAAAATGACGATCCTTTAAAGTTCTCTTTATTTATGGGAAAAGAAAAAAGTCACATGGGGCCATGTCTGGCAAATATGGAGGCTGGGACATCATTACAATGCTGTTTATGGTCAAAAATTCAAGAATAAACAGTGAAGTGTTAGCAGGTGCATTATCTCGTGGTGGCTCAAAAGTCATGAATTGTTATGCCACAAATATGGATGCTTTTTTTTGTATTGCTTCATGCCGATGGCATTGAACTTTTAAGTGAAAGTCTTTATTGATTGTTTTACCCTGTGGCCAGAACTCATGGTGCACTATGTGAAGTTACTAAATTCCCATTATTTTTTTAACATATCCAACAAAATCAATAATATTCAATGGTTCATCCAATTGCCATGCATGAAAATTAATACTTTTATTTTATGCTTTAACTATGTATTCAATAAGTGAATTAAAGTTACAATTCAGGCAACAGTTTTTCTATATCATCCATCACTTGATGATGCTTAAAATATATTATTATTTTCCCAAAAAGAAGTCCGACTTGTTTAGAGGCATCTTTCAAGCACCAAATCCACTTAATTAAATCTTACCATACTTCTTTGGGTCAATTAATTCATTAGTGTTCAAGAAACTACAATTACAATTCTTCAAATACAAACTTCCATGTAAATGCAGAGCAATCTAGGATACAGCAACTCATATCTCCTTATGATTACCACTCATATTCAGAATGAAGTCTATATTGACTACAGTCCCTGACTGCCATTTACTCCATCTTCAACTTTTGAACCCAATTCCAACCTATTTTCATTATTCAAATTCAACATGAAACCTCTTACAGTTGGCTTCACATACACAAGAGGACATCTAGTAACCTCCCAATCACTTCAGTCAACTCTTGTTTGTTTCTATTTATGCCTATTACATTAAATGTACCAAATGCCTTACCCTTATCTTGAAGGAATAATTTTATATGACCTATGCCACCCATCTTGGCTTTGGTCATCAAATAAATTATGTAGTTTACATTTTGTTAGTTCTGAAAGACAGGAAAACCTTTGTAGCACCTGTGCTACATGCTGCATTTTCTGTACTATAGCAATAAGGTTCCACACATTTTCATAAGCATAAAGTTAAACCAAAACAAATTATACCACAGGCTTTCACTATTTGAAACATGTCACGTTTCCCCTCTGAAGCAACAACCTTGATGGAACACAATGGTCATTGACCCATAGGTGGGAAGTATAAGCACTAGCACTGACTAGCCAAAATATATAAAAGGTAAGGCCAAATCAGACCTTAAGCCACATTCATTCTAGTATAACTGTATTTATTATGATGATTAAAATCAAATAAATTAATTCTTAATGCTAATAAGACAATCTTCTTGGATTTGAATCCCTCTAAGAAAAAGACAGTATCAATAATTATAACACTTCCTATTTAAGAAGAACATACTAAATTTCTAGTTTGGATTGATTCTAATTTATCATGGGAAGAACTCATAACAAAAATAACTAGAAAATTAATCTTGCGACACTACATGTATGTGTGTTCTACGTAAATCTGCACCCCCACCCCACTGCTTACTATACGTGTATCCAGTCAAGAATTACCCTCAGGATTTCACTTCAGGCATCCTCATATCAATGAAAAAAAATTTTTAATGCAGAATAGAATTTAAAAAAAAATAAAACAGGTTCCATTGAGAAATCCCATTAGACCAATATATACTGAACCAAAAATTTTGTCAGTACTACTCATTTGCAGAATGGAAGCAGTGCTGTTCATGCATAAAAACTAATATTCCCTCATGAATAAATCAGATTTTCATATAGCAGCACAAGATCAAATGAGCCTACTCATTTAATCAGTCATAGAACATCAAAAAACCTTAACCAGCATTGCACAGCAAGGATTCAAAATCTTCAACAAATTATCATCTGCAATTAAATGCCTGGAGCACAGGAAATTGAAACAACATGTGTGTGAAAGGTATTCTACAAAATAAACTCGTTTTATAATATTAGTAAATACATGGGATACAAGATGTAATAACTTTGTTTTTATCTTCATATATTGTATTTTAATGATTTTGTTTAATGTATTTCATATGTACTTTAATACACGTAGTGCTATTTTATGTAATGTGCCTTTTCTGTGTTTCCCTCCTGATGACTCCATGCGTAATGTACTCCATACAAATGTATTTTGTCTATGAATAAATAAGGAAACTACTACTATTATTTACCATCAGCAGAATTGAGGTTATTCCAACTTAAATCCAACTCTCTCAGCATACCGTTTTCTTCAATTGGCTTACTCAAGCGTATAGCCGATCTTTCGGTCAGCCCATTGTTACTCAGAATAATGTTCCTTAACGTTACATGCTCCGTAAATGGCAGGATCAAAAACTTAAGTCCTTCATCAGTTATGATATTGTCTGCCAAATTTAATGTCAGTAATGATGTATTTGAAAGTAGACCAATAGCCAATGCTTCAGCACCTCTATGACCGATTCTAAGAAATAATGAGCACATTTGAATAAGTGCAAACTACTCACTTAAATAAATACAAAATACATAATTAGGTTAGGTACTTGGAATATATTGGAAAGGTCTCAAATGGAGCACCTCTGTATATCTGCTTGATTATGGGAAGGTTATTTAGTACACTTAGGCTACAAAAAAGCATTACTATTATTATTACTATTGCTGTTACTATTATTGGTTAAGGTAGGTTTTGGATGTACACCTAGACTATAGGTTAGTACAAAAACGCATTCCCTTGCCTATCTTAATGAAACACAACCTGAAATCTGACACTACAATAAGCCATTCTTCATTTCCACACTCTTCCTTCCTCCCTTCATTCTGTCCAACATACCCATCACATTCCCTTCCTTGTTTGCCCGATGCCCTTACCTCTGTCACAATGGGATATCTTCAACATTCCATTGCCAATCAAAATAGTATGCATCCATCTTTCCTGCCTCCTCCCAACAATCCATCCTTCCTTACCAAGCCTAGTATCTATTCTTTTGTTTTTACCTTTCCATGCATTTCACTTTTTCCATCCTCCTCCATTCCCTTTATCTGAAAAGGTTCCAAATCTATGCCTATCATCTTGCTTCAACAACCATATTTCTGCACGTACAAAACCATGCTACACACCAAAGTGTTAGTGAGATTTTTCTTATCATCCTTAAATCAACATCCCTGTCATTGATTCCCCCCTCCTTGTGACGGCTCCTTTGCCTCATACAATTCTTGTTACTCTCTGCTACTTTAACCATTATGGTCCAAACACCTCCAACTGCTCTCGTTTATGAACTCCTATTTTCATATTTAACTTTCAATTCTTATTTCAGTTAAACCAATTAAGAGCATTTGAGTAAAGAGAATATGAATTTCCAAAATATGTATTGTGAGCATATAGCCACAGTTGGGAGTCAATTAGGTTATACGTGACATGGTGACAGATACTACACTATTCCCTTCCCCTCATAAAGGATGGATGTAGGCACTATGGTACAGGTAAATACATATGTGATTTCACATGAGGGACCAGTGAGATGTGAGACATCACTTGCCTGCATCCCTTCAGATTGAGTTCATTCAAAGCTCCATTAACATAGAGCATTTCACCAATGTGAAAAACAGCATCACATGGCAAGTGATTATCCTCTAGATTCAAGTTGGTCACATAAGGGTTATAAAATAATGCCTCAGTCATTGCACGAATTCCTCGAGGATCAACACCATAAAACTGCAAAGAATAAGTGGCTAGTGGTGAATTAAATATGCTTCAGAGTAGCAATTTAAAAGGAACCTACCCATACCATATCAAATAATCAAAAGTTAGATGTATTCACTGTTCAAACTGGCCTCCTATATTTTCAGTACTCAAAAAATGAGCATGTATTGTTTTTAAATTTAAAATATTTCTGTCACCCTCATTAATGGAACAGATTAATTGACTAGAAGGCTTGTATGAGAGGTGAGGGCAGAGCTCACCTAAGCTCGACATTGTGTGAAATTCACATGTCAGGGTAAGGGAGACCATTCCCTTTCTCTATGCCACCAGTGGTTCCCCAGGAAGATCTGGTACTCAAACAAACACACAGCTTTGGTGAAGCAGAGGATGTCCAGAGGCATCCCAAAGAGTCAAAACCTGTCCCTCGAGTCATTAGTCCATCACTCTACCCACTACACTAACACAATAGAATTACATACATCACATGGCAAAGAATTAAATCAGAATAGCAATGGACAGCAAACATCACAGGACAGCAACACTTCTTACACATGACTCTTCTTTCTTTAGTTGCCAATTCAAAAGGCTGTGATTAGTAGTTGCCCAGTGTTCATAACCATGTATTACAACTGTTCCAGCACTATGGGCATTTTTCATCAATCGTTCATTATATTACAGCCATACCCTGCATCTTCATGGAACTTTCAATAAAATTGTTTAGAAAACCCTATTGCCTGGGAAAGCCCCAATCTATTATACACACTGTGTTTTAGCAAGCAAGGTGGCTACCGAAACCTTCTACCCATGCTAACAAACATCTCTACTTAACTAGTGTATCCATTCTATGAAACTGAAATATGAAAAAAATAATTGTAATTTATTCATTCACCATAAGCATAGAATTATGCATGGCTTTGTCAAAACATGTTTTATACTTCGTTTCAGTAAAAAAAAATATTATGTAAAATCAAAACAATATGCAAGTACAATACATACAATTTACAACTTTTTGGAATTAACACATTTCAGTTATACATTTGAAATGGTATGCATTAGAAAATCATCTACACTATAAAATAATTTACATGAAAGTAGTTTTTTTACGGCACACTTAAATTTAAAGGAACTTTTGATATTTTTAATATAAGCAGGCAATTTATTGTACATAAGTATTCCCTGATGATCTATCCCTTTAATTGTTTTATTTACTCTGTGCTGACTTACATAGAATGAATTTTGGCTTCTCGTATTATGACTATGAAGGTCACCGTTTTTAATAAACATGTTCTGATTTTTGTTAATAAGAGACACTGTTTCAAGAATGTTTAGACAAGGAAGAGGTAAGATTTCTAGTTTTTCAAAAATAGGTTTACTGGGAGCTCTATTATTAGAATTAGTTATTATGCGAATAATCTTTTTTTGCATTTTAAATAATTTTGGAAGGAAGATAGAGGAGCCCCAAAAGGGAATACCATAATGGAGAAGTGACTGCACATAGCCAAAATATATAGTCCTCAATACCTGAATGCAAATGATTTCCTTGAGTACACGGAATGCATAACAGATTTGTGCCAGTTTTTGAGATAAATTATTAATATGTTCCTCCCATGAAAGATTAGTCAATCCAAATACCTAAAAACTTTGTTATCTTTAGTTCTTTTATGGGGCAACTGTTAATTATTGGATATAAATTTATTACCTTCTTCTTGAGATTGAAGTTTAAATAATGGGTTTTACTAACATTTAAAGATAGCTTATTGTCAGTGAGCCAGTTCATCAAATTATGTGTAGTTTCTGTTACCTCGTTCATTAACTGAGTGGGATTATGGTTATTAAAAATTAAGTTAGTATCATCAGCAAATAGTATTGTATTGGAGAGTGGTAAATTTGCAGGTAAATCATTTATGAAGACTAAAAATAGTAGTGGTCCAAGAATGGAGCCCTGCGGAACTCCACAAATAACAGAAGTTGTACTTGATACAGATGAATTCATTTCAATATATTGTGACCTATCAGTTAAATATGATTTAAACCAGTCCTTTGCATTGCCTCTTATACCATATGTTTCTAATTTTTTAAAAAGAATTCCATGGTTAACTGTATCGAAAGCTTTTTTTAAATCAATAAAAAGCCCTGCAACATGAATATTACTATCTAAGGCATTCCATACATTCCTTGTCAATGAGAAAAGGGCATCATTAATGGACTTATTCCTTCTGAAGCCAAATTGATGATTGTAAATGACAGATAATTTATCAAAAAAGGAAATCAATCTCAGATACATGACCTTCTCCAAAATTTTGGAGAAATCTGAAAGTAAGGAAATTGGTCTATAATTCTCAATGTTTTCCTTATCTCCTTTTTTAAACAGAGCTTTAATTTTTGAAACTTTAAATTTGGAGGGGAATTGACCAGCACTTAGGGAAAGATTTCAAATTTCAGTCAGTAGTTCAGCAATAAAGGTGGCACAACTTTTTATAACAGCATCAGGTATACCATCAGGGCCACATGAATATTTATTTTTTAATTGATTGATTATCCTCAATATTTCACTTTTAGTAACAGGTTCTAGATATATAGAGGAGGAATTGATGACCATTTTAGAAGTACCTGTGTTGGTGGGCGACTGTTTGGGAGTTTGATTGACACCTAATTGGGCAAAGTAATCATTGAAAATGTCTAAAATTTTTTGGACACTTGTTATTGTTGTGCCATTATAACATATTTTAGATATTGTGTTGCTATTAATTTTATTTTTCCCTGTTTCCTGTTTCACTACTTTCCAGATAGCCTTAGATTTATTAGATGATGTTGTTATCAATGAGCTGGTATGCAGCTTTTTTGCTAGAGTAATAGTAGTTCTCAAAATTTTACAATAACTTTTGTAGTATTTTTTTAACTCTGGATCATTAGAATCAATGCATTGCTTATACAATGCTCTTTTTCTATCACAAGAAATAATTATTCCTCTTGTTAACCAAGGACTATTTTCAGGTTTACTTTTATTATGCTTGACAATTTTTTTAAGGGGAAATGCTAAATCATGGTAATAAGTAATGATATTGATAAAGCTGTCAACTTTAGTATCAAGATCAGTAGGGTAATTAATATCCTCCCATGTTTCTTTTGACATTGATGTATTAAAATATTGAAGACTATAAGGATCATATGTTCTTTTATAAATAATTTCTGTATTTAACTTTTTATGGTGTCCATCATCATATGATAGGGATAAGAGAATTGCTTTGTGATCAGAAAGTCCTGTACAAATAACTTCAGAGGTATTTTCATAGAAGTCATTCCCAATAATAAATTGATCAAGACATGAGTTGATCCTTGTTGGGTCTTTAATCGTTTCTGTCATATCATGAGAGCACAGAATAGCAAATAAATCACGTTTAATGTTGGACTTTTTCAAAAAATCTATATTAAAATCACCACATATTAAAACTGGTTTCTTTTTGTTTTTAAGTAACCCAATAAGAGTATCTAATTTATTTAAGAATACATCTTCAAGGCTGTTTGGAGATCTATAGAAACAAACTATAAAAATACTACCATTGGGAAGATAGATTTCAACTACAGAATGCTCAAAGTTTTTTTCCTCATTTAGAAATGAAGTAAAGGATTGTGTTTTGGCTTTAATATTATTTCTGACGAGAATAGCTGTACCTCCATTTTTGCAATGTGTTCTGCAATAAAGACTAACTAGATTATAATTGGCTAGATAAAAATGCTCACTTTCTGTCTTGATTAACCAATGTTCAGATAAGCATAATACATCAATATTGGTTTCTAATGTGGATAAGATTGCTTCCAATTCAAACACCTTATTTCTAACACATTGAATATTTTGATGGAGTACATTGAGCTTCTTGTTTAGTCAAGTAGACACAGAGTTTGATCCAGGTCTAGCACCAACACATGCAGAGTAGGAGCTTGCAATAGGTATTACTTTTGTCAAAACCTTAACTATTTCATTGGAAACAAAACGTTTTCCCTGCTTGTTTAAGTGTAAACCATGAGTTGTATGGAACCTGCGATCAAGTTTACCAATGTTAAGGATCCATACATTTTTAAAATTTTGGCAAATTTTAGAGATCAGTGCATTTACCTTTTCTATTTCTTTATTTACACAAGAAGTTGTTGGTAAGTCGTACCGATATGGTAAGTGGCAGACAATTACATTCGTGTGTGACAACTTAGGAAGCAATTGCTTCAAGGTTTCAATTACACAGTTGGATTTGTTATGATGTATGCATGATTGTTATGTTATCAATTGTTCCCCCTAGTAAAACCATGAAATCACTTCCAGTAAATTTTTCACCAATATTCTCACACCCATTAACCACATCTTTGAATTCAGCTCCTGGTTTCACCGAACCATCGAAACACAAACTTTGGTCTTCATTAATGACATTTAGCATACCCGCTAAACCTCGACCGTGACTGTCGGAGTAAATAGATACCTTCCTTTTTTTCGCGGGCCTCTTCTTTGTCCCAGAAGCTCTCGGTTTGAATTTCACGTGATGTGCAGTCGGAAGAAGAAATCCCTCTTCGGGGTGATCAGCTGTACTTTGAAAATCAGTTCCAAAATCGTCACTGAGAAGGTGGAATTTATTTTGAAGAGAAATACTATTCTCATCTGACGATTTTTGGGATTTGTTTGTTTTTGTTTGTAGTTTGGAATTATTTTTCATCGCCGCTTTAGTTTTCACGGTAGTCCATGCAGGCTTTGTAGTTGAATCGTTTGAGCGCGCACTATATACACCAGATATAGATTCACTAATAATTCACTCAAGCTCATTTAGCCTTTGAGTTAAATTCACATTTTCTTTCACTAATTCATTGTTAATTGACTTTATCATACACAATTCATTTCTCAATGTCTCAAGATCAATTTCCGAGACGAGAGACGCGCACTCAGGTTTTTGTTCATCAACGTGGCTTTGTTTACAACTAACACTGCAATACCAGACTGCAGGAAATGTAGCATTTGGATCCAATTCTGTACATTTGTGGTGATACCAAACACCACAAAGACTGCAAATTATACCAGTTGTAACCTTCGTTCGACATTTTCCACACTTAATATTAGTTACAATATTATTTTTACGGGAGCTACTTCGTAAACAGTACGTAAATTCCTCAAATGCTTCAACTCTTTTCTTTCCTCAATCTCTAAGTATCCAAGTTTTGCTACCAAAAAGGATTGATCTTTTCTTCATAGACTTTATCTCATCATAAAGATATTCTTATCATATATTTGTCTTACCATATGAATATTATTAATTTACTCCAAAAGGCCCTTGAATTCTTCTTCTGGCTCTGACCAAGTTACTAAGTCATAAAAAAGTTATGGTATATACATTTTCTCTGCCTGGATTTTATTTCCTCCTTTCTGTTTGTTTTTTCCTCATATATAATGACAATCCTTTGGGTGTATATATTGGAGAGGGGCAACAGCCTTGTTTTACATTCTGCCTAATTGTCACCACTTCTTCCTAAAATATGCACTCCAGTTAACTCTCCTGTCTCTGTATGTTAATCCCACTCCTGTAAACAAGTGAAAGAACTAGTGCCACTCTACTCTATCAAAGATCTTTCACAAATATGCACAAAAAAAGTATCTTCATCCTTTTTAATTTTTTCCATGATTGACATGAGTGACAGAGTTACTTTCCTTGTATCCCACCTTCATGAAACCAAATTGGTCATTGGTACCAGAGAATTATTTTTATCTTAGCTGCGGCCTTCTTTAGTATGGTCACTGTTAATATTTTAAAGGTGTATCATAGGAAATACTTAGGTATTTATTTAACTAAGCATTTAGGGTGGGGCTAAATGTTTAGTTTATCGATTAGAAAAATTTCAAAGCGTTGTGTTGGGTGATGAGAAATCTCAAAGGGAGCAGTAGATCAACTAAGGAAAAGGCACATATTAAGACCCTGGTACGACTAATTTTAGAGTACTCATCAGAAGTATGGGCCACATGAGAAAGGGTTGATTGCAAAACTGGAAAATGCACAGAGTAATGCTGCCCAACATGAATCTATGAGTTGAGGAAACACAGGAGGATGGAGAGTGTGACAGAAATGTTAAAACTATTGGGCTGGGAATCTTTACAAATTAGGAGAAAAAGAAATAGACTCTGAGAAATGTTTCACATACTCAAGGGAGATAAAAAAAACTTGGGGCGGTTAAAGGAAGGGTATGTGGACAATCCTGATTTTATAGGAAGAAATTAATAAAAACACAAAGCATTTATTGTCATTTCATTCATACAAATTTGTTTTTTGTTGAGAAATGGAAAAAATTTAATTTCTCAACGAAACAATCATTGACTGGAACAGCCTATCTGGGGAGGTATTTGGGCCCTTCCCAAAAAATGTAAATATATTTTAAGAAAAGACAAAAAAAATGTATAAGATAATGGCATACATGTGCATGCATTTTATGCATGAATGTACATTGAAAGTACATTACCACCTGACAAACTGCCAACTTATTAAAAATTTCATTTAATAAGAATAATAATCAATAATATTATTTATTGAACTTACTGGCATCATGAAATAACTAAATGACACAGTAAAAACCTGGTTAGGAAACCTGAAAATTTTAACAACCTGTACAGCCACATTGGTGTGTACCAGCTGAATATTACCTCTTATCTGTCAAGATTTAAATAAGTATTTTAGGAGGAATGCATGGAGGAAAAGCCATGTCATTCCATCACTCTGCATGATTATCCTTCTAGGTGTATTATCATCGGTTTTCTTTTCCCAAATAACCAGCTGAATTTTTAATATGAAGGGTAAATTATTTAACACATGAGAGGTTTGTATAAAGAGTATCAGTAACAATTTTTCATGATGTGTGAATGAAGTGCTGAACTCAGATAATCAGTTAAGTGTGTGCATGGGTATGGCATTGATAAGTTGAACATTATGACTGAAAATTTGGCGATGCAAAAGCTCTATGCTAAACTCATCCCAAAGGTCTTGATGGATGACTAAGTACAAAGTCCAGTGTCTGCTGGCAAAGACCTTCTGCAACGGCATCACAACAATTCCCCAACTACCTAACAGTCCTGACTTGGCTCCAGCAGACTATTTCCTATTCCCAAAATTGAAACCTGCCACCCATCAAAGCACACCACCATGGGACCCTACTCAATGCCATCAAAGAAGCTTGCAGATACACCCTTAAGGGGTGCAACACGTCTGGTATAATAATAATAAACTTTATTCATCTTAATCATATTTACATATGGTGGATGTCGTCATTTTTGCAGAAACATAATAACACACTACAGAGCACAATATACAATCAAATAAAAAACATATACATAGATATGACACTAAACACTACACCTTAACTGACACTAGCCACACCACATAGACACTAAACCTTATAATTTTAGGCTGGTAAAATCAAGCTCATAATACTCCTCTATTGAGTATAGAGGATTGGAAGTAAGCCAATCACGCAGCACCCTTCGGAACACCACACTGTGGGCTGACTTCAAAGCATTTGGAATCATGTTGAACAACTTGATTGGCAGACCTTCAACTTTGTAGGTCTTGTCTAGCCTACAGTGTGGTAAATCCATATTCGACTTTGCTCTCGTGTTATGGCTGTGAACGTCAGCCCTAGTGGAGTACACACTTGTATTTTCTTTTATATGAACTAAAGTATAGAATACATATAAACTGTAGACAGTCATAATTTTTGAGTTTAGAAAGAGAGGTTTACAGTGCTCAAGTGGACATGAGTTATTTAAGATACAGACTGCTTTTTTCTGCATCAGAAGGATTAGCTTAATATCAGATGCATGCCCCCAAAGTCTAATGCCATAAGTGATATGTGAGTGAAAGAAAGCATAGTAGGCATTAATTAAGTAGTCCTTACTCACATATAATTTCAATTTCCTGAGCAGAAATAGGGCTTGTGCAAGTATCTTCCTAACATGTAGAATATGAGCACTCCATGTTAACTTGGAGTCTAAATAAAATCCCAGCAGTTTAACAGGGGCAGTATATGGTGTAGTAGATTTTAGTGTACAGAGAAGATGCTCAGTTTTATCGGGATTCATAAGGAGATTGTTGGCAGAGAACCAATCCACCGCCTTTTAAGTATAATAGGAACTCTACTCATCGCATCAGAATGATGAGGGGAACTATGTAGAAAAGTAGTATCATCCATGTAGAGGACACAGTCAGTAATCATATTGGGGCACAAGTCATTAATGATGACCAGAAATAAAAGAGGTCCTAGCACGGAGCCCTGAGGTACACCATATTTAATATTTAATGGTTTTGACTGTTTACCATTTACATAAACAGACTGCTTACGATCAGATAAGTAGGAAGAAATAAATTTTAGTTCAGCATCCTTAAAACCATAATATTTCAACTTATTTACAAGAATTGTGTGATTGACACAGTCAAAAGCCGAAGAGAGGTCATATAGTGAGAGAGCCATACATTGATTACCTTCAAAGGCCTTGATTATATGCTTTATAACATATTCAACAGCTTGAGTTGTGCATTTATTGGGTCTGAAACCAAACTGTGTTGGTGTAAATAGATTTAAAGATTCAAAATAGTCCAAGATTTGGGTAAAAACAACTGATTCAATGATTTTTGCAAGTGGAGAAATAATTGTAATAGGGCGATAATTGTTTGGAGAACTAATATCCCCACGTTTGTGAATAGCATATATATATATATATATATATATATATATATATATATATATATATATATATATATATATATATATATATATATATATCTGGTATTATACTTCTGGTATCAACCTTCCAGGTAGCCTTCGAGTTGTGGAGTTTGCCGCTGGCAAAAGTGTGTGTCAATGCCCAAGGGATGTACTTTGAAGAATGTTGACTTTTGGGTTTGCTATTATTCTTTGGTTTCATAGTTGATTATTTTTTTCCAAGTATGTAACATGGACTTTTTCACTCTATGAGAAATACTTCAAAGCTCAAAATGAATAAATTAAATAAGGTACATAAAAAATATATATCAAACCGATAAATCAGCCTCATCCTTGGACAGAGATTTATAGAATGACTCCATGGGAGGAACTCCAATATTTTTGCAAAGCCTTAGGTACTTTTCTTCACCTTCTTCCACAGAATTCTGCTTTAAGGCTAATGAGTATAATAATAATTCAAATGAGGTTAATATTAGTAATACTGATGCACCATAGTTTTTAAGTGCTCTAAGGCAACCAAGGATGTTACACACAAATTATTCTCAATGACAAAAGCAATACCTCATCGATGACAGGTTTGTAAGAATACATATATTCGGCACAGACAGAAGCAATGTCATTCCAAACCCAAAGTTCAACTTGATCATGGACTCCTAACATTTAAAAAAAATCTCACCCCATGGTTGTTGTTTATATAGTAATTTCTCCATTAACATGATTCTATAACTTAGAAAATGAATTAACAGCATTGACAAATTAGGGAATAGTGGTCATAGTGCTAAATTTTTGTTTGTAAATGAAAAATTTGAGCATCTACTTCAGTGGTGTTCCCTGGGTAAATGACTCCAAACTGAATTGTTAAAAACTTCCGATGCCCATTAATTTTGCCTTGAACACTACATATGCTACTATCATGTGTTAAACTGGAAAACATTGAAAATTTATAAAAACAGGTATGTTTTGTGGATAACTTGATTCCATGCAGATTTTCAAATATATTTTCCTTTCCGATCCCAGGATATTATCTCAAATTAATATATAAACATATTACTCTTACCCATACATTTAGAGCTCTCATCCCACACTTTGAACATTTCAAAGAGTGTACACAACACCAATGTAAAAAAATGTAATCATTACATTTGTATTTAAATTGAGCAGTGACAGTGCCCCAAATTACTGTTACATATGCTGTTTTTGTTGCTTTAACACACCATTTTTATTTGTTTGTATGTTGTTTCTTTCAGTTGCCCTTAAAGGAAATGCAACTATTGTCATACTGGGTGGCTTTAGCCATTACCAATTGCAGTTTCTTTCAAGCTATTTCTATCAAAAAACCATCCAGTTCTCTTTTTGAATATAAATCAGCCCAATCCATTCATATTTGAACTTGAAATTTTGAGAACCACCTTTAATCTGAAACCCCCACAGTGAGAGCATAAGAGACATGGAAAGAGAACTCTTACCATCCTAGAATTTCCCAATTTCCTTATATGCCAGCAAGAACCTGAGGCTATACACCCTTGAAATAGTGCAGTTATATGGAGGAATCTCTGAAGATAGTTTCATAAAAGTGCTTAAAAACCTTATCCAATTTCACATCACACTGCACAACACTAGGCGTGCAGAAGGTAACCTTTATTTATTCTTCTTTGAGGGGAGAAATGGTACAATTTAGGAGGGGCTCTGAATGGAAAAATAAATAGAATTGTAAATCTCATATGAAGTAGAAAGTCCAAGTCTAGGAGAAGGGTAAGGAGCATTAGGATGAGCAATTATAAGCAGAGGAGTACAAAGTATTTCTCAGTATCACAACTGCTTTTTAACTTAAAGAAATGTCAAGGGCCCCATGGGATGAGCTTACATTGGGGATGAATGGGGACAAAGAGCTGATTACCATTAGGCTTGTGTAGTTAGTCAGGTAGACCTAAGAATTGAAATTATTGTTTATTGTAACTTGGAAATGAATGAAGATCTATCACAAGAAAATGAATGTAATGATACCCTTAGCAGGTAGCAAGATTATACAGGAGAGAATAAACTAGAGTAAAAGGAACAGGTTTGGCCATTAATATGTAGGAAAATGGCCAAAGTAAATAAAAATAGGTACACTGGAAAGAGAATGACATAATCTTAAGAAGAATTTGAAGAGAGGGTGAAATTGATGATACTTAAGTTGAGTAAAGACATTAAGAAAATATCAGTAAGGACCATATATGAAGCATAATTCTGTAAGATATGTAGCCAAACCTTGTATTTAAGATGAAATGATAAGCATAGATTGGAGAATTTTGAGGTGTAGGTTTGAAGAAGAATAACCATAAACACAGTAATCAACCCGAAGGTCGGTTTAGTAGGTGATGGTAGAGCTCACCCGTGTACCAAGCCCGACGGCGTGTGAATATTCACACGTCAGGGTAGGGGGGCCAGTTCCTTTCCCTGTGCCGGTTATGGTTTCCCAGGAAAACCTGGTACCCGAAAAATCAACTAGCTTGGGTGGAGCTGCAGGTGCCCAAAGTGCCTTGCCCGGGAATCGAACCCGGGTCCCTCTGGTCAGTAGTCCAACGCTCTACCCGCTAGACCACCGCGACCCGCTGAAGAAGAATGAAGAAAAGAAATTGGACAAAGGGAGAAAACCAAAGAGGTTTAGTATATGTAGGGGGAAAAGAAGAAGTGCTAATTGGAATCCAACAACGGCAGAAAAAAAATGGTGAATAAGATACTGATATCTAATATTATTTAGAATGCTATCAGAGAGGGAAGAATTTTATAGAAGTGTAGAAATGGAAGGAATATAATATGATTATTTCAAAGCAATAATAATAATAATTGATTCTCACCAGGCAATCAGGATACAATAAACAAGAGTTCAATTGTACATGATAAATCATGATTGATTCTGGTCATGAAAGTTAGAGGAAAGAATAATGAATTACAGAAGGAAATAATGCATACTAAACAAGAGTTTAGAGCTAGAGGAAGACCATAATATATGTATTATGTATAATAGTTTTTAGAACACTCAAAAGCCTATATTTAATTGGTAGACTTTCTACAAAGAACCTTTTATGTTTCTGTCAGAAGGCATGTGCTAGGTAATGGGATCTATAATGACCCAGAGTGAGGTGCGAAGGGATAAAAGAATAACTGCGGTGGAAGATCACAGGAATTGTTGGGCATTTTTTGGAAGGAGTTAATTTCATTCTATTTTATTGTAGTCCCTGATTTCTTAGGAGATTAACCAATAAAAATTTGATTTTCACAATTAAGAGAAAGGCAGCACAGTTGACAGATTTGTCTTAGTATATCACATGTAGTTTGGTATGTTGTTTATCAAGACTACATACCATTATTAAATGGATTAGGACAATTCCATTTGACTCTAAAATCTTCAAAAATCGACATCACCAAAATGTAAAAATGAACAATCTATATTTCAATGTTCTTCATTTTGGGGCACAAGCACTCCATTCAATTGCCTCCCATGGAAAGAGAGGGAAGATACTATCCAATCAATGGCTTTCAAAGTTAACCAAAGCGAAAAGGGGAAACTCTTGTACCAAAAGCTGATCCATTTTCAGCTATGTGAGTGCCTGTGCATAGTGAAAATAACAAACACATAAGTAAAAAGAATAAAATTAGAACATAGGTTATAGTTTTCACTAATAGCTGTTTTTTTAGTTAATTAAAAGGACTCTAGCATGTTTCTGTTTCGGTAGGTAGGTCTTCCCAAAAAAATAATTTTGAAAAGCTGGAATGCAAGAATAAACTTTCTCCAAGAATAATGGTATCGGAATATATTTTTATATGAACAAAAGCTAGAGCCCCTATCACTAGAGCCTATGTCACTCAGTTTTAAAGGTTAATCACATTCCAAGAACTAAAAAACTTCTTGTTTACATTAGATCCCAATCAGTGAAAGTGCTTATCATGCCTGTGGGGTTTTGAAAATATTTATTATATTCTGATTAACAGGCTTGTACAAGGATGCTATCAAAAAAGCAATCACAATTTAGGGGAATGGGCTATTCTACACCCACTGATATTGTTAATAGAGATGAGCTATTATTATAAGTGGTTGGGAATTCCTATGAGTAAAACTAATGGCGCAGGATGATTTAAGCCATATAGAATCTTAACAACTTTAATTACTTCATCAATTAAGCTTAATATTATTATAAGGGGTTAGTATGAGTATATGAGTAAAACTAATGGCGCAGTATGATTTAAGCCATATAGAATCTTAACAACTTTAATTAATTCATCAATTAGACTTAATAATTAAAAATGGGGAAAATGGGAGAAAAATGGGGCCTCCTGCAACTCCAAGGTTTGTGAATTTAAGATTGGTCAATGGAGTTGAGTAAGCTCTGGATGTAACCCTATGAGAACTTAATGGCAAACTATATAGAATTTCTTGATTGGAAGAATAGATGACCATCTTAAACATTGTAAAAAACAAGTATACCACTAAATCAAAACCTGGAAACAAAATTACTGGAAGCAAAAAATAATTATTGTTATGAGAACTCATACTCTTATCTTAATATCATGTCGGAAGTGATACAAAATAGTTAAAAGAAATCGTACCTTCATATTTTGAAAAAATTGCATCTAATCCAGGATCATGTATAACAGGAAATATAAAGTCATTGGACAAGAAGTTGCCATCATTATTTATTACATCAACAGATGAATTTGCATCTTCATTTTCCATTGATATGATATTCAGAAATGACAACTGGCGAGATAAAGATTCCTCCTCTGTTTCCACTTCTTCAGTATCAAATTGCAATTGAACCTTGATATCTGTTTCTTTGGGGATTTCACCAGAAATACCCTCATCCTGCTCCATGGTGAGAAATTTTTTATGGTATCACATATTACGCCTAATGCAAATATCAGTGAATTTTAGAAATACAGATATTATGATATTTCCTAATCAAGACATAATACAAAAATCACTCTATTTTATGCTTTATTTATGGGTAGGATGAGTACAACCATCGTTCTTTGGCATGGCAACGGAAATTCCCGGAATAACACATCACTCATAACGTAAATTATGCTGAAGGGGGAAAAGAAGTAATAAAAGTAGAAAGAATTGAAAAACAATAAAGACAACTTACATTGATAATAACTGAGATGCATATAAGTTAGATATCAATCCTTGCTCATGTGGTTTCTCAATACAAGCTTGCCGCTAAAATCCTGCTGCACGGTGGCGCTCCACTGGTGGCAACTTTTCATACCACGTGCTTCTAGGTCATCGTGCTATTTTATCTGTCTGTATTTGTCCTTCTAATTGAGAGAGTACGTGCGATAACTGAGATACGTGTATCACAATAAGTGTAATAATAACATACTTACCCGAGTGTGTAAAGCAACCTAAAACATAACGGAAAAATGTGTTTTTAACATATGTCAGGTACAACGGCCTATTTAGTGGTGATTCGTAAACTGCATATTGTAGCAAATCGCTGCTTCCTTGTGGGTTATTATTTTTCGATATTAATCTAATGTAAAATGTTCGAGAAACTCAGAAAGTGGTTGAATTACTGGTACTTTCGCTATGAGTTGATCACATGTATCCACATGTTTGAGCCTTGGGAGAAGCAACTGATAAGTATCCTTTCAAGATCATTGCTAAGTAATGGCGGCTTCGTAGAATGAATGCTTAATTCTAAGTTTACTTTGATGTTGATTGCCATTACTGTTTTCCTTAATAATATACTAGATAGTATGATATTGTTCATCATAGCGCTAGTAACTTATTCTTCATATGTGTACTTACCACATTACACAATGTCACTGCTGCAATATGTAGATATTTTCAAGACAGAAATAGCTAATGATCTCCATCGGGACAACCCGTCGTAGAGGCGAGGCCAATTGACATCTGCGAGAAAGTGGTTCTTAAAGACTTTATTAAGATATATATATATATAGTTTATAATAACTTCTACCGTTGTAAACAATGGGCACATATATTTTTATAAACATTTATAGGTAGTGCTTGGCGGCTTGTTATTGTACAAGCTTTGAAAGTGCATTGTCTGCTGTTGTTTTGATGGCTTGTGTTGTATATGTTTTTCGCAGTTTACAAGTAGGGATAGTTTGGAAAAAAATATTGTTTCAAGGGAAGACTGAACTGCGTATCTTTTATTTTTTGTAACATGTTGATCAGGTGTGATGGTTGAATTTATTATTTTTACAGCAAATGTTGATAAACATTGATGGTATGCAGTTTAAGCAAATTCGTCCACTTGAATGGCTGTTGTAAATTGATGCATTTAAGCAATTTCATGTGAATTCCATTGAATGATATAATTGTAAAAAAAACTAATATTATTCCTTTCACGTTCAACATTGTTTTTATTTTTCCCACAATCACAAGCATATCTTACACAATATTAAAGTGATTACAATGATAAGCTGTTTTACTGCTTTTTACATGGTGTTCATTCTAGGCATTTATTCCAAAAAAATAACATTTTTATGTGTTCCACAACATTGGACCGTATGTGAAATTTATTTTTTTTTGACCAACCGGAACTCATTTGTGTTGCTGTAAAATTGTCCACGGGGAACAGTTGCAATTACTGATATATTGTAATTTTATTTACATGAACTTGTGATATTTGCACTAGAAAATATGCATTTTCTTCACAATATGAATTAGAAATGTAAAACATGCACTTAGGGTGATGAGGCACTGGCATATCACTTAAAAGAATCAAATGTACTGAAATTCCTAGGAAGATACCATGACAAGAATACATTTCACAGTAATTATTTGCACGTACATATCTGGCAAGATAGAATGAAAGCACTTGGAGAACTAGGAAAAATGCAACTGAATGAGGTGCAACACAAGTGTACAATACTGTTGAATGGATTGAATTAATAAATGTTACTTTCGGCAAGAGTGTTATCACTTAGTCACTTATCATAATGGAGGTGGAATGTACAATATTCATCCTCAAAGTGAACCCAGGGTCAACTATTTGACATTTTCCTTTCATATCATTGATTTGTCTGATTTTTTTAAGAAACTTCCTAAAAGGCTGCCAAAATATTTTGGGGACTCATTTTCAAGGGGAATACATGGAACTATTTGTCATGTTCTACAAACTAAACATTTCTTATTAAAATGTAATCAGATTTGGACATTTTTCCATGCACATATTTTAATTAGGTTTCCTTAGAGAAGAAATGTCATGGACATTTTAGGCATCAGTGTTTACAGTAATTGCCTATTAATAGCAATTTTTTTTCTTGAAATGCTTCACTTATACAATTGATATAAGTTCCTATTTCAATTAAAAAGCACTTAAAAATAAGCTTTGTGGTGTCTTCACCCCAAATGCCCAAATATCATAAATTAAAATTTTCAATGTACACACACTGCAAGCTCTGTAAGTCTATTATTTACATATATACACTTAGTGTACGACATGTCATGATTTAAAAGCTGAGAAATTGTCTTAATAAAATATATCTTATGCACACACACTATTTTACAATTTTAAAATTTACGATACATTCCAAGCCTAACTCACAACTATTTTCATCTCACATAAAACACAATGTTTGTGGTAGGAACAAAATAAATATAAAGAATTTATGTACACTTAGTTTGGCATATGCTTTCCCAATTGAAAGCACAGGATCATTCTGAAATTAAGCAAGTTTTTATCAGTCTGTGGCACATTTCAAGTAAGAAAATATAAGTATTTCCAGCTTCACTTTTAAGAAAGACAGTCTTATTAACTTAGGTATTTCAATGATGTAAACAATCTCCTACGCTAACACCAAACTTTCTTTAAAAGTAGAGATGCAATTCACTTGCACCTGATATCACAATTTAGCATTTCTTCTTTTCCAAATTCTAGAATGCCAATAGCACCAAACAGTATATCTCTGAGATCTCAATGCTCATCAAAACTAAAACTGAAACTCCACGAGAACACTCATTTTGATGGAGTATCAGTTAGCAAAGAACTACTAGTCCATCAGTAATAAAATATTTCCTAAAGTACTAAGTAATTCACTTTCAGGAGCCAATCCTTGAGCTACAAGATGGTTTTGAACACAAAAAAGTATGTGCTTTAAAGAGACCAACATTGCACTTTTCCCAACGCACTAGAATATTTTATTGAAAGAACACCAAGCAACCTTTGCCTTCTTGGTGTACTCAAAGTCTTCAACATAAATTGGGAATGTAGTATGTAGTAAACCTCAGAAACACTGTATTCAACACATTCACTATCATCGGAAGGTGATGGCGATAAATTTCAGACAATAACAGTGAGAACGTCCCCCCTGTCTTGATGAGGTGTCCTTTGAAGTGGGAGAGATTTTAAGTTCATGTGTTTGGCAAAGTCTTTGTGCGATGCACTATCACCGACCGGTGGGAGAGTGTTTTTTCTCACGTCAGGGCTCTGAGCCTTGAATATTTGACTCGAGATCCCTTGGGAGGGTGCCTCGACTGATACAGCAGCTGCCTCCGAGATGATCTCCATCATCTCGGTCGAATCCCCACTGCTCATTTTCTGAGGCGATTGGGAGGAGACTACCCTCACACTGTCTCTCGAATTGAGGCCCAAACTCCCCGACCGTACCCCTGAGCCGCCGCTGGCCGAAACTCCAACTAGCTCTTGGACTTCCATTGGCTTCGGGTTGGAATGAACACTGCTGTAGGCAGGACTCACGCTGCTTCCCACAGCGACGGATCCACTGCCTCCCACGACACCAGTGGTTCCACCCAAACTGGAGCCAGCCCCCAGACCTATGTGCTCTGCACCTCCCGTCATCACCACGGAATTGCTCCCTCCGCCCATTCCACGAATGCTAAGCCTCCCTCCATTGCCACCGCTGGGGTTCGCGCTGCCTCCAGTCCCCTCCTCCGTTGAACTGCTGGAAACTTTGAGAGGGTTTGTGTAACGTCTAAGATTTTCTTCATTTTGAAGGTTATTTGATTTCTCGAGATCTGTGCCATCGTCATTGCCTCTGGATGATTCCTCCAGTACGGAGCATCTTCGCTGGCGCCAATAGAAGAGGATGGCTCCGATCACCAACATTATTATCGTCAATATGATGCATATGAGGGCAATTAGGTATCCGTTACCTGTAATTTGAATATCAGTATTATCAGAGATAAATAGGACAGAAGTATTTTAAATATCAGAACTTTCATGCAAAGAAGCAGTTTCAAAATATTAAGTGGAAAGTTATAACCTAAACTACGAGTACAACTAATCATAAGAATGTGTGTGAATGCACTGAATATAAAATCCAAGTGGAATTTCATTATGAAGCACCAACCGTATTTTCTTCAGTGTGAAACTGAGCAATTTTCCTGAGTTCAAAAATGCCTACCTTGCTTCTCTTCACTGACGAGGGCCGTTTCTAATTTCACCTCTACAATGGCTGTCAATGCGGTCACATTGGTTTGTTTCCTGCTTATGTACTCTCCAAGAATCTTAATCCATTTTGAAACTGCCTGGCTATCTTCCGACGACTGTAAAAATGAAATCAATGGTTGTAAATAGCAATTGCCAATAGATGACAGAACTCAACGTTTCCAAATTAAAAATCAGGTTTCTGAACATAAATAGGAATATAATTTACCATAGTAACTTCCACAGTGTCATTGTAGCCTGCTTTGAGATCACAAAGTATGATCAGTTTTTTATTTTCGAAAAATTGGTCCTTGTAAGAGGACCACATGGTGCTTTGATGATGCGCCACAATTTGCCTCAGCTGTGAGCAGAGTCCCTCAACAGAGAGGCCCGGCTGCAGTTTGGATCGATCAAAGAGGAGCCCCAGCCTGGAGCAGGTGTTGCTCAACTGGGCTTGGTTAGGCCAGCAGGTGGGTGGCGCAGGCACCACTGGTGGGCCCACCCTACGTCCACTCTCAACCGCCCTGCATTCTCCCCACGGCATGCATCCGGGAGACAAGCAAGACTCCTGTGGGGTCGGTACACATACCTATGGAAAGAATGAAATGAAATTTTTATTCTGTCCTTCAGGCAAAGCATGGAAGCTTAGGCATAAAACACATCTTTAAAAAGTGCACTCTGTAGCTTCAGGCATGATATGGCGGCACTCGATCATCATGACCATATAAGAGCACTTTTCCCTTGGATCAAAATTTATTACTGATCAGGTTTGATGTACTGCAAAATCTTTAGGTGCAGAATAAGTACAAGTGTCATCTTATGGCAGGATAGAGGGAGGGAGGAAGGGAAAAGAAGGGTTGGTATAAGGTTGAGAAACTTGCAAAATTCCAAGTTATGCAGAAGGTTCACAAATACCATAGTCTTTTGTGCCTGGAAGCACCATGTACTCCATCCAGCCCCATATGATGCTTTCACAGCCATATCCATGTGTCTTATTGGCAGCAGGAATTAAGTCTACATAATTCCCTGACTTCCCAACCACACCCTTCTCTTGTCCATCCATTTCCTCCCGGTTATAGCGTACATATTTAAGATGGTACTCATTCTTTATCTGAAGATGATGCAGTACAGTGAAATACAGACATTATTAATTTTTTATCTGGCAGAAAAGTACTATTATTCACTCATTAATGTACACATGCTTAGAAATAATCCAGAGTACATATGCTAATTGATTGAACAAATACATCCTTCTATTGGGAATACAGAAACAGGCATATGAAATAGGGCAGTGATCTTCTTTACCTCAAAACATGAATGTCGTGAAAGTTCACCTTATAGTTTAATGCACATTAGAAAAAGAATCAGCAAATGTGTATGCAAAGATAAGTGCATAGATAACTGAATAAATTGCATTAGAATGTTTGGAAAGCCATTCAATGAAATGTAAAACTTCATATAAGAATTATTGGCAGTTTAGAAGTAAGGCAGACCTATTCTCATTTTACCAGCAGAATGCAGAATCATTGATCCATATTATTCTTAATTTGTGATTTGATTACATGTCAATCGTAGATTTTCACTGGTCTGACTAAAGAAGAAATTTCTCAACTTATACATAATGGTATATTGTTATAATGATGGACATAATTTTATAGCGAGTCATGGTAACAATAAAAAATAACAGATTACGGTCAATTATCCAGCTAAAAATTTTTCTTCTTCATATTAGGCCATTAAACTGGAGGATTTCATAGATGAATGTGTGGTGTCAAATTACAGTATCGCTGAAACTTCACGAGAGAGAGTAAAGAAGCTAGCTAATGAAAGTTCACAAAAATTGTGAGGCATTGGTATGGATAGTGTGACAATGTATTAACAAAATTAACTTGATAGAATTCTTACACTACTAAACTACCTAAAAAAGAAAAATCATATGTTTAAAAGAGGAGATGAAAATGCTCAAAATTATAAATTATATCACCTGTTACAGTTAAACATACTGATCATAAAATAGCAAGTATAACTGTGACTAGCATTTATTTTAGACATTGACATGCTTTGATTATGGTACACAAGAAAATAAAATAAACCAATTATTCTACACCAATTTATTAATGATCATCTTTTCACACATCATATCACCATCAAGGTTGAAATGTCCTTTGTCAGTCCAGTATATTTTACATTTGATAATGTATATTGATAGGCAGCTTAAAAACATTAATTTCAAAATTAATTGCTGAGGGCTGTTATTTTTAAACATTAAAATGGAAAAATTGAAGCCAGAGAGAAGTAATACTAGAGCCAAAGAATTCATATGGGAATGAAACAAAGAAATCCTTATTAAATGGACCTTACCTGATTGTTCTGAATATACACATTTTCCCATTTTTGTTAAAAATCTCCATAGGAAATTGCATAAGAAAGATTATTAGTAAAAAAACTGGAGTATTTTTGCAGTGAAAAACTGCAAATGGCACAATTAGGTTTCATAAATAGGGTTTGAACAAGACCCAACATTTTATTTGATGATAATTACTAACCTTATCAACAATGTTAGGGTCTATATTTCTAAATGCAATGGTATAACAGCTTACCTCATTTGGTTGGCAGGTGACAGTGTTGTCCATTTCGTTGGGATTGGAATGACCCAGGCAATTACCCATTCCACACCAAACATGGCTGCAATGCACTTTGGAATAGTGGCAAGTGCACTCATTGCAGCCATCATTCCATGTTTGGTTGTGGAAGTAATATTTGCCGGACTTGTAACAGGCCTTATTGTTGATGCTTGCTCCATCCACTGTACAGGACAAGAGGTTGAGACCTCATTAAACTTCTCGTTTATTCATTTGAAATTCTTCATGAACAACTTATTTTCAAACCAAAGCAACATATTCATGAAGAAATATTGAAATTTGTTTTGGTTATGGAGAATTCCATTAAAATTTTAAAAATATGTATGATCAGAAAACTCTGTTACATTAACTTATTTACATTAACCAACATGAAAAACAAGTTATTAACAAATAAAAACCTTAATGCTATCTGACAACTCATTATGAATGAGTAGCCATTGTGATAAATTGGTGCAATGCCATAAATTCTGGTTAGCATAAACTGATTCTAGAAAATTCTTTACATGATGAAAGAAAAGTTTAAAGTTATAATTTTCACTAATTCAATCTGATGACAGTGCTCTTATTCTGATGGAAAATAGTACACAGTGAACAACACTATGCACACATTATAAATTGAAAAAACAAAGTCAATAAAAGAACTAATGGAAATCATAAATTATCTCTTGTGCTTAAACTGTTGACAAAGAAAATTTTATTGACCTAAATTTAAAAGTTATAAGTGAGAAGTTGAAAAGCTGAGTTAAACACTAAAGTATGAGAGAATAATTTCCAGGAGGTGAAGCAGTTCATGTTTTTAGAAATATTTTTGGGAAGAAAATTGACATAATGGTGGGGACATTAGGGGAGTAATTGAGTTGGTACTGGAAGTATTTACAAGAAAAGAATGGGTGACTGGCATTGAAAAAAATGACAAGAGTTAAGCCCTGAAGAACAGGTCAGTAAATAAGAGAGAAAACGTTAGGTAAGTAAAGCATATGAGGGAAGATTTTATAAGCTTTTCTGACAGTATGAAGGTAGGTAGAATTTAGGAGGAAATAATGCAGTATGTAATGCAAACAAAAGTGAGTTCTCATGATGCATAGAATACAATAGTAATTTAGAATCATTTAAACCTATATTTAAAGGGTAGAATACCTTGAATGAATGGATCAGTGTGAGACAACAATGATGCATTCAGGTTTCACATTCATGTTCACAGCATTTGTAAATCATTGACTGAATGCAACAACATACCTTCCTCACACCGAGCTCCTTTGAGACCAGTAGGGCAAATGCACTGGAACTCTCCAATGCCATCCAAGCATGTTCCTCCAGCACCACATGGATTTGTGGCACATTCATTGATGTTGATTCTACAGTCTGGGCCAGTAAAACCTCTGGCACATTCACAGAGAAACCAATTGACACCGTCAACACATCGTCCTCCATTGAAACAAGGCGCAGGATTGCAGTCATCAACATTCTGCTCACAGTGATTGCCTTCAAATCCCTCTTTGCAGATGCATGAGTACTGGTCACCCCCTCCAGTGTTCACACATGTGGCCCCATTCAAGCAAGGATCAGATTTGCATGCATGTGTTTTAGCTGTGAAAGAGAGAGCAAGGTCGAACGGTTCACTAAAGTGAAATAATCAAGCTGAAGAGTTGAAAATGGCAAACCTACATCAGGAGCATATCCTGGGTAGGGTCATCAACAAGGGTACTGATTCTCTGTGAATTCCCTTCATGCCAAAATACATAATGGATTACATGACAAATCTGCCACTAGCTAAATTAGTTTGCTCTGATGAGCATCCTTATTTGATAAATAAGGGCTAAATTTACCAAATAAACAAAGGACTAAAGTTAAAATTACTTCCATCAATATGTGAGGGTGCAAATGGTTAGGGAATATAATAAAATGACCTTGAGACTACATGAGTGGTGGATCAAGAGGGAAGAATAGGAAGAGATTTGACGTGTGGGGTTACCGACGAAAGAAAGTGCAGAATGGGACCTTTTAGCAGCTTGGTGGATTTGGGAAGACAGGGTCCGATGCATCAGAGATCCCTTAGCATAAAAAGACTCCTCCAATTTAGGAGTATTTACATTCACATCTTAGTAAAAGAATTGCCATCAATTCTCAAATACTAGGCCAAAAAGAATTTAGAAAATACAAAATTTAGCGACCACAAAACCACACTATTATATTAAAATTTAATACTAGACCCTTTGGTGAAAATAGCCACTGTTTTTGGTTTAAATATAGTGATGCAAAATTTCAAACTTCTTTCTCTGAAAGTTCCAGCTTCAATGCGGTGTTTGTTGCTCTGCATGAATTATTTTTATATATAATGTTTTCATTGATTTTTGTCTTTTCCCATTTGATTCATATGGAGTTAAAAAATAATGATAGAGAGGCCCGAGATTGAAGTATAAATGTTCACCATTCACCCATAATTGTGTCACCGTTTTATAAGTCGTCATTTTTATGACAACTTTTTTTCGTTCTCTTTCTACACGATAAACATTACTTCTAAATTGAATGGGTGCATGTACACTTTTAACATAGTCTAACTGCAACATTCCAAATAATTATAAACGCAATGATTTCATGTATCCATATATGAGCTATCATAAATTAGAAAAACCACCACACATCATGTGGAATGTACTCACCAATGTGACATGTTGTACCTTCCCAGTCTTCAGTGCAGCGACATACGTATGTGTCGCCCAAATCTTGGCAAGTGCCACCATTACGGCATGTGCGTTGGTCACAGTGGCTATCTTTCAAATTACATGTTTTTCCTTTCCAGCCATCCCGACACGAGCAAACATAGTCGGCTATTCCATCGATGCACGTACCATTGTTACGACATGGATTGGGCTCACATTCATTTTTGTCTGGAAAAAGAAGAAAGTAATCGATTTAAAATAGCTTCAATGTGATGTAATTCATGAGTTTAGGAAGAAAAAAAAGATGAAATGAAAGCGAAAATAATTGAAAAGAATTGATTGGTGGGAGGCAATCCCCCCCTGTTACAGCACAGAAAGAAGGACATTCTGCCTTTTTATGATAGATTCCACATTAGGTTAACATTCTACATTCGTACAATGCAGAAGTCTATGTTGGCTTCTTAGTTCAAGAGTGAATGTTATGTAACATAGGTACTCCAATTATTAAACTCCTTGGTGCTTAGACCAAATGCATACTTGAGCAAATTTTTGATGATGAAATTGCAAATTACTGTACCTGAAGGCGCATAAGACACCTTTTATTTTTACAAAACTATGGCTCTAAAAAATCATCTGCGTTTCATATGTGAAGGCTTGAACTCAATGGGTTAACATTCAATAATGAATAATACTTTTACCCCCAAATGGTCAGTAGTACTACCCATTTTGACTCCATTTTATATGGATCATTACATTAAATTATATATAATATTTATAATTCAATTGAAGAATGTTGTAGTTGGGGTTTTTATTATTAAACTCTATTGCTATTATGTGACATGAATGTTATGTTGCTCACTTTTGCAATGTTTAAAGAATTACAAGCAAAATATTGAATGAATTTGATTGTGCAACTCTGGATTAGCCAAAAATCAGATGATTGAGAGTTTTCTGTACATATATATATACTTCTTTCCTCCATACATACATACATATATATGTGTAATATATATATATATATAGATTCTGATGACGACGGCCGTATATATATATATATATATATATATAAGCACACAAACACTAGGTTAATAAATATTAAACATACAGAAACATAAAAGAAGGACACTTATGGCAGATATTTACGTTTCGACGGCACGGCCGTCGCCATCAGAATCTATATATATATATATATATATATATATATATATATATATATATATATATATATATATATATATAATATATCTATATAATATATCTATATGTATATATATATTATACATATATATGTATATTATATATATATATATATATATTAATGGATGGTTTCATTTTTATAAATTATTAGGAGAAATCAACAGAATTGAGCTTGAGATATGAGGCCAAATAGGACCAATGATAAATTCATAAAATATGGCTTATATCTGATAGTTAAATGAGTTAAACTTTATGATGAAGCTTTCATCAGAGACCAAGACTCAAATGTAGATTTCATAAATTGATTTCACTTACTTTGGCTGCAAATATTCCCCTCCCATCCTTCTTTGCAAATGCACTGAAATGAATTCACTTTGTCCACGCAAGTTCCACCATTTTGGCATGGGTTTAATTTGCAGTCATTAATATCTGAAAAAGAACATGAAAATATCATTAGATATATTAATATCCAAGAGTTAATTTGCAGAAAGTTTCCATCCATTAACCCCACTTTGAATGCTCAAATTTCATGGGCATTTTTAAAAGTAAAACCTTCAAAATCAGAAAACAATGTAAATATGCATTTTAGCGTCTCTCTCTATATTGATAATGGGAAGTGTATGGCTGATTAGAAAACATTGGTGTAAAATTGAAAGTTTCAGTAATAGATGGAAAAAAAATCACAGGAAGATATGCAAGGCCATCAAAATGGGATTTGAGGAATGGGAAGTGAAAAGGATGGCAACTACATACCCCTTTCATTCCACAAAACATCGAACATAGGTGCTACTATGCATATTCATAATCATGATCAGGAATGACTAAGTAACAATTGCATTTAGTTATCTTGTGCAATGTTATCATTACTTTAATAAATAATAACTATTACCCGTAATATACTCAGATTTTCATGAAGTAATTGGTATTTATAAACTTCAATCACACATGATATATTTTAAGTCAGGTTTGGGCATAATTCTTTTCTCCTTTGGAATTTGAGCACTATGGAAGCCACAAGTTTTAAAACAAACTTTCTCCTAAGCTGTAGTGCTGTAAAGTACATGTAAGATGCTGGTATGCAATAATTCTCTTTTTAGATCCCTAACAATGTATGGAAATGGACCATTATTTGAAATTAATTGAATGCTTTAACTCTCTCTGAAATAGTAACTTGATCCTTTAAAAAAAATGTACAATTAACTCTTCTTGCAATGAACTCATTGACTCGGCCCACTTTTCCCAATTCTATATAAAGTAACAACATCTACTTGTGCCTGTAATTGCGTACTTTAAAAAAAAGTTATTGATACTTGTAACTGATAATAATTGAGAAAAATAACTACACCCTTGAGTGACCCAGTTACTTGGCAAGATTTATTAAACTATAAAATATTTTCTTTGTAATTCAAGAGTGAAAAAAATAGAATTTAAGCAATACTCACTCTCATGGCAGTACTGTCCAGTATATCCAGGGTCGCAAACACAACGGAACCCACCTCCAGGCTGGCTTATGCATCGACCATGTTCTCCACAGATGCCTGATGGGACAAAGTCTTTTGATCCCAAGGCTACCACCAATGCCGTGGAATTTGCAACATCACCAGGACCAGCACAGCTATCAACCATTGCTGTTGAAAAATACAGAGATTCAATCACTGATGACATTAAAAAAAAGATTCATCAATTACATATTTAAATTATGAGATCCAAGGACTGAATTCTAAAAATAATTGCATTAGCCTTGAATGGTAATTTTTATGAAATCTATGATTAAATATTATCATTTTGAGTTCTTGTGGTATAGTACAAACTGGAAAATGTTGCTTCAATCTGGTGACTCTGAAAACCATCTTTAAAATTAAAAGTTTTTGTGCGCAGACATTGCAGCAAATTCTGTGTTTTTGTTTACAGTATTTGACATATCCTTAATAAGTGTAAATCCACATCTACAAGATACCCCCAGCAAGCTGCCACAAGGGTTTATGGTGAGGGGTGGTAGGGCATCAGAAGCCATTTGTGCATAAATGTGAATATATATTTGCACATAATGATAAAAGTAACTTGTTCAGCAATTAATTTTTCAAGCATAAGGTATGTCACATGCAAACATACAGAAAATTAGCAAATACGCAGAAAAATAGAAGTAATTACATAAATTGTAATCCAGTTTTATTGTTCCAATAATTCATGAACACTATAGTGGCATTTACGAGTATTTAGTAGGAGAGCTTTTACCTTAGTCAATAAAAAATTGTCATGATGATGATGTGGTAACAATGAAACCCGTCATAATAAATCATATTTTGTGAAAAATTACCAATGTTTAATTAACCATGATATTCCACCATATCATGCCTGAGATGTCTCTTTTTAGCTTTTCCTAACCTACAAAACACAGAATGCTCATGGGAATTTGTAGCACCAAAGGCAGCTCATATTTAAACCCACAGCCTTAGCACCCTTAGCAATCTTCTTAGTATGGACATGTGGAACATAGAGGTCCTTCTGCTGTCCCATACAATAACTATGGATGCTGGAACCAACTGAATATTCTTTAAGCTTAGATCTTGCACGTTTCAAACGCTTAGGTATATACACAATGGTACCGGTAATATTCTTAATTTTTTTAAACAATGGGCAACAAGGAGCAGATAGGCTTCATGACTAATCAAACAAACAGCCCCATCTTTTGTATTTTAATATGTTTACAGTGTTGGGATGATCATCTCCAGACAAGAATACAAGTGTAAACAATTTGAGAATAGAATTAACCATAATACAAAAATTATCAGGATTTTTAAGGACCCAGATGATCTATTGATCCTGATGAGATAGCCTACAGAACTCAACTGTGAAGATAAGTTGGCAATGCTCCCTTTCCAAACTAGATACAAATCAATATGAACACCTAGAAATTTGGTGAAATCAACCTGGGAAATGATTATCCCATTCATATTAAAAGAAAATCTGTTAAACATTTCATTTCTGTAATAGAAGTGGATGTCCACATGTAGACATATGCATAAACATTCACAAAACTAAACACATACATGTTTATCATCATGCACCGGTAGTTTGGAGAGAAGCTTTATATTTTGCTTTTATTTGATTAAAAGTGTATTTGTCAATGGCGTACTGGAATCTGCCAATGTGCTCTACCTATTATTACTACTCTACCTTATTTCAACTTGGTGGCACATATGTCAAGTGTAATGTGGGGCTGCAATAATTCCCTCTTTGATGTTACCAGGAAATACATATATCCTGCACCTCACAAGATAGTCTTAGTCTTGCTTTCTCTCTTTGTGAAATAATGGAGTCCCTAAACTTAATTAGAACTTAAACTAATTTTTCATCACCCTAGCTAGATTCCTTCCGCAATTTTTTAATAATTCCAGCATAATGACTTTCTCACTTTTTGCTGTAGTATTTTGTGCTTCTTCCATCATAATTGAAAAAACACTCCCTAACACTTACATTTAATGAGGGGGTGTATCTTTGCACAGGGAAAATTTTGTGCTCAGTTGTGCAGAAAGGTCTGATGAGTAGTGAAAGTGCTGGAGTGACATTGTTTGCCAATATAGGCTGGACTACCTTTGCAAAGGGGATCTGAACATTGGAGTGTTGATATTACTGAAGGAGTTTTGATGTTAATAATGATGCTGGAGTATTTCACAAACTGCCAAATTGAAGGACCATTTTACAGTGCGCACATGAATGAAAATAAACCTGTTATGCATTCACATTCAGAATTACAGCTATCCATAAAAATAGTGCATAAATCTTACCATCACAAGGTGGTGAGTTGCAAGTTATTCGTGGGCTGCTACAATTTTTCCCTTCCCAATTTTCAGAACAATGACAGTAATAATCAGCTTGAGTGTTGAAGCAGGGTGCATCATTCTTGCATGGATTCGGATTGCACTGGTCATGGTCCACCTTTGCAAGTTGCAGAAATTATGAATGATAATGATCCATGCTGTAATCCTATTACTAAAATTTGCATAGAAAATAAATTTCCAAGAGTATATATTAATATGTGTATTTTTTTCAAATCTTAGCCTTTGAGGATATCAGTCACTTGCTATAATTTAAGTAATCTGGTGCTACTTATTTGAAATGAAGAGATTTTTAACTTTCACCTATTATAAAATTGATCTATGAATTGAAAAAAAATTAATTGATCTAAAATTGAAATTGAATTTAATAGAAGTTTGAATAGAAGGATCATTTATTTTCATTGCCATGTGGAACACCAGCCAATCGGCATGAATAAATATGAAGTAATTAATGATTTTTTTCACTCTGCAATCAGTGAGTACAGTGACAGTATTATCTAATTATATTACCTCACACATTGCTCCAGTATATCCCACTGGACATATGCAGCGGAATCCATTGATTAGATCAACACATTCACCTCCATTTCTACATGGGCTGCTCTCACATTCATTGGTGTCAATGTGGCAGTTACGACCTGGAGAAGATAGTGACAAAGCATTCAGAAAGGGCACAGCAAACATGAAGTGCTTTACTCTATGAATGGCAGCAAATATCCATCATAGGATATATGACCCATTAGTCAGATGAAATTTTGTTTCAAGTAGTGTGAAAATATTTTGTGTTGAAAAATATTTGTTCATGGTTTTTGCATAGTTTGTTTCTTACTGCACATCTTGGGAGTAGTTATACAGAAAGACATCGGGTGAATGAGTTTAATCATGTTCCATAATCGTTTCAACATTGTTATCAAAAAGGAATTTATAACTTAAAAGGCAAATGAGGATAATTAACAGCAGCAACGGCAGAAATTTCAAATTGTCATTTTTACGAGACTTAGGGTTGGTGCTTTCTTATCATAAAATGCAAAACAATGGACTTTCTCATGTCTAAATAATTTGAGATGAAGAACTATACTGTACAACAAAGGACATAGTTGTTCTAAGAGTTGGCACAGCTAAATGCTGATTCACAAAGGTAAACATTTTCCAGTCACTTTTGCTTACAGTGTAGACACTACAAATTTACTACAGGAAAAACATTGAGGATTACCTTAATTCTGATAATATCACTGAATGCTTTTAGCAAATCTCTTACCTGTGTATCCAGGCTGGCAGGCACAATGATAGTCATTGACCAGGTCTATGCATGTAGCTCCATTCTCACACTGGCCCACACAATCATTTATATTTCGGTCACATGTCTTTTCCGACCAGCCCTTCTGACACTCACAGTGAAATCCTCCAACCATGTTGTGGCAGGATATGGCATTGATGCAAGGGCTTGCTTGGCATTCGTCAACATCTGGAAAGAAAGAGTAAAGGCATCAATTGATGAAATATGAGGTGACTCCAAGGGATGGCCTCCTGAGCTGTGGGATTTTCTTATTGGAACATTAAGCATCCATTATTATGTAAGAATTCGACATTCTCAAAAAGTTGAAAAAATGACATTTATGCTCATGGACCTTAAATATGTATTTCGGTTGCAAATATGAACCCAGTTTTTTCATCATGAATGAAATACTGTATTATGAGCTAATATGAAGAAAGCACTACAATCATAGCGATGACTTTGACAAGACGGAGCAACCGGGATCTCCTGAACACCATTTGTTAATCATCATGCAATTACTGCCTTGGTTCTAGAGCTAGGTCATGAATATTTAAACATTTTATCACACCCGAAAAAGTGAAGGGAAAATGTCTAAATTCGATGGCCAAAACACTTCTGACTTGACAGAATGTGTGCTGACACTTCCTTTAGTTGGAAAGTATAGACGCATTACCCTCACTCACGACCTCTCCTGGGTGAAACATAAACTCAAAAACATATATTTGGAAAAGAGAATAAAAAATTAGGATTTATTAGAAGAGTATTGGGAGATATGATGAAAAGGTTAAAGATAAATGTTATCTTTCGCTGGTTAGGCCTCATTTGCAGAATATGCTGCTAGTGTATGGGATCTTCACGAAGTTGGATTGATTTCCAAATTAGATTGCATGCAGCATAGAGGAGCTGATTCGTAAAACCTTCTTATGATACAAATGGTAGCGCATCAAAATTAAAAGAAAATCTAGGTGGGGAATCACACTCATGGAGCAAAGGCTAAATTACAAATTAAAACTCTAGCATTAATTGGAAGGATATATCTTTAGCAATGATGTTGAAAATGTGTTATTAGCCCCATAGTATGTGGGTGGGCAAGTTCATGTCAATAAAATTAGAGAGATTAAGTGTAGAACAAATAGTTTTCATACGTCATACTTCACATGAACGATACTGGATCAGAGTAACGTTTGTTTGACCCCGCCAGGATGGAAAGGTGTTTTGGGTCAAGAGTAGTCTGGTCTGGTAATCTCCCCCTGCCACTCACCCTGGCGGTGGCTTGCAGGTTACTAAATTACCTGAACTAAAACCAAAGTTGACCGATGAGATTATTCGTGAGGCAGTGTCAAAACTGCCATTAAGGCTACGGGTGTCTAGGAAATTCATTAAAGAATCATTAAAACAGTAGAACAGGGCGATACAAAGGACAGAATCAATTGAGAGTCCGTCACGATCAAATAATAAAACAGATTTGTCGTAATCGATCATACATAAATTGAATTGAATATAAAATCGAATTGAAATCGCAATCAACCATATGAAAATCTAGATGGGATCGGGACTAATTCAGGTGAAACCTATTCCATCGTGATTTAATTAGGGCAGTACGATCGAATCGGAATCGTGTGGAATTTATGGAAAACTTCGGGTATCGTAACGCAATGATCGATCGCGCATTGCTGTTCCAGATCGAACTAGGGCCAGGGCGATTGACTTGAAGGAGTTTGGTTGCGGACTACGATTTCCGTGATATTGCAGCGGTGTATTCGGTAGATTCGTGACTCAGTGGGTGTGCGGAAATGGGAAATTTTCGTCGCCACTCACCATACTGACAGGCGTTGCCCTCCCATCCGGAAGGACAGATACATCGGAAGCCGTTGACAAGGTCGACGCAAGTTCCACCGTTGGTGCAAGGCGACGAGGCACACTCGTCCACGTCTGAAACAAATGGAGAAGGGTTAATAAGAAAATGAGGAATCTCGGACGAGACGGTGGAGAACATATCCACTCGAATGAAAATTTAACATGAAAAATGTGTTCAAATCCATATAACTTATTTTTTTCGAAGACTTAATTGAAATAAATCTCAAAAAAATAAAAGATAGCGGCGTAAGTTGAGCTCCACATGGTGGTCGATCCAAAAAACATAAACCGAATTCATATTTTTGATTGCAGTTGAAAGTAAAATAAAAATGAAATCACACAAGACTCTTTCAGTATGGATTTAAAAATGATTTATACCAATCATTGGATGAAGAGAGCATATTGGTCTCACATAGCAACACATACTTTTTAAATCCGCAGGATTTTTTCCCCTGAAATACTATTATTAAATTAACAATTGTGTAACGCCAAAGTTTCATGGGATAAATTATTCCCACCGATTAGTTATTTTTCCATGGATTCAAGATATTCCAATTATTAAAAGGTAAGTTTTTGAACCGTCCTTCACGATTATTAACCTCCATCTAGGCTTTCCTATCCTATCTAGGCTAACCTCTACCTTACCTTTCTTCTCTACATTATTTCTTTCTTCATTTGTCAGTAATTTGTAAAAAAAAATAAAAGCACTCACTATGGAAACAGGAGCATCCCAAGAAATATACCAAGCATTTAAGCACGAATAATGACCATATTAGCATATTTTATCTGAAAATTTTTCTTTTCAAAGTTTCATTTCCGAATCAACCAGCACTCCAAATATGAAAGTGAGTTTGACTCGATGCCGACTATTCACTCGGATGAATTTCCCCGACGCGTTAGAACTGACCCCGCCATAGTAAAGATTACGTTTGAAAAATTGCGACGGAAATATTATGGGGTATCGACAGTCATTCGGTGCACATCGCAATGAACAAGGACGAAACAATGGCGAAATTTTGCTCAGTTGAGCGCCACTTCAGAGGAAGAGAGTTCGGCGGAGATAGAGGACTAGTTGTTTTGGGGAGCGGAAAGAGAAAGTGGAGTCATGGCAGCAAAGATGAAATATGGGACGGGAAGGAGGCTGCGGCGGTTGCCGAGAGTAGGAAGTCGGTTGTCCGGGGGCGGGGGATGAGTTCATGGGCCACCGGGACCGCGGGCGGGGGCGGCGATTCGTGATCGGAGGGCGTGGGTGGAGGGTCGGGGGAGCGAGTCGTAAGATCTGGAGGAGCATAAAAAATAGAACTGGAGAAAAACTCCAGACGCAAGAACTCATGGGATTCCAAACGATCCCCTGTTAAGTAGGCAACGTCTTCAAGAATCGGAGGAAACCATCTGAAAGTATCCATGGATCCGAGTTATTTTCAAGTTGGCCTCATCCTGTGCAAACAATTAAAATTAAAGACTCAAACGCGAATATTCGGAGAGTTTGCATGCATTCGTCTGAGGTTTTTTTAAAACATAATATGGAACATGCGATACATATAAATATTGAAATATATTTTGTTTTTGCGCTCATCGGGTGGATTCTACGGAAATGATCCTAGGCATATTTCTCAAAGTCAAAACTAATTGACCAAACAAGTTGTCCAAAACTAGCAGTTAACATTAAATAAAAGTTTAAAAATCACGTCCTATGGAATATGAACACGTGATATGATTTGACACGTACTTTTAACCATTGGGAAGCTCTTTGTGCGCAAATTACGAAGACTTGTACGCTGAAAATCGTCTTTATTGAAAATGGAACCCTTAGAATTCGCATTTACACAAACAATACCAGTTTGCTCTCGACGGCACGTCCAGATGGCGATATTTTCAAGGTGCCACCTTGTTCCCTCGAAGAGGCCAGAGACCTCTTAAGAATACTGCAAATAGGCCGGAGAAATATTCGCAGCGAACGAGACAAAAAGGTAAGAAGATCTTTCACGCAGATTAAAAAACTGCCGTTTTTACCTGATTCGTTCCTTGGGATTCGCCAACGCACCGATGGACTGACAAATCGCAAATGATAAGCATGTTGTGTCGAGCATAAAAACAAAATGCCTAAAAATATGAGGGCTGTGGGGGGGAGGGGGTAGAGCAGTGGAATCTGGACATGGGTAGGCGGAGGGTGTGTGGAAGGAGGTGAGGAGAATGGTGGCAGTGAGAGGAAGATCGAAGAAGACACCGTGAGGGGTCGAATGGAGAGGCGGGTGGAGGAGGAGAGGCGCTTTAATCTGAGACGAGGAATGGAGAAGAGAGGCGAGGGAAGGAGGAGAGAGTGGGGATGAGGCGGGAGAGACACAAGAGAGAGACTGGGAGAGCGGGCACGCCGCGAGAAGGGGTGTTCTCCTTCGGGATGTGGTGGGGGAAGGGATGGATTGGCAGATAGGAGATCCATCCGTCAAAAGGGTGGAACATGAGGTTTATTGATGATTCTCTTGAGAGGACTTGAGAATCTTTGCCGCGACTGGTTTTGAAAAGTTCCGACAATCCGGCCGGCTACGTTGGCGTCTCCAAAGGGGATGGGGGATTCAATCCTCCAAACCTCACCCTTTCACCCCCCACAGCCTACCTCTCACTCCCACCTTCCCCTCCCCCCACACACACCTTCGCACGAAACGATCGGATTGGGAGCTACCCTTCGCGGGACCCTCATCGGTATCCTTTTAAACGTCTCCGCTCCTTCCCCCCGCTGAGGAGACATGAAGACGTCCGAGGGAGAGAGATCTGCCCACGCTGCCATTGACTAATAGTGTCGAGGAGTTGAACGGCGCCTTTTGGTTAGTGGCTTCACCGCGCGGTAGGGGCGCGGAGGTGCGTGGCTAAGACGCGGACGGATCGCCGGACCGTAGGAACTTTTGAAAAGGCGATCACCGCCCTGCGACCATAAATAACGACTTTCCTAACGTCTCCCGACCTCTTGTATACAGTCGAAATTTTAGACAAATGAAGGGCTGTATCGCCGCTCTGCAAAACTGCTGCCGTGCACACGTATCCCATCTCATGAGAACGATGCGATCCGAAGCGTATATCTCCGCGACGGCACTGATTTCTGATTCGGGGATGAGAGTGGTTACCATCTTCGCAGCGCAGGTCGGGAAATTTAGAAGAACCATTTCAAACAAATGATAGACTGAAACCAACTCAACAATTGACGAGAGTTGTAATGAGATAGATCGATCCATAACACAATGATGGGCATTTTTGTCTGCAAACATTGAAAATTTCAAGTATTTTTACACAAGATTACAGAGAATATTATGCAGATGGGTCGAGCGGCATATTATTGTAGTTTTTGCATACTCGCAAGACTAATCCGAAATATCTAGGTGTTTTTTATTTCAGTTCAAAATCCGATTATTATCTTCAACCGATTATTTTCGACGCGCTGGACTTAAAGTGGCTCGTGATATTATACGAGGTCCTGTTGTGCTTCATATAGGAAGTGAACTGTTCATATGATGAAACTGATGATGTGAATTCAAATCAATTCAATACAACATCTTTAAACGAGCACCTAAAGGAGCTAACTATCTCGCCACTTGTTTGAGAAGCAATTGGAATATTTAAAAAAATCAACCATCAAGTTGTGAGAGATCAAACAAAAAAAACTAAAAAATTGGACGAGTTTAAGCTTCGCGACTTGAAGAGACAAAAGTTTTCGTTTTCAACCGAAAATTACGCTCCTTTATTATATTTTTTGAGAAACTATTGCATCAATTATTAAATCGTTCGAGTAGTAGATTTTGAACTCTTAGCCGTAGGTTGAAACAGCCATGATATAACTCTTCGATTCCCTCCAGTTATTAAAATTACGTAATTAGCCACCCCTGGAGGATATTAGGGCGGCCCTGTGGTAGAACGTTGTCGTCGTGACGATGCCATTCATGTGTTGATCTCCAAGTGAAAGGAACGCGGAGATATCATTTGCTACTTCAATTCCATTCCACTATTCTGAGGAATACATTTAATTTCCGGCTCCCTAAGGGAGACTGGGGTGTATTCATCTTCAACGCGGAGCGGAGTGATAAGTGGATGTGGTCCTTTTCCTTCGAGAACTTCCAGTCTCCTCTTCGAGTGGGGATCCGCCCCGAGGGAGAAAACGTCAGAAGAGGGAATGGAGGAGGTGCCCTTCTTAAACATCTCTCGTCCAGCTTAAGACGGAAGGAAAACTTGTGAACGAACGAAAAACAAAAAAAGAACGGTAAGCTACGCAGTCGAGTCATGTTTAACAGTCATTTAGGCATTGATGGGAGCGAAACTCACGCTGCTGCTCAAGAGCTAAATCATATTTCAGATAAAGTTTAATTGGAGGAAAGAAAAACAAATGAGACAGTACTAGACATGGTAGGGAGGAAGGAGAGAGTGTCGTTGGGGGAAATCCAGAGGAATCAGGAAGGGAGGTTTGCGGAGCGTTTTTATTGGTGATGGAATGTTGAAGACTCTGATATGATGGGAGAACGTTAGGCAAACGAGGAAGGGGTAGAAATAGGATAGGGACGTTGGGCGGAATGAAGGGAAGGACGTATGTGGAATTGAAGAGGGGCTTGTTGTAGTGTTGGATGTTGGATTGCGTTTTGTTGGGAAAGGCCAGGATATTTTGTTACGTCGCAAATGTAGCAGTAGTTAGTCTTTGTTTCCATTCAAAACCAACCTTAATTCTAGGACTACTACCTACTATATTAATACGTATACTATTATTACTTCACGACTTGCATCGTATTTTTTCCCACTATGGGCCCTTACGATGACTTCCAGAATAATACGCAAATTCCAAATTAGATTATTAGTAGGAATCTATATTTTTCACGCTACATCGGGGCATTGTTCAAAAGAGACAACTGTCTTCATCACATTATTACTCGCCCACATTAGCTTTAAGTAGCTGAATTACGCACCCGAATGCCATTCAAAGAATAACATCACCACAGAACATTCTGCGCACTTGTATTAGGCCGAGTGCACACTGAAGTGGAGTTGTTGTAGTGGGAGCCGTTGGAGTTGTTTAAAAACACTACGTTGGCACTTTGAGAGCTTTACTTTTATCTTACAATCGAGCGATGCAAACCTTGCATGAATCATCGTGTGAAGTACTAAGCAAAGGCATTTTGTTCTTTCAATTAAGCGTTTGAATAACTATACGTAATATACTACGTGATGAGGTCACATTGCTCATATTACATTTCCCAGAATTTAAAAAAAAACGCTAAAAAGTATTCGTGGGAATGAAGATTGGCGATTAATGGTGGTAACTAGACAAATTGTTTAAAGCTAATGTTGGTATCATAATATTCGCCAAAATATAAGTAAATGAAGGCCTCTATTAGAGTTCTAGAGGGGAAGGGGAGAGGAGAGGGGCACGAGATCAGAGCTTCTATAAAACCTTTTGATGAATCTTAGCCCTTGTCGTTAACTTTATTTTTGGTTCGTGCTAGTTGCTTTTTTCCCATGTATTTTTTAGCTCCAGAATAGAGAGGCAGTTGCTATATGTATACTTTATTTAAAATAATCCTTTCGTCAGGTCCCGCATTACTCCTTATTCTCATACTCAATGGTATGGTACTTATTGGTTTACACGCCGAGGAATAAATGAACATTTGGTCCGCGTATGCCCATTTGAACTGATAATCAATGAAACCATGGGATGAGCATAATTCAATACGGATTCCGAAGAAGAGGACGGAGAGAGCAGACGGGAGGAGGGGGTTTGGGGCGTGGGGCGATTTCGCTGACAGGCGTTGAAGGCGTGGGGGGGGGGGAGAGTGGGAGACAGCGGTCGAGGGGAGGTGAGGGGGTGGGGGGGGCAGAGAATGGCCCCGAGGGCCCACGAGCAATCACGCCATGGGCGTTCCCTCAAGCGGTGAGCTTCGGTGGTAATTGATACTTGCGTCGCTCCGTGATTGCACTGATTTCGTAGTGTGGGAGGGCGCCCCGTCCAAGTGATGGGGTGGGCGGGGGCTTAGGGGGTGGGATGGATGTGTGAGGAGCGGAGGGGGCGGCGTGTTTAGATGGAAGGGGAAGGGAATAACGGGAGGAAGGGCTGCCTTAACGGGGAGTGGGAAGAAATTGGGCTTAGAAGGTTCTGAGCTTTTCATTATGGGGATAACTTTGCGGCGACGGTCGACTTCTTCGTCTCTTTTCATCCATCGTGCATCAATGGAACGAAACTAAATGT